>JAJJWW010005467.1:0-433806 GCA_023531295.1 Papaver armeniacum | reverse complement strand
AGACCGATTTCCTTATGCAACTCTAACTAAAAATAATCTCTAAGATTATAGTAAATAGAATGGCCGCTTTTGAGTAAAATAATTAGTCCTTTCCAGGCTGCATATGTCCCTCAAAGGCATATACAGGACAATGTTATCATTGCTCATGAGATGGTGCATACCATGAAAAGGAAAAAGGATAATTGGGGAGTCATGGGCCTTAAACTTGACATGTCTAAGGCCTTTGACGGATGGAATGGTCTTTTTAATTGATGTTCTTAAGTCATATGGCTTTTCTGAGGATTGGTGTAGTTTAATTTCCAATGTATTAGTACTACTAGTATATCTATTTTGCTTAATGGTTCTCCATGTAAAGCATATAGTCCTACTAGGGGTTTGAGACAAGGTGACCCCTTGTCTCCTTACCTTTTTATTTTATGTATGGAAGCTTTCTCTAGGTACCTGATCCATGCAGAAAATTCTCAACTTATTCATGGTTTAAAAGTTACCAAAGAGGCTCCTAGCATCAGTCATCTTTGCTTTTGCAGATGACTACCTCATCTTTGTCAAAGCCTCTCATAGAAGAAGTGACATCCTTATGAGCCTCATTCGAGATTTTAGTCTTTGTTAAGGTCTGGGTCATAAATTTGCAAAAGTCTGGTTGTTTCTTTAGCAAAAATGTTCATCCCGATTTGATTGTTGTTTCCTTAATTAGATCCCTTAATGTTAAGAAAATTGGCCTAAATGAGAATACTTAGGTATTCCTCTTTTCATTACTAAATCTCATAAGGATTCATTCAACCACTTGAATGACCAATTTGACAAAAGGGTGGCCAAGTGGAAAGGTAAGCACTTTAACCAATCTGGTAGATCAGTGTTGGTCCAACATGTGTTAAAAGCTTCGCCAATCTATCACATGAATACTTTTAGAATCCCTGACAGTATCCTCCAACAAATGGAGAGATCCCAAAGGGATTTCTGGTGGGGTAAAACACAACACGAGGTGGTCGTTATCCTACCAATTGGAACAAGGTTTGCTCTCATAAATTGCAAGGTGGTCTCGGTTTTAAAAATCTTAAGCATGTGAATTTGTCTCTTTTGAGTAAAACTGCCTGGAAACTTCTCCATTCCCCTGGAGATTTATGCACTGTTATTCTTAGATGCAAATATTTTAAACATGGTCGTGCTTTTCTTTATAATAAAAAACAAGACTCTTCTTGGGTCTGGAAGAGCATATGCTCTGGTCTTGATTTTATTGCTAAAAACTGCTTTTGGGAAGTGAGAAATGGTCATGATATTCTTGCTTTCAGGGACGATTGGATCCCAAACCCAGTTGAACCTTTGTATGTGTCTGCTCCTAATCCTAATTACTGTGTGTCGGAATTCATTGATCAAGATACTAAGAGTTGGAAACCTGAGCTAGTTAATGCATATTTTACACCACCTAATGCTCAGTCTATCATAAATACTAGAATTCCTCTTATAGGACATGATAGACTTATCTGGCCTTTTACTAAGAATGGTCAGTTCTCGGTGAAATCAGCTTACAAGGTCATTGCAGGTCAATTTCAGTATATTCAAAACCCCAGCTTAGTTAACCCCACATATAAATCCCTTTGGAAACTGAAAATTCTACCAAAGGTTCAACTATTCATTTGGAAGTGTCATGAGGGTATTTTACCTTCTAAGACTAATGTTTTTAAGTTCAGTCATGGTCATGATAAAAACTGTAGTATGTGTAATTCTGACACTCTTGAGACTCCTGAACACATTATCTTACACTGTCCATTTGCTAGGGAAGTGTGGTCTCTTACTCCTTATAAGGACCAGATTGTTCACGATGCTAACTTGGATATATCTATGACTGAATGGGTTTCCAAGTGGCTTTCTGATTCATCTCTGAAAAATACAGTGGTGGATGTATTTACCATTGCATGGTGCATTTGGAGAGATAGATGTTCTTTCATTTTTCAGGATAAATCTCTTAATCATCATACTACTGCTAGAACAGGGCTACATTTAGTGAATGACACTGCACAATACCTCAATAGTGTTGTTACTCTAATTGATTCTACACCTGTGCAACTTGTTGGTATGGACTACAGTGCTGTTACTAGTAACTTACCTGAGGATGGCACAATTGTATATTGTGATGCTTCTTTTGATAAACATACTAATTTTTTTGGTATTGGTTTGATAATGAATGATGTTGCAGGGAACTTCCTCGGGTGCAAGACCATCTCAGGCTTAGCGAGAAACGCCGAAGAGGCTGAAAGTCTTGCTGTCTTAGAAGCCATACTCTGGGCAAAGGCGCAAGGAAAGATCGATGTCTCGCCTTTATTAGTGATGCGAAAGTAGTCTTAGATTGCTTAAAATTGAATTATAACCAATTAAGTTGGTTTAACAACTCTATTCTAGATGATTGTAAGTCCCTTATGGATTCTTTTAGTTCTATTAGACTTGAATTCTTGAATAGAAGTTTTACGCACTTGGCAGATGCTTCTGCCAAGCATTGTAGAATTTCAAGGATCAATGGGGAATGGTTTGGTATCAAGCCGAATTTCCTCTCTTGAAACAATTGTAATTCACTTCTACTTTAATGAATTTTCTTTCTTAGCAAAAAAAAAAGAGTACTTTAAGTGTTTGGTTTTTTTTAATCTCTGAAATCTCTTCATTTTTTCAATTACCTTAATTCGGGGTTTATAAAAAATTGGGGATTTTTCGATTTGGGTGTTTTAAAATGATTGAAAAGGGAAATATAACGTGGGTTTGTCGACTTTAAAAAAAAAAAAAAACAATCAGAATTTTATCTTTATGCAGTGAAGTTATTGGTTCCCTTTTGATGTATACAGCGTTTTCTAACTTGTAGTGTGATGTTGATATGTAGAAATGAATGGTTTTGAGTTGCCTAAGTTTTACCCCACTAAATATGGTTTTGTGGTAGGGACAAGTAGGGCTAAGAGGGATACATCTAAAAATGTGAAAAGGGTTGATTGTTTGTAGAAAGAGGAATTAGATTGGTTGTCTCAGTTACACAAGTGTGACAAGCCAACTGGTACTACATATAATCAAGATGGAATTGTTCCAAGTCAGGGGGTGTTGTAAATGTGGATAAAGTGGTGGTGGGTGGTAGTGGAAGGAAAACAAAGAAAAGTGTTAACATACTTGGGTCTAATAGTGCTGTAAATGATTTAGTTGGAGATGGTGGTACATGTGCTCAAGTAGAACCAACAGTAAATGTTGATGTGGATGTTACCCAGTTAATTCAGTTATACAAGAACAAACAACAGATGTGCAACCAACTAAGAAAAAAGTAGTAAGCATTCATAATTGTGGACCTGAAGAGAAGTATATATCTGCTGGTGAGTCAAACCAACAAGAGACAGTAGAAGTTTCACATGAGAACTCCAATGATAAATAAGATGACCTAACCAAGAAATTAGCAAGTGTGATTAAGAAGAGTGCAAAGTATATATAAGGACTATGTGAATGAAACATGCAGAGTTTATGAAGTGGAGGAGTTGAAGACTTGGAATACTAACACAACAATATTGGACAAGATGTTTGTTCGGCAGGAATGAAGTGCATATCAATAATGCAGGGATTACATCAAGGATCATAACATCTTTCAGAATTTTGACATTACCCAAGTGAAGAACGCCCAGATTCAACAACATTATATATGTAAGAACAAACCCCACTACAAATAGAGTGTATACTGCTCCATGATTTGGAATAAAGTGAAATTTAGGTACAAAACTGGTTCTTTTGATCACACATGTGCCACCAAATATGGAATTAACAATCCCTTAGCTAATGTAATACCACATTTCTTAAAGTGTTATACTTTTTGTAAGTTATGTAATACCATATATATGTATATATACACAACACTGTTATACTAATATAGTTGTGTTGTTTTACAGGTGGGTGTTCAGAGTTATGTTTGATACTTTCATGGCTCATCCAAATTATAAAGCTAAGGATTTCCAGGTTGAAGTGGAGAGGGTTCTGATAGGTGCTTTAAAGTGCTTTTCCTATGTCTTAATCTGCAAGTGCACAGAGCCTTGAAGGCAGTGGCAAGCACAGGTCTTTCCACATGGAACTTGTGTATGCTAAATTATTCTAAGCTTTCTTTTAACTGATTTCAGGGGAAAGTGACAGGAGTTTATGATTTTGTTTAGTGTCTTTACGACAGATGAAGGTTGTAACAAGATTAAAAACACAATGAGCTACAAGTAGTGAAGTTTAAGGCACTAGGACTATCAATTCCACCTCTAGTTTAGGTTATATGCTTCAACTAATTAGATTGTTTTTGTTCCTGTGACAGCTAAGGATAGAGTGCTAGCTCTATCACATACCTCAGGGGTTTCACCAAGTGAGAGTTCAAATTATCAGCTAAGGTTACTATTTCAGGGCATTAATTGTCTAGCTAAGCACAACTAATCAGAGAATTAGCAATAATGATTAAGGATGAGCTGAAACACAACTAATGCAGTGTGATCCTAACTATAATGGATACATGGCATCCATTATGAGAGCAAAGCATAGAGGTTTAAAATTGAACTTCTCTTGTATCATAAAGCATGCAAAAACATCAAATACAGTTGAACAATAGAACCATAACCTAGGGCTTCATTGTAAATCCTAGCAAGATGAATTAGCCCATGTTAAACATCAAAAACAGACTAAAGATTGGAATACAAAATAAACCCTAAAACTGGACTCCCTCTCTCTCCCAAATCAAATAACAATTTATATCACTCAAATCGCTCACACTATTGATTACACGAGTACCCAAACCTTCGATCCTTCTGACTCATGTCGCATGCAGAGTAAACCCTAATCCCCTTTATCTCTCACAAAGCCTCTTGGGAATAGAAGCTATATGAGAGATAAGTAGAATTAGGGTTGTCGGAAGAGGTGACTGTGGCGTTGTCGGTGTTGGGAGTTGAAGCTGGTATGGGTGGTGGGAGAAACGAAGGAGGAGATGGCTCTGCCATTTTTGGTCGGGTGAGAAGATGAAGGTGATGGTGTGTCTGGATTTTCTGAGTTTGGTCGGGTGAGGGAGAAGAATGAGATTAGGTTTTGATGTTGAGGGTTTATATACGGGCATCTTTGTGAGGCGGGTGCATCGAGTTGAAGAGGAAGGCGGAGCGAGCGTTGGATCTTGGGGATAGATCTGAACAGGCGAGGAAGTGTTGGGGTGTTTTGGTGTTGAGCGGAGTATCAAAAGATGATGTGTAAGAGCTGGAGCGACCGTAGGATGTGGATGAGTGAGATCTCAACGGCTTGGAGAGGACGGGCTCGGATCCGGGTCACGGGTCGGGTCTAGCTCAAGCCCATGTCTTGTAGATGAGTTGCTACTTGTTGGGTTGCAACTGCTTGCGCGCGAACTTTGGCTTTCTGCTCCATAGATGCTTGACTCCAATTCTTCGCTCTTTGGCTCCTCAGTTTCTCCGAGCTTTATTTATTACCTAAAAACACAAAATTAATTAGTACAAATATTTATTCTTGAAAACAAAGAAAACTCGAATGCTGGGATAATATCGATTCCTAAGCGCAAAAGATGAGTAAAATGCCAATAAAAAGGTGTATAAATATGCAATATTTGGCACTCATCAAATACCCCCAAACCCGAATTTTACTTGTCCTCAAGTGAAACAGAAAATAAGAAATCCTAACTATACCCCTGTCATGCAGTCTCTCGAATGCATTTAGCGTATGCACTAAGCCTTTAAACCCCTAGGTGTCCCTAGTGGACGAGTTGTAGTCTCGTGAGGGTTTACAAGAGGTGTACCCACAAAACCTTCTCCAACTTCAAAGCGTAAAAGAGTCTCAAGCCTCCAAGAAGCTATGAGGACATAGAGTTTCTGCATGCTAGTAACACGAAGTTAGAACTATCGAAGAACGCATTCTCATCCTTAAGTGTTGAGCGAGAAGTAACCATACCATATGAAAGAATTCGGATTCGATTGTGATCATAAGTCTCAACTTCTGCCTCACTATTAGGGTTTTATGATAATTGCACTCAAAAAGATCGCTTTTTAGTCTCTCATGTGTGCGAGGCGGGAATAAAGAGAGAAATCCCGCACACGTTGTAGGTAAGAAGGATAACCTTCCAATTAATTTTGGAGGCTCCACAGAAGTGTGGACAAAAAGAATCTTTTTCTGATGATCTCTAAGAAAGGAAATCAACCATTAGCAAGGGGTGGGAGTACTCACTCACTTCTCACCCGATCGGCAATTAACATCAATCTCTCATAGGAACCATAGAAACGTCTTCACTCTTCGGTCTTCGGTCTTCAATAGCTGATGATGAACCTCTGAACTTTACAAAAACTTGACAAACATTTTTTTTTTTTTTTTTTTTTTTTTTTTTAAAACTCAATTTTTCTTAACTTAGAAAATGGAAATAACAATAAAACTCAATTTTTCACAAACTTCATTAATTCTCATCTTCTTTTCTTTTCTTTGTTGCACATAAACCTTGGACTATTTCAACTTTTCTTCATATATTCTGATGTTGCTCCGCTTGCTGACGATGATGTGTTTCTATGGATCTTGATGATTGAGAGAGAGTGATGTTATCCGCAAATCGGTATTTAGAAGGAGTTTTCATCTTTAGACGTCACCCTCATGATTGACGGAATTAGCACTCAAGAGATCAAAAATAGTCTTTGAAAGTGGTGCGAAGTTGGGTAGCTCACCATTCCTACCCGGAATTGACGTACGGTGACACACACTCTAAAAGCTTTTCTAGAAAGTCACAAAGAGTGAAGGTCGGTACCTCGCTTGATGTAAAATGGGTAGTCTCCACTATGGTTGATCACAATTCTACTACCGAATATCTAAACAACACCTAATTCGCCCTCCGGTATGGTTAAATCCAACTTTAACGCTCTAATCAACTAAGGAACCCGATTGCGTTCTCCAGTACTTCCAAGCTCTTGTTATTTCGGTCGACTCTCTATGTAAACATAGCTAGAAGCATGCTAGTGACTCTAAAATCTCTAAAAGTTGGAGGTTTTTATGCAAATTTTTGAGTTTTTTTTTTTTTTTTTTTTTTTTTTTGGATGAAGTAAAACAAAAAGACTGAAAACTCTATATGCAAATCACACCCCCAAACCTAGATCAAACATTGTCCTCAATGTGGCAACAGATAGGAAAAAATTAAACAGTTACATACCATGAGAACTATGATGAGTAGAGTAAAGGAAAGAGATTACCGGATGCAAGAGGGTGTTGCTAAACCATAGAAAGATGAATGCTTTGAAAGCAAACAATCACGAGCGCAAGACAAAAAGATTGGTTAGCACACATCAAAAATTATGCAAAAAGAAAAAGAAAAGGAAAAGATGATGGATTTTTAGTCCATAAGTATGTACACAAGTGAACTAGATCAGTCCACATAGATGGGGTCTTCCAAGTCAACGGTCTCGACTTCTAGTGGAAGATGCTCCAGAAATGGTTTCAATCTTTGACCATTGACCTTGAAAATGTTCTTGTTTGCTGGGTTTTCAACTTCTACCGCTCCATGTGGAAAAACGGTACGTACCACGTATGGTCCTGACCATCGTGAACGTAGCTTTCCTGGAAACAAGTGCAATCTAGTGTTGTACAATAAAACTTTGTCACGGGGTGAAAGACTTGCGCGAGAATGCGCTTGTCGTGGAAACACTTTCATCCTATGTTTGTACGTTTTGGCACTATCATATGCATCATTTCTCAATTCTTCTAACTCATTGAGTTGAAGTTTTCTACGGGTACCAAACTTTATCAAGATCAAAATTCATCTTTTTCACAACCCTAAAATGCACGGTGTTCTAACTCAACAGGTAGATGACATGCTTTTCCGTACACTAGTCTGTAAGGAGACATCCCAATGGGAGTCTTGTATGCAGTCCTATAGGCCCATAAAGCATCGTTTAGGCGCAAAGACCAATCCTTCCTAGATGGATTGACAGTCTTCTCAAGGATATGCTTAATTTCCCTATTAGAAACTTCTACTTGGCTACTGGTTTGAGGATGGTAAGGTGTTGCAACCTTGTGAGTGATTCCATACTTGCGCACTAGTGATTCAAAGGGTTTATTGCAGAAATGACTACCTCCATCACTGATTATCGCTCTCGGGGTTCCAAAACGGGAGAAAATGTTCTCCTTAAGAAAAGAAAGAACAACTTTATGGTCATTGGTTTTGGATGCAATGGCCTCTACCCACTTGGAGACATAATCAACAGCAACAAGAATGTATAACTTACCTTCGGAGTTCGGAAATGGACCCATGAAATCAATACCCCAGACATCAAACAGCTCAACAATCAAAATAGGTTGTAAGGGCATCATGTTTCTCCTAGAGATACTTCCTAATTTCTGGCATCGGTCACAAGCAACACAAAATGCATGGCAATCCTTAAACAAGTGTTGGCCAATAAAACCGCTTTGCAAGATCTTTGCGGCAGCTTTTCTTGGCACTAAAGTGGCCTCCACATGCATGGTCATGACGAAAGAGATGACGTCCCTTTGTTCGCACTGGGGACACATCTCCTAATGATTTGGTCTTGGCGGTACTTAAACAAATATGGGTCATCCCAAAGGAAGTGTTTAACTTCAGCCAAGAACTTAGAACGGTCTTGTTTAGACCAATGCAATGGCATTCTACCCGTAGCAAGGTAGTTCACAATATCAAGCAAACCAAGGCATTTCAACACACGAGCATCAATTGCTCATCAGGGAATGATTCCCTAATTAACACAGAGACTCATCAGCAGATTCAACATTCAACCTAGACAAGTGATCGGCAACAACATTCTCTGACCTTTTCTTATCTCGAATTTCGAGGTTGAACTCTTGTAGCAAGAGTATCCATCGAATTAGACGAGCCTTAGCATCTTTCTTTGACAAAAGATATCTCAATGCAGCATGATCAGAATAAATGATGACCTTAGATCCTATCAAATAAGATCTAAACTTATCTAATACAAACACAACATCTAGCAACTCTTTCTCGCCAGTGGAATAATTCAGTTGAGCATCATTAAGTGTTTTACTAGCATAGTAGATCACATAAGGGAGTTTGTCTACTCTTTGGCCTAGAAATGCTCCTACAAAGATAGTCGACGCATCACACATAATCTCAAATGGTAATGACCAATCGGGGGGTCTCGACTATAGGGGCGTATGTAAGGAGAGCCTTCATTGCTCCCATGCTTCCTTACAAGCATCATCAAAGACAAATGCAACATCTTTTGCAAGAAGATTGCACAAAGGTCGTGAAATTTTACTAAAGTCTTTGATGAATCGGTAAAAACCCGCATGGCCTAGAAATGATCCGATGTCCCTCACGAACGAGGTTGAGGCAAGTGTTGAATGAGATCTACCTTGGCTTTGTCTACTTCTATGCCTTTTTCCGAGATAATATTCCCTAGAACAATGCCTGAGTTAACCATGAAATGGCATTTTTCCCAATTCAAGACCAAACTCTTCTCCTTACACCTAACTAGCACACATGTGAGGTGATGCAAACACTCATCAAATGAAGATCCAAACACAGAAAAATCATCCATAAAAATCTCAAGAAACTTATCTACCATGTCGGAAAAAATGCTCATCATGCAACGTTGAAAAGTAGCGGGTGCATTGCACAGCCCAAAAGGCATACGACGATAAGCAAATGTTCCGTAAGGACAGGTAAATGTGGTCTTTTGTTGGTCTTCAGGTGCTATGTGAATTTGGTTGTAGCCAGAATAGCCATCTAAGAAGCAATAATACTTATGTTTGGCTAACCTTTCAAGCATTTGGTCAATGAAGGGAAGGGGAAAATGGTCTTTCTTGGTTACTGTGTTCAGTTTTCTATAATCAATACATACTCGCCATCCAAAGTGGTCACACGGGTGGGAAGGAGCTCATTCATCTCGTTTTGAACAACAAGAATGCCGGACTTCTTGGGTACTACCCGAATAGGACCCACCCACTCAAGCTATCAGGGACGGGGTAAATGATACCCGCATCAAGCAGTTTCAGAATCTCACCCTTGACAACATCTCTCATGTTGGGGTTAAGTCTCCTTTGCATTTCCCTAGATGGTTTAGTGTGCTCCTCAAGGTTTATGTGATGCATGCAAATTGTGGGACTTATACCCTTAAGATCGGAGATGGTCCAACCTAAAGCTTCTTTATGTTCTTGAAGTACTTCTAAGAGTCTACTTTCCTGTTCCGTGTCTAAACATGCTGCAATAATCACAGGTAAAGTGTCAGAAGGACCTAAGAAAGCATACTTCAAGGTATCAGGTAATGGCTTCAGATCAAGCTTAGGTGGTGTATCAAGAGGTGGGGCAGATTTGGTATCAGAGAGTGGAAGGGGTTCCACTGCATTCTGCCACTTAGCAATATCCATGGGTGGCACAGACTCTAGCAAAGAGTGAACTTCACTAACGTACTCAGACTCAAAGAGATCTAAGTCAAAGTTGTCTAAACATGCTTGCTCAGGGTCCACAGATAAGATGTCAGACAATGAGTCTTGAATCAGACTCTCTATCATGTTAACCTCATGCACTTCATCATCATCACACTCTATGGGTTGTTGATTAACACGAAAGACATTCAGTTCTACAGTCATGTTGCCAAAAGACAAATTCAATATCCCGCTACGACAATTTATGATAGCGTTTGACGTTGCCAAGAAGGGACGTCCTAAGATAACGGGAATATGATTTTCAGATTTTGCACAGTTGGGTATCCAACACAATGAAGTCCACAGGGAAATAAAATTTATCAACCTTGATTAGCACATCTTCCACGATTCCCCGAGGGACTCTCACAGATCTGTCCGCTAATTGTAGCGTGACAGGAGTGGGTTGCAATTCCCCAAGACCTAACTGCACATACACAGAATATGGCAGTAGATTCACACTAGCTCCTAAATCCAATAAAGCTTTTCTGATTGTATGATCACCTATAGTACAAGAGATAGTTGGACTACCTGGATCTTTGAACTTAGGTGGGGTTTTGTTTTGGATTATGGAGCTCACTTGCTCAGTGAGGAAGGCACGCTTATGCACATGAAGCTTTCGCTTTTGTGTGCATAGGTCCTTCAAAAACTTAGCATAGGCAGGTATTTGCCTAATTGCTTCGAGAAATGGAATGTTTATGTTAACTCTTTTGAACATTTCCAAGATCTCGTTGTATGAGGTACTACCTTTTTGTTGCACCAACCTTTGTGGGAATGGAGCAACAGGTACATGACTTGACAGAGGAACATCTATATTGGTAGGACTCTTGGTTTTCTCAATAGGCTCAGATTCGTTCTCTACATTAGATGTTTTCTGTGGTGTTGTGTGTACTTGGGAGTCTGATGTAGACTCGCTTGATGGTGGTACACCTACATGGTTCTCAACAATTCTACCACTACGGAGAGTGGTGACAGCATTCGCTTGACTATGTGAAGTTTCATTGCAGGTAGAGGAGCCTGCTTGAAACACAGTCTTTGGATTTTGTAGGGGTTGACTAGGGAATTTTCCTTTCTCTCTCTCATTCAATGCATCACAGATTTGACCCATCTTAAGTTCTAGACTTGTGAAACGTTGGTCGGTTGTTTTGTTGAGTTGTGTGAGATTTTGGGTTAACAAACCGACACAGTCTTCCAAGCTAGGCTTTTTCTCTACAGGGTACTGAGGATGTGGTTGTACTTGGGGGTTTCTGGGATATGAGTATCCTTGGTTGTTATTTGTTGGTCCCCCTTGTACAGGTCCCTTGGACCATGAGAAGTTAGGGTGATTCCTCCACCCTGGGTTGTAGGTTTGAGAATAAGGGTTGTTCTCTTGCCTATTGTACAATGCATTGGCTTGCTCGGATTTGGACTCTTGAAATGCATGTAAATCTGGAAAGTTGTCCACTAAGTGGTCAGAACTATGGCATGCGGCACAAGTGGCCATATCAATTTGGTCACGGAGAGTAGGGGCATTAGATTTTACATTCTTTTCCAACTCAAGCACTTCTATTCTCCGGGCCAAAGAAGCCATTTTTGCATTTCCCTCAAAGTCAGACTCAATTCTATGAACATTGTTGGTGGGGGTAGTCCGTATCGGTTCTCGGATGGACTCCCACTGTTGAGTCTTTTCAGCGACTTCGATTAAGAAAGACCAAGCGTCATCGGCACTCTTGTCAATAAATGCACCGTTGCACATTGACTCTACTGTGGTACGGGTTCTAACATCTAGACCCTCATACAAGATCTGCACAAGTCTCCATTTTTCAAAACCATGGTGTGGACATTGGAGCAATAATTCATTGAATCTCTCCAAGTATTTTGCTGAGTCTCGTCTTCTAATTGCACAAAACCATTTAGACTTTGGCGAATTGCCACAGATCTTATGGTTTGGGAAAAACTTTTTGAAAAACTCCTTTGTGAGGTCATCCCGGTGTTCTAATGGACTGTGGTTGTAGAGCATGTAGCCAAGACTTGGCTTTGTCTTTTCGGAGAAAAAGGAAACAATCTCAATTTGAGGGACTCCTCTGGCATTTGGTTAAAAACGCGAGTCCCACAAATATCCTCAAAGTCTCTCACGTGATGGTAGGGGTTCTCAGCATTGACCCCTCTAAACACGGGTAGCATATGAATGGTGCTTGCTTTCAGTTCAAACTGACAAGCATCAGCTGGCAGAATGATGCAAGAGGGCTGGCTTGCCCTAGTTGGGTACATGTAGTCCTTGAGACTACGGTGTTGGTTAAGTTCCTCACCCATGGTTTCTGTTTCAGATAGGTATGGGCTTGGGTTTTCTCAAAAGAACCTGGGTATGCTTACGATTTCGTCCGGGCGGATTCTAACTAGTCGGTTTGTTTGGTCTCTAAAAGACACAATCATAGCCTAGCACGCGCCTCTAGCATGTTAACACACAAACAAGTTCAACACAGAAAAGCAAAAACTCAAAAATGACCCACTAACACAAGACTCAGGCCCAAAAGATGGCTTTTTGAAGTTATGAAGCCCAACTGAATAGATGGGTTTCAGTTTGGTTATGTGGGTTTGAGACTGGCTTTGTACAGCCCAGATGAAGTGGGCTTCGGATTGCTTGCAGCCCAGCAGTGGAACTTAGGTGGGCTTAGTCTATTGCACAGCCCAGAAGTTTGCAAAGCCTAGCTGGTTGTGGGCTCAATTTGTTTTTGGCAGGTTTACGGCCCAGGTTTGTGGGCTGAGAAATCAGTGGAATGGAAAGCCCACAAATGGTTTTAAGCTTAAGCAGCCCTGGGTTGTGTAAACAAAATCAAAGAAGATGGTGAAGCTTGGCGGATTGCCGAGGCCGAGGGTGGTCACACTCAATTAGTGACTACACAAAGACAGCTTAGGTTGTTTGTGCAGGTTACAAGACAAAGACACGAGCTAGTGCGGCTCGTGGGTATGCACGGGGAGATCAAACTCGGAAAAAAAACACAAAGACACAGGTGAAGCAAAATTTTTATGATGTGCACAAAGTTATTGGATGTGCCCACTCAACGGTGCAAAGATTGTGCAGGGTTGTGTGTTTGAAAACAACCTAAATGCTATCTCTTCTTCTCGCTACTCAAAGCTCAATCACACAATACAAGATCACACACAGATTTTCAAGATATTAGCAAGATATCCAACTTCACAACAATTACAAGTTAATCAGCTAATGCACAGATGCACAGCTTAGCAAATGGGTGACAAACTCATCAGAGTCTCACAGATTCAAGGTCTGGCACAGGGTAAGGCTTGCAGTCTAGCACAGAGTGATGCTTGCAATCAACTGGCTCAGTTGAGTTTGTGGCATCAACTCACTCAGATACCAAAAGTCTGAGTTGATGTCAAACTCAGAGCTCAGGGGTTTGTTGTAGAACACACAAGGCAATGCTTCACAGAGCAATTTAGCAATACAGGCTTATAAAGAATGGTTATTCAAGTTCAAGCATGCATCAAGGTTTAGCAAAGATCACAGAGCAATTTAGCTCTGGAGAGTAAGGCTGACTGGGAAGGAATTGCTGCTTGAATATAGCAGATAGCCCACAGGTTCTGTGGAGTCAACTCACTCGATTGACTTCACTTAACTTTCACGTGATTAAGCTCACGGCTGCGCGCTACGGGGGCTTGCGGGGGCTTGCCGGCTAAGCTCGGGGGCTAGCAAGGCAAAGCAATACATGGCTACAAATGCTCGATGTTGAGGGACAATGGGAATTGTTGCTAAGTTTTCGAGTGAACAAAGATTAGCATGTGACAAAATCCTTAGTTCATGCACAGATTATATCATTCATTTACCAAGCATACATACATTCATTCAAGGTTAGAAGTACATTACCACCAGTGCAATACTGGGTTTAGGCAATTCCACCCTGGTTTTGCTGCTCCTTTGCTTATCTTGAGTTTGCTCAGTTTGCTCCACAAGTACCTGCTCTCTCAAGAGAAAATTTCAGTTCTCAAAACTTGCACAGTTACACCAAAGAGCAAGAGTGCTATGGCAGAGATAGAACTACAGATGGCTTGGTTCACTGATATGCACCAAATGCAGAATTTATACACAGATGCTACACTATAATGTTGTATGCAATTGTATCTGAAGATATGTAACAAAAGATGCAAAGAAGGAAACTACAGCTCAGCTATACTATGCCACTTTCCACGTGCTTTAACCACGAGATGGATGCAAGCTCAAAGAGTTACAAAGATGCAATGAGATGTTTTAACTAAGTTACAATACTGTGCAGAGCTAAGTTATACTAGCACGATGATAACAGGGGAGTTTTAACACATATATACAAAGTAAAATGAAACCAGTGAAGTAAAGCAATAAGAATCGAACAGCACACTACCAGTTCCCCGGCAGCGGCGCCAAAAACTTGATAGGTGCTTTAAAGTGCTTTTCCTATGTCTTAATCTGCAAGTGCACAGAGCCTTGAAGGCAGTGGCAAGCACAGGTCTTTCCACAGGGAACTTGTGTATGCTAAATTATTCTAAGCTTTCTTTTAACTGATTTCAGGGGAAAGTGACAGGAGTTTATGATTTTGTTTAGTGTCTTTACGACAGATGAAGGTTGTAACAAGATTAAAAACACAATGAGCTACAAGTAGTGAAGTTTAAGGCACTAGGACTATCAATTCCACCTCTAGTTTAGGTTATATGCTTCAACTAATTAGATTGTTTTTGTTCCTGTGACAGCTAAGGATAGAGTGGTAGCTCTATCACATACCTCAGGGGTTTCACCAAGTGAGAGTTCAAATTATCAGCTAAGGTTACTATTTCAGGGCATTAATTGTCTAGCTAAGCACAACTAATCAGAGAATTAGCAATAATGATTAAGGATGAGCTGAAACACAACTAATGCAGTGTGATCCTAACTATAATGGATACATGGCATCCATTATGAGAGCAAAGCATAGAGGTTTAAAATTGAACTTCTCTTGTATCATAAAGCATGCAAAAACATCAAATACAGTTGAACAATAGAACCATAACCTAGGGCTTCATTGTAAATCCTAGCAAGATGAATTAGCCCATGTTAAACATCAAAAACAGACTAAAGATTGGAATACAAAATAAACCCTAAAACTGGACTCCCTCTCTCTCCCAAATCAAATAACAATTTATATCACTCAAATCGCTCACACTATTGATTACACGAGTACCCAAACCTTCTGTTCCTTCGGCTCAGCGTCGCATGCAAGAGTAAACCCTAATCCCCTTTATCTCTCACAAAGCCTCTTGGGAATAGAAGCTATATGAGAGATAAGTAGAATTAGGGTTGTCGGAAGAGGTGACCGTGGCGTTGTCGGTGTTGGGAGTTGAAGGCGGTATGGGTGGTGGGAGAAACGAAGGAGGAGATGGATCTGCCATTTTTGGTCGGGTGAGAAGATGAAGGTGATGGTGTGTCCGGATTTTCCTTCGAGTTTGGTCGGGTGAGGGAGAAGAATGAGATTAGGTTTTGGTGTTGAGGGTTTATATACGGGCTTGATGTGAGGCGGGTGCATCAGGAGTTGAAGAGGAAGGCGGAGCGAGCGTTGGATCTTGGGGGATAGATCCGAACGGGCCGAGGAAGTGTTGGGGTGTTTTGGTGTTGAGCGGAGTATCAAAAGATGATGTGTAAGAGCCGGAGCGACCGTAGGATGTGGATGAGTGAGATCTCAACGGCTTGGAGAGGACGGGCTCGGATCCGGGTCACGGGTCGGGTCTAGCTCAAGCCCATGTCTTGTAGATGAGTTGCTACTTGTTGGGTTGCAACTGTTGCGCGCGCGGGCTTTGGCTTTCTGCTCCATAGATGCTTGACTCCAATTCTTCGCTCTTTGGCTCCTCAGTTTCTCCGAGCTTTATTTATTACCTAAAAACACAAAATTAATTAGTACAAATATTTATTCTTGAAAACAAAGAAAACTCAGAATCTGGGATAATATCTGATTCCTAAGCGCAAAAGATGAGTAAAATGCCAATAAAAAGGTGTATAAATATGCAATATTTGGCACTCATCGGGTTCATCATGTAGAGATCAACTGGAAAGCTTGGTATATATGTATGGAGAATTTTTTTGGTAACTATGAAGAAAGCAATGCCATGAGCCCTGAGTGTTGCAACCAGATACTAAAGAGGAACCCAAGTAGCGTTGTTAGTTGTGCAACAGATGAAAGTGGTAAGTTCAAGCACTTATGTATAGCTTATAAGTGTTCATTTGATGGTTTTAAGAATGGTTATAGGCTTATTATACGTTTAGATGGGTATTTTCTGAAAGGTAAATATGGTAGTGTATGTTTGTATATCATGTCATTAGATGGTGTGTCTTTGTGTATCATGTATTGTGTAGAAAATAAAACAAGAGAATTGGACTGAGTTTCTTAAGATTATATATGGAACCATATTTGCAACAACATCATAGAGCACTTACATTCATCAGTGATAGGGAGAAGAATCTTACATCAGCTGTTGAAACAAAATTTAGTGATGTGAACCATCACCATAGGTACGGTTTTCGACACATGTATTAGAACTTTAAGAAATATCACCCAGGAAAGCATATAGAGGCACTTGCATGGAATGCAGCTAGGTCATATGTGAAGGAAGACCATGATATTGAAATGAACAAGATGAAGGATGTAAGACCACAAGCAGTGACTTATCTACAAAAAGAAGATTCTTCACAGTGGGCAAGAGATTTTTTGATACTTCATCAAGTTGTGAGCATATAAATTCAAACTTCTGTGAAGCTTTTAATGCTTGGATTTTGAACGTAAGAGGGTTGCCAACATGCAAGTTTCTTGAGAAATATCACCTCATGGTGACAAGGTTAATGTTTGATAGGAAAATATAAGGTGAGGGTTGTGCAGATGTAGGAGTAGTATGATGAGCGTCGTTTACTCAACAAAATAATAAGATATTTCCCACTAATTAACAAGTAATAAAGCGGTAGTAAGGATTGTTCCCACGAGGAGTAATACAATTGATATGTTATCTAAATTAGCGAGAATATAAAAGAAGGGTAGTTGGTTGATATAAAAAAGAATAAAAAGGATAATAAGAAAAGGATGATGATAATTAAGAATTCATTCGTCGTTACTAACTGTTAACTCAACAGTGTACCCGTTTATCTCATGTTAGAATCAATTGTCATCAACCGTAGAATATCAGGTGCGCTTAGCTATCCCAAAAATTCATGTTGTTACTGGATACGGAAGCGCTTGACTACCAGATTCTATCCAACTGAGCCTCCTTGAGGTTCGCTTCAAGGTGTAACTCAATCGAATGTTTTAGGGTTTGTGAATTTAGGTTGATCCCAGCAGTTAAACTCAGTACGCTCGGTTCATTTACTAGTGTTGTCTTTACTCGCAATTGCTCCACCGAATCCCTCCGCAATATCTCGCGATCTCTACTTGTGTAAGAAATAAACGAGAATTACGGATCGTTCAAATCTCTACAAGCATTAGAATGATTAATAGACTAATCTAGTTGTGCACCCAAATCAATCTAAGAGTCAATCATAAAACTTCAATATAGTAAAAAGAATCCACAATGATTAACTTTAATACTCGAAATAAACTTGTAATAATTGAGCTTCACAATTAGAACTTTGAATTCATCCTTAACAATCAAAAGAATATAGAAAAGAGATAGTTCTTCCCCCTAAGGGGGAGAAAAACAGTGAATAGAAGATATCCCAAATTATATCTAAGCTTCCCTATATATAGAGTTTTGTAGCCTCTTCTTTAAGAAACTAGGAAACCTAGCTAAGATAGGAAAGTGCACCTCCTTAAGAATTGTATCCCGTGCATCACACCCCAGTCGAAGTAGGTTTCCAAAACTCGTCACAATTCCAAAATAAGTCACATCCAAAGTCTGCTCAAAGTGAGCCACGGCAAGCTGGTGTGTACATAAGTTGCCAAGGCATGAATATGGGCTTGCTTCAACTGGATAAAATACATCCCATTTAAATCACCTCATTTGTCATCCCAATACCATCATTGTTACTTCCATCAGCCAATGGTAACAGCAGAAACACCGGACCCCGGATCAAGTCCAACACGAGATCGTCATCCAACTGCCTTCATATCACTGCCAATAATCGAGTTCACAGCTCTTCCTTCTTATTGTGTCTGTTGTACTCGATCTCAATTTACAATGGCAGCAAAGCTCGAGCTCCACAAGTGCATGTTGGTTTCTAGTTCGAGCACCACTTATTTGTGTTATTCTCAACTCCATCAACAACGACCCAAACTCTTCATCACTGCCTTCATTAGCTATCAATGACAGCAACAACTTAAACTCGATCTCCATGAATCCATGAACAACAACACCATCCTCCATCATCACAATCAGTACCATCAACTACCAAGGGTCATTCACTACCGATGGCTAGGCAGCAGCACAATCAATCACCGTGATCCCCTATCTTCTTATCACGATCTTCCCAATCCATCCTCATGAACCCGAGTCTGTTAACTCCAACAACCCAAAGATCTTCTCGAGCTCCGAAACCATCTCCTTTAGTCTCTGATCAAACTCCATCGATCACCATTCCCTGTTAATCTCCAAACTCCATCGTCAGTTCTATCACAGCAAATACCCATTTTCATTCTTTGTATCGTCCCTGACTTGTTCATTGAACTCCATCATCTACAACCATCACTCAATCACCGGTAAAAGAGCCAACACCATTACCGTGAATCTCTGAACATCACCACAACAAACCATTAGAGCCCATGCAATGATTCATACTCGAACTCGAGCTTAACATTTACTTCCATGTCCATCAACTACCAATCTCCATCATCATTTCCATCTTCATCGTTACTTTCAATGGCAGAAACCAAGACAACCATATCGACGTCCCTCTCTTTTCCCATCTATGCCATGCTTAGGTTCTCATCGATCACTCCCATCACCATGATAACAGCTTCATTCAAATACCAGTCACATCGACCCATTTCCACTCGATCTAAGTTTCATCACCATCAAGAACTAATGACAAAACTCAAACGCTCGACTTCTATTGAGGTTCATCAATGGCTACTGTCAGTCCTCGAACAACCATCATGATCATTGTTTTCCTTCATCACTGCCATGACCATTGCAACAGCCATCTCCTCCATGCCAACAGAACTCAACTATCGATTGTAGCAATCACCGTTATTCCCTTTTCTATCTTCTCAAACTCCAACTCTGAGATTGCAGCGTCACCCTCATCTATTATGGACATCGACTGCACTACTGCCTTCATCTACTGGCAACAACACCCCGAGTTCAACTGACATACTCTTATTTCTCGCTCTCATCTGGTTCACAGCTCAATATCACTGCCAAACCACACAACTTCATCCTTTCTTCGATGCTAACGGCCAACAACCATTCAAACAACGGCATCAGCGTCATCGTGTCATCTTCCCGTTGATTAAGCTCTATACAATGTCGAACTAATTTCTCCATTCTTGTCTTAACCTCTGAAACCTCTCGAGGAGTACAACCCCTCTAACCTGACCTTGCTGGCGCGAAGGACTGATGCAGCTCTTGCAGTGAGAAGAACTTTGGTCTGAGGTGAACTATTCGACCTAGTTTTAGTTTTGTTGTTGTTGGGTATAAAGAATAGACATGAGGCCATTAGTAAATTGAACGGGTGCCTATAGTAAACCCGTTTAGAATCAAATGGTTGTCTCCAGTAATTCATAATGGATTTCAGCTGTTGCTTTTTAACGCCCACGCGACTGCCCGTAGTAGTTTCCATGCAATGATAATTCTGCCTCTTTTGTGGACGATTTCTTGTTCTTTTCGGGAATAAGCTCCAAAATTCCCATAAAATATAAAAGAAAGCTAATAATACAATTTCACAAGAAAACTAGCTAAGAAAGCATAATCAATCGATACTTGGAGAGGTGTTTTTAAACACCTATCAAATTCCCCCATACTTAGACTTTGCTAGTCCTCGAGCAAACAAAACCAAACAAAAATAAAATACAACTCCCTGTCGTTGAGGATACGGTCATACTTAGCATGTGTAACAAGCCTTTAAACCCCTAGGTGTCCCTAGTGGACGAGTTATAGTCTCGTGAGGGTTTACAAGAAATATACCCACAAAACCTTTAAGCCAAAACGAATAACAAATCAATTAGCAATTACTCCCCGGAAGTGGCGCCAATTTTGATGAGCGTCGTTTACTCAACAAAATAATAAGATCTTTCCCACTAATTAAAAAGTAATAAAGCGTTAGTAAGGATCGTTCCCACGAGGAGTAATGCAATTGATATGTTATCTAAATTAGCGAGAATATAAAAGAAGGGTAGTTTGTTGATATAAAGAAGAATAAAAAGGATAATAAGAAAAGGATGATAATAATTAAGAATTCCTTCGCCGTTACTAACCGTTAACTCAACAATGTACCCGTTTATCTCTTGTTAGAATAAATTGTCACCAACCGTAGAGTAGCAGGTACGCTTAGCTATCCCCAAAAATTTTGTTGTCACTGGATACGGAAGCGCTCGATTACCAGATTCTATCCAACTGAGCCGCCTTGAGGTTCGCTTACAAGGTGTAACTCAATCGAATACTTTAGGGTTTGTGAATTTAGGTTGATCCCAGCAGTTAAATTAACTCAGTACGCTCGGTCCACTTACTGGTGTTGTCTTTACTCGCAATTGCTCCACACAATCCCTCCGCAAGGTCTCGCGATCTCTACTTGTGTAAGAAATAAAAGACAATTACGGATCGTTCAAATCTCTACAAGCATTAGAATGATTAATAGACTAATCTAGTTGCGCACCCAAATCAATCATAAACCTTCAATATAGTAAAAACAATCCACAATGATTAACTTTAAAACTTGAAATAAACTTGTAATAATTGAGATTCACAATTAGAACTTTGAATTCATCCTTAACAATCAAAAGAATATAGAAAAGAGATAGTTCTCCCCCTAAGGGGGAGAAAAAAGGTGGATGGAAGATATCCCAAATTGTATCTAAGATTCCCTATATATAGAGTTTTGTAGCCTCTTATTGAAGAAACTATGAAACCTAGCTAAGATAGGAAGGTGCACCTCCTTAAGAATTGTATCCCGTGCATCACACCCCGGTCGAAGTAGGTTGCCAAAACTCGTCATAATTCCAAAATAAGTCACGTCAAAAAGTCTACTCTAAGTGAGCCATGATAAGCTGGTGTGTACACAAGTCGCCTAGGCATGAATATGGGCTTGCGTCAACTGGATAAAATATAGCCCATTTAACTCACCTCAATTGTCATTCCAATACCACCATCGTTACTGCCATCAGCCAATGGTAACAGCAGAAACACCGGACCCCAGATCAAGTCCAACACAAGCTTGTCATCCAAATGCCTTCATATCACTGCCAATGATTTAGTTCACAGCTATTCTTTCTCATTGTCTCGGTTGTACTCAATCTCCTTTTACAATGGCAGCAAAGCTCGAGATCCACTAGTGCATGTTGGTTTCTAGTTCGAGCACCACTTCTTTGTCTTATTCTCAACTCCATCAACATCGACCCAACTCGTCATCACTGCCTTTATTAGCTATCGATGACAGCAACAACTTAAACTCAAGCTCCAAGAATCCATGAACAACAGAACCATCCCCCATTATCACGATCAGTACCATCAACTACCAAGGGTCATTCACTACCAATGGCTAGGCAGCAGCACCATCAATCATCGTGATCCCATGTCTTCTCATCACGATCTTATCCATCCTCATAAACCCGAGTCTGTTAACTCCAACAACCCAAAGATCTTCTCGAGCTCCGAACCCAACTATTTTAGTCTCTGATCAACTCCATCGATCACCACTCCCTGTTAATCTCCAAACTCCATCATCAGTTATATCACAACAAATACCCATTTTCATTCTTCGTATCATCCCTGACTTGTTCCTTGAACTCCATCATCTACAACCATCACTCAATCACCGGTACAGCAGCCAACACCATTACCGTGAATCTCTAAACATCACCACAACAAACCATTAGATCCCATGCAATGATTCATATTCAAACTCGAGCTTAACAGTTACTTCCATTTCCATCAACTACTGATCTCCATCATCATTGCCATCTTCATCGTTACTGTGAATGATAGAAACCAAGACAACTATATCGATGTCCCTCTCTTTTCCCATCAGTGCCATGCTTAGGTTCTCCTCGATCACTCCTAGCACCATGATAACAACTCCATTTAAATACCGGTCACAACAACCCATTTCCAATCGATTTAAGTTTCATCACCATCAAGAACTAATGACAAAACTCAACCGCTCGACTTCTATTGAGTTCCACCAATGGCTACTGTCAGTCCTCGAACAACCATCATGATCATTGTTTTCCTTCATCACTGTCATGACTATTGCAACAGCCATCTCCTCCATGCTAACAGAACTCAACTATCGATTATAGCAATCACCATTATTCCCTTTTCTATCTTCTCAAACTCTAACTCTGAGATTGCAGCGTCACCCTCATCTATTATGGACATCGACTGCACTATTGCCTTCATCTACTGGCAACAACACCCCGAGTTCAACTGACATACTCTTACTGAAAAGCAAAAATGAAGACCAAAAAACAGAAAGGAAAAGATATGCAACTGAGCCTGGAGGTGGAAATTTGCAAAGGAAGCAATGTAGACTATGTAAAGAGTTTGGGAACAACAAGAAAGGTTGTCCTAGAAAGGTTGGATTTGCCCAACAAGGTGACATACTTTATACTTGTTTATTAGCTCTATCTTTTAACCATGTTTACTTTATTGTTTTTGTCTTTGTCTCTAATTTTTTACTTGTTTGCAGATGCTGAACCACATGTGAGAAGGAATCCAGCTAAGGATTTTGAAGAATATCAAAGTCAACAGCAGCACTCTTTTCAAAATGAGAGGTATCAGAAGAGGTGGCAGAAGAGGTGGAATGTCAGGTGGAGTGGCAGTTGAAGTGGCAGATGAAGTGGCAGGTGGAGTGACGGCTGGTGGTCCAAAAACTAAGGGTGGTCCATGTGACGCCCCAACCTAATCACCTACTTAGCTAATGGATTACAACCTAATAGAAGCATCAAAATCTAGATTACCCATTTTAAGAATCATAATTACATAAACTAATCCCGATACAAACCCAAACACTCGGATATTATATAAATGAAAATCTCTCGAGTGATATAAATATAATAATGTGTTGATTAAAATAAATTAACAAAGGATACACATAATACGAGATACACGATATCACTAACATTTAATAAAACTCTAAGCTTTGAGTATGGATATCTTCGCGTTCACCTTTTCTTCTGAATACTGAAACTGAAGTGGGAACGAGTGAGCACATCATCCCAAAGGGGTGCCCAATGGAAACAAATAACGTTCAAGTAATCACTAATATGCTTCTCAGTTCTAAAGAATGGTAATAAAACATGTCATCGTGCATAATATGCATAAGAATGATTTCCCAAAATACCTCGATATAATATTTCCTCATCTGGGTCTTAACAACATAAATTAGGTTATAAAATAAAAAGTAATAGTATTTCGCTTTACGCGCTAGATAGCTATTATATGCACTTCCCATGCTATGTATTGCCTCATCTGGGCTATAAGACTTAGCAAGGAGCTGTGGGAGACCACAGTCACTCCTCATGGGGATTTCACTCAAACACACATCAAATTATTCACTCAGCAAACAACAAGCATCGTAATATATATCATTCATGAAAGAATGTTATTCTTGTTCCACTTCCTCGGATATTGCGTCCATAGTGGCAATATCCGTGAAAGACCACCACCGGATGAATCCACAAAAGTGAAGCAAGAACAACTAAAATATGTCACTCAGACCTCGCCAAACTCATTGGAGAAAGCGAAAGCAGAATAACTCCAGACTCTAATAATATCCCATCCACACAGAGTGCCCATACAAACCATGATTCAAGAATCTACCATCATAAGTCCCGAAGGTTTTGCAATCAAGCATAATATGCAAACGAATGGATTCTCACAAGAAATTGTAAAAGGTAATATTCCCCTATATAACGATATTGCCTCATCTAGGCTATAACAAACATAAAAATAGATATAACATTTGGAGAATCCACACAATGCATATTACACAACATACGCAATCATTTACACACAAATATGCTCATAAGAAGTAATGACTCATCATGCTCGCATATGAAAAGGAACTTAATGATTACAAGAAGGTTACAGAGTTCCCACCTGATTCTGAAGGCAAGCCACTCCTACCTTGAGATCCTCAATCCACACTAGGCCAAATGTGGGGTTTGGTGACGGTTTGGAATTTCATATCATGACGGTTTCTGAAAAAAACGTCACAATATCTTGTTGGTCAAGTATAAGTGACGGTTCCCTGAAATAACCGTCATTAATAAATGCTCCAAATTGTGACGGTTATGCTATGTGTCACAAAAACATCTTACTGTGACGGGTAATCCTAGCAACTGTTACTATAAGTCAGGGTTACGGTGACATCGCTGAACTGTTACTATTTTTGATATACAGTGACGGTTAAGATAACACATAATACAAAATGACGGTATGGGTGACAAACCGTTACAATAGGTCATGGTATATAATGACAGGTAACGTGAACGAATGTCACAATAGTGATGCATATTGTGGCGATTAATTTCTTATTTTAATTCTAAGATACCCCAAACTAAGAAATTTTAAACACTGATCGTTATAGATAATATGTACTGTTTGGCAAATTAACTTCATTGATAGTAGATACGTTGGCAGTCGACCACTTTTATATATTTCAATAAAAAAGATTTCCAATATTCCCACCAGAACGATGTACATAGACAGATATACGTTATTCAATTATTTTTTTTAATTTTTTTTGATCCTGCCATGACTCTTTGTCTCTGTTTTCTTTCTTTCTAATGAACAATTATAAAAAACAAGAAATACATTATTCAAAATAAAACTCATCTGTGTTAAAGGGCCCATGCCCATGGATGTACGGTCCAAAACGGAAGCCTATTGGTATTCCCTTCCACATATATGTAAAGGATTGTTCCATGTAACCTGATTATTCTTATCAATGAAAACTCCTCTCTGCTTCATTATTTTCCCCTAATTATCACTCCAAAACGTTATCACGCACGAGCTCTTCCCTTCCGCTAAACAACAAAAAAAAAAAAAAAAAAAATCCGCTAAAGAAAGATTTTTTTTTTTTCAGGTTCTCATCAATCGGTATCTAGGAATCCATATCATAGACTGATTTCGTTTAGGGATTTACGGATCTAGATTTCGATCCTAACCAAATCTGTGGAACCAAATATGTGTTGGAAAATCTCCCGTTGGTGATACGGTAAACCAAATCTTTGTGAAAAAAAATTGTATGCCAGCGCTCCGGTCTGATGCTTCTGGATCTGATCCCGTCTGATACTTGTGTTTCTCCGGTTTGTGGAGGAAATCCAATCTCATCTAATTGGGTTCCGAGGTGCTTTTGTTTTCCTGTTCGTGGAAGAAATTGCAATCCCGTCTGTTCATGGCGGAACCAAACTCGTAGAAAAAATTGCAACCCCCTGTGTTTTATTTCCCATATGTGTTCGATTCCCCATATGTAAGTTTGTTTAAATCTCCATGTAATAGTTGGTCTTTCGTTTTGATTGGTTGGTTTGATTTGACTGCGTATGTATTATTCTATGCGAGAGAGAAAATTCGTCGAAGAAAGAAGAAAATGGAGATGAAAAGTCCACCTGGAAATTCTCCATGGTTTGGGAAAAGCGAACGAAAAAGAGAAGGAGTTGTTCCAGGTCCCAGCTGTCCTGTCCCACCCGGCTCCTGTCCCGTTCCGGCTGCAGCCCTATCCCGTCCAGCCCTATTCCGGGTCCGATACAACCAGGACCAACTCGCCCTGTCCGATCTAATCAGGCCCTGTCCTGACCCGTTTCAGCTTGATTCTGGGACGTGCGCGACCAAGGATGTTCCGGTTTTGTGTATATACGGTGGGAACCAAATTTTGAGGTATGTAACTATAACGCGAGTTTTTATATGCTAAAAGTTTATTTACTCGCTAGGCTTATTTATTTGTTTTTAAATTTGCCTAGTTTTGTTTATTTTTGTCTTAAAATAAGTCAACAGCATATAAACGGTCAATTTAAATTATTTTTATTGATCTCACTCATTAAGAATTTTGGTCTTAATGATATTTGTTCTCTTGAATATGATATTGGATATAGTTGAATGGTGTATTTTGTTTAATTGGTTGTACCAACTCAATTCCAATGTATTCATTTGGGCTTAGAAGTACTTGAGCACCATTATTAATACTTGATATTTTCCCAAATTTTTTTGAATGTTCCGTGGAATGTATCCACTTGCTCGACTATTAATCTGTCAATAGTTTCAAAACATACGTTCCAATAAAATCACATGTATTCCAATTTTTGTGGAAGAACTCACAAAAGATGATATGAGTCATAAAATTTTCATTTCTCTACTTCATCCATAATACTAACGAACCGGTATATGTTGAAGTATGACAACAAGAGAATTATCTTTAATAATATATTCAACCTAAATTAAGTGGTTGACATGTGTAGTGAGATTCTCTTGGCCTATTGAGATAAAGAAATTTCTCAAATTAAGCTAAATGTAGCAAAATTGAAAATGGAAAGAACCCCAAAGTAATGAGGGTTAGACGTACCGACTCATATAAAGCATGTGAAAAGGGACATATATATCATGAGATAAAAAATATTATTATTTTTTTCCCAGCAGTAATGACACCAACGTATAGGTATCAATTGAACATGGGATCAGCTAAAATGTAATTCTAGCTCTCATCATAAATAAAAGAGTTGGAAATGCACCTGGTCATAGGTGTTGGTATATACAATATAATGTGTATGTGTATCATAGTAATAACCAATTTTCACATCAACTTTAATGGCAACAAGAACTTTGCCTGGCCAATTGACTATCTTATTGAGCGCAGCACTGCTCATTTTTTTTCAAGATAGAACAAAGACGTCGCAAAATCTCTAGATGTACCAAGAGATAATCACACCTTGTTAAATTCCCAAGTAACCCGTGCAAATGGATATCACGTGGAACATCAAAATGATGAGAATGTAATTGATTGCATCTTTTATAGTCTCTAATATATTTGGAAGGAAATATATTTTAGAGAAACTAATGAGTCAATCTAGTACAATGTAATTCACTATAATATTTGGATTATTGAATCATATTGACTCCGATGATGAAATGTTGAAATCGACTCATACAAAGCTTTGGGCATAACCATAAAGAAACTTTGGTTGTGAAATGATGATTGTTTTGAAAGAACTCATACAAATATCACTTTATTTGAGTGAACGAAAATGGGAAAAAGATTGACAGAATGCAAAGTGACGACATATCTCTCAATAAGTGTTTTCTAAATTACTAGATGCACAACCCCCCTTCCCATTATGCTTTTAGATAAAAAGCATATCACTCATTTTTACAAAGTCTTCAGTAAAACAGGATCGAGACCATCCTAAGATGCAAATGGTAAAAATTCCATATTACAAAGAAAACAAGGTGAACTTTAGAAAAACATTCATGCAGAATGCGGACCATTAAAGTGACTGATTGGTAGGCTAGGGAATGGGTTTATTTTTCGCCTACTTGTGATACTGCAAGTGCACAGTGTCTATTGGAGACACGGGCAAGCACAGATCGATCCACAGGGAGTTGGAATTGCTATGAGGTTGGTATGAGGCTTACTAACTGTTTTCTAGTTGAGTGACACAAAATGGAAGCTGAGTTTGGTGTCGATACGACTGAGTTGAAGGTTACAAGATTAAAAGCAAGATGAACAACAAATGTTGAGGTTACAGGCACTAGGATTATCAAATCCACCACTAATTCATGTTATGGGATTCAACTAGTTTGAGTGCTTTGTTCATGTGACAGACAAGGATAAGGTGTCAAATTTATCACCTATCTAAGGAGTTTCACCAGATGATAACTCAATTATCAGCTAAGGTACTAACCCAGAGCACTAGTTGTCTAATTAAGCACAACTAATCAAGAGAATTAGCAAATATCTCTAAAGCTTGAGATGAAACATAACCAATACAGTTTTAGCCTAACTACAATGCATACATGGCATTCATTGTGAGAGTAAAGCATTGGACAGCTAGAATTGAGATTATCTTTAAAGTTAAGCATTCAAAGGCAACTTCAAACACAGTTGAACCACAGAACTGAGAATCAGGGTTTCATTTAAATCCTAGCAGATTAAATTAGAACATGTTAAAAAATAAAAACAGACTTAAAATTGAAATTGTAAACTAAAATATTAACCCTCAAACATGTTGTGTGTTTTTCTCTCACAACAAAAACAACATTTATAACTCACAAACATTTCAAAATAACAAATACACACTTTGACCCAAACCTCTTTCCTCCCTTACTCGTCTCTCGAATCGACCATGCATAGTTGTTGGAGAAACCCTAGCTCTAGTTATCTCTAATTTAGCTTCTAGGGTTGGGAGAAGCTAAGAGAGAGATATCTAGACCTAGAGAGGAAGTGAAGGTGCTTCGGCGCGGTTGGTGAAGTCGTTGTCGAGTAAGGTGATGATGGAGGTGGTGGTTCCGCCATGGTATGGGTGAAGGAAGGAGAGGGGATGGGTTACGCAGGTGACGGAGAAGAAAGAGAAGATGAAGAGAGAAATGGATTTGGTCGATAGGGTATAGGTGTAGGAGGTTTCTGTTGTGGAGCGGGTGCACGAGAGACGATGTGAGGGGTGCAGCGAGCGTCGGATGCGGCGCGCGAGATCTGAACGGCTCAGGGAGAATCAGGCTGTTTTGGTGTTGAGCGGGAACATCGAGTGTTGATGGGAAGCACGGAGCGACCGTTGGATGCATAAGATGGAGATCTCAACGGCTTAGAAGGAACGGACTCGGATCCGGGTGATGGGTCGGGTCTTGGATAGCTCAAGCCCATATCTTGTAGATGGGTTGCTCCTTGTTGGGTTGCAACTGATGCGCGCGCGGGCTTTGGCTTTTTGCTCCATAGACGCTCGCCTCCAATTCTCTGCTCTTTTGGCTCCTCAATTTCTCCGAGCTTTATTTACTACCTAAAAACACAAAATTAATTAGTACAAATATTTATTCTTGAAAACAAAGAAAATACAGAATCTGGGATAATATCTGATTTCTGAGCACAAAAGATGAGTTAAATGCCAATAAATAGATGTAGAAATATGCAATATTTGGCACTCATCAAATACCCCCAAACCTGAATTTTACTTGTCCTCAAGTGAAACAGAAATTAAGAAATCCTAACTATACCACTGTCGCTGGTCTCTCGAATGCATTTAGCGTATGCACTAAGCCTTTAAACCCCTAGGTGTCCCTAGTGGACGAGTTGTAGTCTCGTGAGGGTTTACCAGAGGTGTACCCACAAAACCTTCTCCAACTTCGTAGTGTAAAAGAGTCTCAAGCATCCAAGGAGCTATGAGGACATAGAGTTTCTGCATGCTAGTAACACGAAGTTAGAACTACCAAAGAACGCATTCTCATCCTTAAGTCTTTGAGCGAGAAGTAACCATACCATATGAAAGAATTCGGATTCGATTGTGATCATAAGCCTCGACTTCCGCCTCACCATTAGGGTTTTATGATAATTGCACTCAAAAAGACCGCTTTTTAGTCTCTCATGTGTGCGAGCGGGGAATAAAGAGAGAAATCCTGCACACGTTGAATGTAAGAAGGATAACCTTCCGAAATAATTTCTGGAGACTCCACAGAAGTGTGGACAAAAAGAATCTTTTTCTGATGATCTCTAAGAAGGGAAATCAACCATTAGCAAGGGTGGGAGTACTCACTTACCTTCTCACCCGATCGGCAATTAATATCACTCTCTCAGCATTCATAGAAACGTCTTCAATCTTCGGTCTTCGGATGTTGATGACGAACTTCTGAACTTCACAAAAACTTGACAAACATTTTTTTTTTTTTTTTTTTTAAGAACATTAATTACATAAAAATAACAACAATGAAACTACTAACTCAATTTTTTTTTTTTTGACATACATGAAATGAAAATAACAATAAAACAATAAAACTTGTATTGCCTTGATTTCATAAACTTCACTAATTCTCATCCTATTTTCTTTTCTTTTCTTTTCTTTGTTGCACGTAAACCTTGGACTATTTCAACTTTTCTTCTAATATTCTGATGATGCTCCGCTTGCTGACGATGATGTGTTTCTATGAATGTGTTGATTGAGAGGGAGAGAGTGATGCTAACTGCAAATCGGTATTTAGAGGAAGTTTTCATCTTTAAACGTCACCCTCGTGATTGACGGAATTAGCACTCAAGAGATCAAAAGTAGTGCTGAAAGTGGTGCGAAGTTGGGTAGCTCACCATTCCTACCCGGAATTGACGTACGGTGACACACACTCTAACAGACTTTTCTAGAAAGTTACAAAGAGTGAAGGTCGGTACCTCGCTTGATGTAAAATGGGTAGTCTCCACTATGGGTGATCACAATTCTACTACCGAATATCTAAACAACACCTAATTAGCCCTCCGGTATGGTTAAATCCAACTTTAACGCTCTAATCAACTAAGAAACCCGATTGTGTTCTCCGGTACTTCCAATTTCTGTTATTTCGGTCAGACTCTCTATGTAAACATAGCTAGAAGCATGCTAGTGACTCTAAAATCTCTAAAAGTTGGAGGTTTTTATGTACATAATTACAAAGATTTTTTTTTTTTTTTTTTTTTTAACAAAGACTAAAAACTCTACATGCAAATGCACCCCCAAACCTAAATCAAACATTGTCCTCAATGTGTCAATAGATAATAAGAATTCAAAAAGTCACATACCAAGAGAACTATGTTGAGTAGAGAAAAGGGAAGAGATTACCGGATGTACAATGATGTTGCTAAACCAAAGGAGGATGAATGCTTTGAAAGCAAACAACCAGAGCGCAAGACAAAAAGGTTGGTTAGCACAAATAAGAACTATGCAAAAAGAAAAAGAAAAGGGAAAGAGAATGGATTGTTAGTCCATATGTATGTACACAAGTGAACTAGATCAGTCCACATAGATGGGGTCTTCCAAGTCAACGGTCTCAACTTCTGGTGGAAGATGCTCCAGAAATGGTTTCAGTCTCTGACCATTAACTTTGAAGATGTTCTTGGTTGCTGGGTTTTCAACTTCTACAGCTCCATGGGGAAAAACGGTACGTACCAAGAATGTCCCTGACCATCGAGAACGTAGCTTTCCTGGAAACAAGTGCAAACGAGTGTTGTACAATAAAACTTTCTGTCCTGGGGTGAAAGACTTGCGCAGAATGCGCTTGTCGTGAAACACCTTCATTCTATGTTTGTACGTTTTGGCACTATCATATGCATCATTTCTCAATTCTTCTAACTCATTGAGTTGAAGTTTCCTATGGGTTCCAGCCTTATCAAGATCAAAATTCAAATTTTTCACAGCCCAATATGCACGGTGTTCTAACTCAACAGGTAAATGACATGCTTTCCCGTACACAAGTCTGTAAGGAGACATCCCAATGGGAGTCTTGTATGCAGTTCTATAGGCCCATAAAGCATCGTTTAAGCGCAAAGACCAATCTTTCCTAGAAGGATTGACAATCTTCTCAAGGATATGCTTAATTTCCCTATTAGAAACTTCTACTTGGCCACTGGTTTGAGGATGGTAAGGTGTTGCGACCTTATGAGTGATTCCATACTTGCGCACTAATGATTCAAAGGGTCTATTGCAAAAATGACTACCTCCATCACTGATTATTGCCCTAGGGGTTCCAAACCGGGAGAAAATGTTTTCCTTAAGAAAAGAAAGAACAACTTTATGGTCGTTGGTTTTGGATGCAATGGCCTCTACCCACTTAGAGACATAATCGACAGCAACAAGAATGTATAACTTACCTTCAGAATTAGGAAATGGACCCATGAAATCAATACCCCAAACATCAAACAGCTCAACAATCAAAATGGGTTGTAAGGGCATCATGTTTCTCCTAGAGATACTTCCTAATTTCTGGCATCGGTCACAAGCAACACAAAAAGCATGGCAATCCTTAAACAGTGTTGGCCAATAGAAACCGCTTTGCAAGATCTTTGCAGCAGTTTTCTTGGCACTAAAGTGGCCTCCACATGCATGGTCATGACAGAAAGAGATGACATCCCTTTGTTCAGAATTGGGGACACATCTCCTAATGATTTGGTCTTGGCAGTACTTAAACAAATATGGGTCATCCCAAAGGAAGTGTTTAACTTCAGCCAAGAACTTAGAACGGTCTTGTTTAGACCAATGCAAGGGCATTCTACCTGTAGCAAGGTAGTTCACAATATCAGCAAACCAAGGCATTTCGAGACACAAGCATCAATTGCTCATCGGGAATGATTCCCTAATTAACACAGATTCATCACAGATTCGACATTCAACCTAGACAAGTGATCAAAGAACAACATTCTCTCGACCCTTTCTTATCTCGAATTTCGAGGTCAAACTCTTGTAGCAAGAGTATCCATCGAATTAGACGAGCCTTAGCATCTTTTTTTAGACAAAAGATATCTCAATGCGGATGATCGGAATAAATGATGACCTTAGACCCTATCAAATAAGATCTAAACTTGTCTAATGCAAACACAACAGCTAAACAACTCTTTCTCGGTTGTGGAATAATTCATTGAGCATCATTAAGTGTTTTACTAGCATAGTAGATCACATAAGGAAGTTTGTCTACTCGGCTGGCCCAAAACAGCTCCTACAAAGATAGTAGACGCATCACACATAATCTCAAATGGTAATGACCAGTCAGGTGGTCTGACTATAGGGGCAGATGTAAGGAGAGCCTTCAGTTGCTCCCATGCTTCCTTACAAGCATCATCAAAGACAAATGCAACATCTTTTGCAAGAAGATTGCACAAAGGTCGTGAAATTTTACTAAAGTCTTTGATGAATCGGCGGTAAAAACCCGCATGGCCTAGAAATGATCTGATGTCCCTCACAGAACGAGGTTGAGGCAAGTGTTGAATGAGATCTACCTTGGCTTTGTCTACTTCTATGCCTTTTTCCGAGATGATATGCCTAGAACAATGCCTGAGTTAACCATGAAATGACATTTTTCCCAATTCAAGACCAAACTCTTTTCCTTACACCTAATCAGCACACAAGTGAGGTGATGCAAACACTCATCAAAAGAAGAACCAAACACCGAAAAATCATCCATAAAAATCTCAAGAAACTTATCTACCATGTCAGTAAATATGCTCATCATGCAACGTTGAAAAGTAGCGGGTGCATTGCACAGCCCAAAAGGCATACGACGATAAGCAAATGTTCCATAAGGACATGTAAATGTGGTCTTTTGTTGGTCTTCGGGTGCTATGTGAATTTGGTTGTATCCAGAATAGCCATCTAAGAAACAAGAGTGACTATGTTTTGCTAACCTTTCCAAAGATTTGGTCAATGAAGGGAAGGGGAAAGTGGTCTTTCTTGGTTACCGTGTTCGATTTTCTATAATCAATACAAACTCGCCACCTTGTGGTCACACGGGTGGGGACAAGTTCATTCATCTCATTTTGAACTACAAAGAATGCCGGACTTCTTGGGTACTACCCGAATGGGACCGACCCATCTGGCTATCGGGGACGGGGTAAATGATACCCGCATCCAAAGAATTTGAGAATCTCACCCTTGACAACATCTCTCATGTTGGGGTTAAGTCTCCTTTGCATTTCCCTAGATGGTTTAGTGTTTTCCTCAAGGTTTATGTGATGCATGCAAATTGTGGGACTTATACCCTTAAGATCGGAGATGGTCCAACCTAAGGCTCCTTTATGTTCTTGAAGCACTTTTAAGAGTCTACTTTCCTGTTCTGTGTCTAAACATGATGCAATAATCACAGGTAAAGTATCAGAAGGACCTAAGAATGCATACTTCAAGGTATCGGGTAATGGTTTCAAATCAAGCTTAGGTGGTGTATCAAGAGGTGGGGCAGATTTGGTATCGAGAGTGGAAGGGGTTCCACTGCATTCGCCACTTAGCAATATCCATGGGTGGCACAGACTCTAGCAAAGAGTGGACTTCACTAACGTACTCAGACTCAAAGAGATCTAAGTCAAAGTTATCTAAACATGCTTGCACGGGGTCCATAGATAAGATGTCGACAATGAGTCTTGAATCGGACTCTCTATCATGTTAACCTCGTGCACTTCATCATCATCACACTCTATGGGTTGTTGATTAACACGAAAGACATTCGATTCTACAAATCATGTTGCCAAAAGACAAATTCAATATCCCGCTACGACAATTTATGATAGCGTTTGACGTTGCCAAGAAGGGACGTCCTAAGATAACGGGAATATGATTTTCGGGATTTTGCACAAAGTTGAGTATCTAACACAATGAAGTCCACGGAGAAATAAAATTTATCAACCTTGATTAGCACATCTTCAACGATTCCCGAGGGACTTTCACAGATCCGTCCGCTAATTGTAGCGTAACGGGGGTAGGTTGCAATTTCCCAAGACCTAACTGCACATACACAGAATATGGCAAAGATTCACACTAGCTCCTAAGTCCAATAAAGCTTTTCTGATTGTATGCTCACCTATAGTACAAGAGATAGTTGGGCTACAGGGTCTTTAAACTTAGGTGGGGTTTTGTTTTGAATAATTGAACTTACTTGCTCGGTGAGAAAGGCACGCTTATGCACATGAAGCTTTCGCTTTTGTGTGCACGGTGTCCTTCAAAACTTAGCATAGGAGGGTATTTGCCTGATTGCTTCGAGAAATGGAATGTTTATGTTAACTCTTTTGAACATTTCCAAAATCTCGTTGTATTGGTACCCCCTTCCGTTGCACCAACCGTTGTGGAAATGGAGCAACATGTACATGACTTGGCACAGAACATCTATATCGGTAGGACTCTTGGTTTTATCAACGAGCTCGATTCTTTCTCTACGGTAGATGTTTTTACGTGGTGTTGTGTGTACTGGTGAGTCTGATGTAGACTCGCTTGATGGTGGTACACCTACATGGTTCTCAACAATTCTACCACTACGGAGAGTGGTGACAGCATTCGCTTGACTATGTGAAGTTTCATTGCAGGTAGAGGAGCCTGCTTGAAACACATTCTTTGGATTTTGTTGGGGTTAACTAGGGAATTTGCCTTTTTCTCTCTCATTCAATGCATCACAGATTTGACCTATCTTAAGATCTAGGTTTGTGAGACGTTGGTCGGTGGTTTTCTCAAGTCTTGAAAGATTTTGGGTTAACATAACGACACAGTCTTCAAAGCTAGGCTTCTTCTCTGACAGTGGTGAGTGGGTGGTTGTACTTGGGGGTTTCTAGGATATGAGTATCCTTGGTTGTTATTTGTTGGTCCCCTTGTACAGTCCCTTGGACCATGAGAAGTTAGGGTGATTCCTCCACCCTGGGTTGTAGGTTTGAGAATAAGGGTTGTTCTCTTGCCTATGGTACAATGCATTGGCTTGCTCGGTTTTAGACTCTTGAAATGCATGTAAGTCTGGACAGCTGTCCACTAAGTGGTCAGAGCTATGGCATGCGGAACAAGTGGCCATATCAATTTGGTCACGGAGAGTAGGGGCATTAGGTTTTACATTCTTCTGCAACTCAAGCATTTCTATTCTCCGGGCCAAAGATGCCATTTTTGCATTTCCCTCAAAGTCAGACTCGATTCTATGAACATTGTTTGCGGGGGTAGTCCTTCTCGGTTCACGGATGGACTCCCACTGTTGAGTCTTTTCAGCGACTTCGATTAAGAAAGTCCAAGCGTCATCGGCACTCTTGTCAATAAATGCACCATTGCACATTGACTCGACTGTGGTTCGGGTTCTAACATCTAGACCCTCATACAATATTTGGACAAGTCTCCATTTTTCAAAACCATGGTGGGGACATTGGAGTAATAATTCATTGAATCTCTCCAAGTACTTTGCTAGAGTTTCGTCTTCTAATTGCACAAAACCATTTAGACTTTGGCGAATTGTCGCCGTCTTATGGTTTGGGAAAAACTTTTTGAAAAACTCTTTTGTGAGGTCATCCCATGTTCTAATGGACTGTGGTTGTAGGGCATGAAGCCAAGACTTGGCTTTGTCTTTCAGAGAAAAAGGAAACAATCTCAGTTTGAGGGAAACCTCTGTCATTTGGTTAAAACGCAGAGTCCCACAAATATCCTCAAAATCTCTCACGTGATGGTATGGGTTTTCAGCATTGACCCCTCTAAACACGGGTAGCATGTGAATGGTGCTTGCTTTTAGTTCAAACTGACAAGCATCAGCTGGCAGAATGATGCAAGAGGGCTAGCTTGCCCTAGTTGGGTACATGTAGTCCTTGAGACTACGGGGTTGGTTGTGTTCATCACCCATGATTTCTGTTTCAGATGGGTTTGGGCTTGGGCTTTCTGTTGAAGAACTGGGTATGCTTACGATTTCGTCCGGGCGGATTCTAACTAGTCGATTTGTTTGGTCTCTAAAAGACACAATCATAGCCTAGCTAGCTCATCTAGCATGTTATCATATAATCAAGTTCAACACAGAAAAGCAAAACTCAAAAATGGCCCACCAATGCAAGACTCAAGCCCAAAAGATGGCTTTTTGATGTTGGAAAGTCCAACTGAATAGGTTGATTCCAGCCCAAAAGATGTAGGCTTAGATGGTCTGCACGGCCCAGGGGTTGTGGGCTTCAGTGTGTACAGGGCCCAGGTCGGGTGAAGATGTGCAGCCCAGCAGTTGGCAGCTCAGTTTTTGGGAAGCCTAGTGGTTATATGCAAATGCAGGTTGTCAAGCACAGGCTTGAGTGCACAGGTTGTGCACAGAACAAGAAAGCAATAGTTTGCACAGGTCTAAGTGCAAATCTCAGCACAGCTTAGCAAGTTTGTGCAGGTTGGCAAATGAATCACACACACAGCAGCACAAAATCACAGAAATGATACCTGATTTCTCAAACTTAAGCACATCTTAGAGCAACACACACTCACACAAAAAGACACAAAGAATTTCTAGCACACGGGGAGTCACAAAGATCGGCGGTGCAAAGTCTTTGCTTATGTGCAAAAGACACAGACTTGCGATGAACAAAGAGAGTAAAATTGTGTGTGGTGCACTGGGTTAATGGATGTGCTCACTCAAGGGTGAAGCATGTGTTGGGTTGTGTATTTGAAAACCAAGCTAAATACTAATGCAGCTCAAACTCTGCTACTTAACATTCATTCAATCATCAAAAGCTCACACACACATTGCAGATATTGTTGCACAGTGGATGTCAACTGGGTCAGTTGACCTCAGTTGTTAGAGATCAAGCACAAAGTATGCAAATATTAGCAGGGCAGATGGCTTAGCAAGTGACAAGTTAGCCAATGTACAGATGCACAGATGAGCAAATGGGTGACAGAGTCAACAGGGTCTCACAGATTCAGATACAATGATGCTCAGCACACTTTCAATGATGCACAGGATCATACACAGGTCACTGATATAGCTTTTTACAACAGGTCATATCATTCACAGATTATAATTACCACAAATATTGCGTAGCTATTCAAAATATCATAGGTTCACAGATGCAAAAGAACATGCTCAGGGTGTCAACAAGTTGGCTCAATAGGTTACACAGGGGAGTAGATGGCTCACAGGGCCTGTGGGATCAAGTTGGGATTGCAGCAACTTGGTTACCCAGTTGTAGCTCAGTCTCTACAGCTGCAGGGGCTGGAGCTGAGCACAAGGCAGCTGGTAGATAAGCACAGATTCAGGTATGAGCAATGCTTGGGGAGATAGCTAGGTCATCATGCAAGAAGCCAGGTCTGATGGTTACAGGTAAGCTTAGGGTTTAAAGTGAGAGTGCAACTGGTTGAGTTGACTTTACTTTACACAGGCTATATTATTCATTCATCAACAAGCATGTTATATCAACAATCATGTAGCAAGGTTTGAGATACGATACCACCAGTGTAACACTGGGTTTAGGCAAATCCCCTAATGGTCCTGCGCTTTTTCTTCTCCTCCTTGGCTTGCTCCGCAAGATCAGCAAGCACAGCAAGCACCTGTTAGCTCAACAAAGAATTTAGCTCCCAGAAATGTGTATGTCACAGCACAGAGAATGAATAGCAATACTGGTTATAACTAGCTGGGAAGACTTTGTAGTATGAAGGGTTACTACTGCACTTGGTATCTGTTCAGGGCAGACCAAGTTACGATTGACAAAAGCTAACCAAACAAAAGAATGAGGTGAAGTCACCACAGAGCCAACAAGTTATAACATGAGCTACAAACCAAGCTAACTACAGATGCTAATGATGAGGCAGAGTTTTACAAAGGATCTGAAGAACCAAAGAAAGAAACAACACTACAACAAATGCTAAACAGATGTGAAGGATAATACAGGGGTGCTTGTCACACTAAGCTAACAACAAGATATAAAAACTGATGATGTTATATTGTAGCAGTAGACAACAAGTTAAACACTAACACATATATACAAAATTTCAAAATGAAAACAGTAAAGAAAGCACTATGAAACTACACAGCGCACTACCAGCTCCCCGGCAACGGCGCCAAAAACTTGGTAGGCTAGGGAATGGGTTTATTTTTCGCCTACTTGTGATACTGCAAGTGCACAGTGTCTATTGGAGACACGGGCAAGCACAGGTCGATCCACAGGGAGTTGGAATTGCTATGAGGTTGGTATGAGGCTTACTAACTGTTTTCTAGTTGAGTGACACAAAATGGAAGCTGAGTTTGGTGTCGATACGACTGAGTTGAAGGTTACAAGATTAAAAGCAAGATGAACAACAAATGTTGAGGTTACAGGCACTAGGATTATCAAATCCACCACTAATTCATGTTATGGGATTCAACTAGTTTGAGTGCTTTGTTCCTGTGACAGACAAGGATAAGGTGTCAAATTTATCACCTATCTAAGGAGTTTCACCAGATGATAACTCAATTATCAGCTAAGGTACTAACCCAGAGCACTAGTTGTCTAATTAAGCACAACTAGTCAAGAGAATTAGCAAATATCTCTAAAGCTTGAGCTGAAACATAACCAATACAGTTTTAGCCTAACTACAATGCATACATGGCATTCATTGTGAGAGTAAAGCATTGGACAGCTAGAATTGAGATTATCTTTAAAGTTAAGCATTCAAAGGCAACTTCAAACACAGTTGAACCACAGAACTGAGAATCAGGGTTTCATTTAAATCCTAGCAGATTAAATTAGAACATGTTAAAAAATAAAAACAGACTTAAAATTGAAATTGTAAACTAAACTATGAACCCTCAAACATGCTGTGTGTTTTTCTCTCACAACAAAAACAACATTTATAACTCACAAACATTTCAAAATAACAAATACACACTGACCCAAACCTCTTTCCTCCCTTACTCGTCTCTGAATCGACCATGCATAGTTGTTGGAGAAACCCTAGCTCTAGTAATCTCTAATTTAGCTTCTAGGGTTGGGAGAAGCTAAGAGAGAGATATCTAGACCTAGAGAGGAAGTGAAGGTGCTACTGGCGCGGTTGGTGAAGCTGTTGTCAGGTAAGGTGATGATGGAGGTGGTGGTTCTGCCATGGTATGGGTGAAGGAAGGAGAGGGGGATGGGTTCTGCAGGTGACGGAGAAGAAAGAGAAGATGAAGAGAGAAATGGATTTGGTCGATAGGGTATAGGTGTAGGAAGTTTTGCTGTGGAGCGGGTACAACGAGAGACGATGTGAGGGGTGCAGCGAGCGTCGGATGCGCGCGCGAGATCCGAACGGCTCGGGGAGAATCAGCATTTTGGTGTTGAGCGGAACATCGAGTGTTGATGGGAAGGACGGAGCGACCGTTGGATGCATAAGATGGAGATCTCAACGGCTCAGAAGGAATGGACTCGGATCCGGGTGATGGGTCGGGTCTTGGATATCTCAAGCCCATATCTTGTAGATGGGTTGCTCCTTGTTGGGTTGCAACTGATGCGCGCGCGGGTTTTGGCTTTTTGCTCCATAGACGCTCGCCTCCAATTTTCTGCTCTTTTGGCTCCTCAATTTCTCCGAGCTTTATTTACTACCTAAAAACACAAAATTAATTAGTACAAATATTTATTCTTGAAAACAAAGAAAATACAGAATCTGAGATAATATCTGATTTCTGAGCACAAAAGATGAGTTAAATGCCAATAAATAAATGTAGAAATATGCAATATTTGGCACTCATCACTGATGGATCTGGTGAATGTTTTGACATTTTGGACTAGTTATAGTTCCCCAAAAAAATTTTTTTGCGTTTGAGAACTCCTAGCACATATTACACAATGCAAAGTGTAAAGGCTAACCACCCTTGTTAATGCTAGAGAATTTACATCAAAAGGACTTGATGAATATTGCATGTTTAATAGGATCAATATAGAGCATCTTATACCCAAGGAATAGGTTATGCGTACCAACCTACCTTTTATTGCTTTGGGGATATGCAATATTACGCGCATCTTTACTTAATTTTTGTAGAACCCAATATTAGTCAACCTTTTCTACGTACCAGTTGGTAACTGATTAAGCCTGACGTTTGTGTTATTACGTATTTTTGGTTGCACTATATATGTGCCATTACGAGTCCACATCGTACTATGATGGGTCACGAAAATGATTAAGTAATTTTGTTGAATATTTACTCTCAACAATTATCCCATTTTAAAACCTTTGGCAGGAGATCTCTTACCGCTAAATTTGCAAGTTATCACTTTAATGAGACAGTCTTCCCGTCGTTAGGGGGAGATAAGAAAAAGTATTTTTAAGGGAACGACAGGAATTGTCGTGGTGTGTTCCCACTGTGTCTCATATTGATTCTTGTACTCCACAAATGTAAATGTGAAGTGACAAAGAATAATCGATTTTCAGAATGTATACTGATGTCGCTAAAGTGAAAAGATCACACATACCAGCTGCAAATATTCCTGCAAAATTAGAAATCCTCGGTATGGGGTACACCATAGACTAAGGTGTTGCAACTACACTTGGTGGAAGTGTAGTTGAGGCCGTGGCTCCATAAAGGAAGATGAAGATACCACCAGGTTCGATCAATGATCACCTAGAAAGGAAGTAGGTGAGTAAGGCACAACTTATTTATATTATCAGAAATCATCTCATAATATTGTCTCTGAATATGTCCATGAATCAATACTGGAGGACGCTCCGAAGTTTTAAATGATTCTAGAGAACAATGAAATCCTGACGGATTATGAGAATGCACATGAGTCAACGGAAGGATCATGTGTGTACAATGATGATATAATCCATAAATAGTTGCTCCAGAAGTAGAGCACAATGAGATCGAACCATGCTTTATTTTGATTAATTTCAAATAAATAGCATATTTGGCCTACGCAATCCAGGTAGAACTTAGTTCTTTGGCAAATATACGGGTATTTGGTGTGGTAGTGCTAACCAACCAAGTGTAAAGCCTATTGGACATACATAATTAATTTGTCATAAAGCATAATGAGAAGAAAGTAGTCTTAAAGTACAAAGACTCGCCTTGTGGCGCGAGGTTTCTCACAAAGCCCTGGAATTGTTCTCTTGTAATGAACGTTATAGAGTTCCGCTACTTAGTTAGCTTGGTAATTTCAAAAGGACTTGAAATGCAGCATATGTATGTGGTTGTCACGTATCTCTGAAAGAATCAAGAGATAGAATATATTTACAAAAGTACTTGATAGACTTTTGTTGCCCAAATCAAATGACTTTAAACCACAGAGTGCGTTTACAGTTAGATAGAACGCTCACTTATAGATTCAAGCAATCAAAGGATGTGGTATACCCGTCTAAGTGGCTATTTGATTTGGAGGGGATAAACAAGTAAGTTATTTTTCCTTGCGTATTCATAAGAAAGTTCCTGATTTGGAATTGTAGCTATTTATGTTGATGGTACAAACATGATTTTTACTCTTGATGTAATAAGAGACCTTAAAAGCTATTTAAAATCCGAATTTGAGATGAAAAATCTAGGGAAAGCTCGATCGAATACTGAGCTTGTGGTATATTATTCCACCAGTTTGCATATGTCTAAAGTTGTCAGGCAATTTAACAAAGACATGCATCCTGATAGCACTCCCATGATTAGTCGAGGTTCAAATGTAAGTAAGTAACCATTTCGTCCAAAGGAATATGACGAAGATGTGTTGGGAGATGAAATTCAAATATCTAAGTACAATAGACGCATTGTTGTACTTAGTATAATAATGTACTCGATTAAATTTTACATCCTCGGGAACTTGTTAGCTAGATATAGCTCCGCGCCAACGCAACGTCATTGGAATGGTATAGTGAATGAATGTAATCATGTACTTAAAAGTAACCATTGACATAAATTTGTTTTATCCCTACAAAGACATTAAAAGGAATGCTAATGAAAGTGCAATCCAAAAGTTGTTGATTATGAAGGAACAATAATCTCTTCTCCAACGAAAGTAATCGGGCAAGCAGTCAAACAAGCATTACTAATCAAACAAGCCAGGAAGATATCGTAGATTATTTTCTAAGTCATTACCAATTAAGTTTCCAAGAAAAATACATGACCAAAGAACCATTTACCGACTGCCCTTGTCAAGTTTCACCAAGTATTCAAATAAATCGACCACACCGGGAATAACGGGAGATGCCGACATCGGGGAAGAGGATCCAAGGATATGATGTCCATATTTTACTTCCCTAGTCTCCAATATGAAGCTATGTTGTACTCTTTTTCCCTTCGATCGAGAATAGTTTTTTCAACCAGCCAAAGGGTTTTGTTACTTTTTTAGCCACTTAATCCTCTTACCGAGACAACACTAAAAAACTTATGATCAAGTATGTTGAACGTCGAAGACATAAAGATCATATTTATTTAATTACTTTAAGTCTCAAAAAGGTATCTTAAGGTTCTTATTGTCAATCAACATGAATCAAAGAAATGAAACGCGATAGTATGTTAAGCAACATAACTTCCAGAATCAACAACATGGTCTTATAAACATTCAAGTCACAAAAATAAAGTGTGATAAACTCCTTTTGAATGCCTTAGACTAATGAAAATTGTCTGACATCAGGGGGAGAATTTAATGGTGTGTTGAACTATTTTCCTTCACCGAGGTTACTTTTTCCCACAGGGTTTTGCTACTCGGCAAGGTTTTTAATGAGACAACAACAAACACCGAGAATGTAATTTCCCAGCTAAGGCTATTATCTTTCCCACGAGGATTTTCTGCCTTGGGAGTTGTGAAGCAACTAGTCAACTTCAACGGAGAAAAGTGATCATCTGCAATAGATCACCTTTAGTTGCATCTGTCACGTTGTACTCTTTTCCCTTTGTCAAGGTTTTGTCCCACTGGGTTTTCCTTGTCAAGGTTTTAATGAGGCAACATATTCAAGTCTAACTATGTTCTACATTTACGTAATATTGTACTCTTTTTCTTTAGTTCAGGTTTTGTCCCTTTGGGTTTCCCTGACGAAGTTTTAACGAGACAATTAACTTAGACTCGTCGATCTTTGAAGATCGTATTGCATGTGATGAACTACATGTAAAGTATGAGACAACATGTGAAGTACTACATTTGAAGAGTTGTACCAAGGTTTTATCCCACTGGGTTTTTTCCTTGTCAAAGTTTTAACAGGACAATTGATTTCGGCACATGTCATCAAGGAGAGAACAACATTTGAAGAACTACATTCAAAGCACTATATGTGGCAGTACATCTGGAGTTCCATTATTGAACCGCACAAGGGGGAGTGTTAAAGGGCCCATGCCCATGGATGTACGGTCCAAAACGGAAGCCTATTGGTATTCTCTTCCACATATATGTAAAGGATTGTTCCATGTAACCTGATTATTCTTATCAATGAAAACTCCTCTCTGCTTCATTATTTTCCCCTAATTATCACTCCAAAAATCTGACTTTTTTTTTTTTTTTTTTTTGAAGCAGAATATAAGTTTGTAAGACTAATGACCCTATCTTGTTGCCATATTTTAAAAAATGTTAAAAATAGAGCGCATGTACCAAATGCACGTCTCATAAATCAAGTGCCCACATGTCCGCCCCAAGATTGCGCACAAAATCTCCTCTTCCCCGAGATTAGTTTTCCAAATCTCTTATATACTCAAAAGTAAAAACCCCAGTTCGAACTTCTAATACTCCGCCACTTTGGATTGTATCTCTTCTTCCTCCACTAGTAAATCACAAAACCAATCACAAAATCAAGAAGCAAAAGTTTGTTCTTCCTGAATTGTTGATTTCAAGAGTTATGTTTTCATTTTTTTTTTCTTTTTTGTGTGTGTGTAGATTGATAGAAAATAAGCTAGAGATGAAGTAGCTTTGGAAGAGATAAAGAAGAAGAAGTTGCAGCCAGAGATCTAATTTTATAGTACATCTAGGTCGTTTAACATTTAGTCGTCTTCCATGGAAGAGATGAAGAAGAATACGTAGTGACCAGAGGCGGGAATAAGAACCCTCAAATCAATTGTTAGGTACTTTTTTTTTCTTTCGATTTTTCGTTTTTCCGATTGATTTTAATATTGGTCTTTTTGCAGATTCTACATGCTCTGGACAAAAAGATGATACGACGCCCGATATGAATAAATCAGTATTGCACTTTATATCCTTTTTGGTCATTATTGAATTTGTTTGGTTGAAACGCATTTTTCTTTAGCTATTCTTGTTATGGTGATGCGGGAAATGAGTAAGAGTTCATTGTTGATCTAGTATCATTCGATGTGTTGTCGGTATGTAGATTTTAATGGAAAACTGATTAATGAGTAAACTTGATGATAATTAGTGATCTTACTGGGAGAACTAATATTTTTTGATGCAGGAGTGGTGAATGTTATCAGATGTCGCAGGCTATTACTGAATCAACTTTAAGCTCGTCTCCCAAATTTTGCTTATGTCGTATCAAAAGAGATTTGAGATTGGCAATGCCTCCCGATTTAGCGCGTCAAGTCAACAACCAATGCTTGAGAAACATAAATCCGAATTGTATCTTTATTTTTTTATTGAATTTAAATTGTTTCAAAAATAAGTTTATTGTGTTGCACATATGTATTTATTTTTTGAAAAATTGAGATTGTAAATTGAATTCAATAATGATACTCCAATATTTGTATTCACTTTTTTTTTTAGTTTACGTATTTGAAATTTTACACAGAAGTACAGAAAAAATAAATGCCAGTCATTTTAGTACGAAGGTTGGTGAGAATAAACGTAAATACGGATACGTCAGGTGACGGTTATGCTAATAAACCGTCGGAGATGTTGCTACTGCTGACACTTTTTAACATCACATGACAGTACTAGCAATAATATGCGACAGCTCGTTAAGAAAACCGTCATATCAACCCATGTAAAGTGACGTTTTGAATGAAAAACTGTTATGGATGTCGTTTACAATGACGGTTTAAGATGCTCACATGACAGTTTTCAAGGTTAATTATGATGCTTAAGTGACAGTTGACAACTGTCATGGTAAAAACACCCCTACGGTGACACTGGCTTTGGTGACGCTTTTAAATTTCATCAAAACCGTCATCAAACTGAAATCGTGAAAGTTCTGGAATGTCACCAACGTTGATTTTTGTACTAGTGCCACTGGTTCATCCTTTATATCGATCGTTGTTAATGAAGACTAACTGTTAATCACACAAGCACTCTAAGAATTAGCCAAAAGGCTCATACAAGACTAACTAATGGTTCTAAGCCCATCTATGATTTTGCACCTTTTTCATTCTCTATCTTTAGCATAGCTAAGGTTTACTAAATGAATTGGTTTGGTTCTATATTCCACTAGAAGAGTCTTAAGAATATCTACAACTTTGTAGAGGAACCAAAGGTTAATTCGGACCATAAAGGGTCCAATTTATCAAAATAAGAATACTAGACCTAAGCCCAATGTCCACTAACCTTAGCCCATTAACACAAGGCCAAGTCCACTCGGTCAACTAACAGTCAACATAAGTCAAGGTCAAGTCCAGGTCAAATGGTCAAGTCCAAGTCGGTCAACTGAGTCAACTCAGGTCAAGATAGGGAACTCGGTGAGTCAAAACGATCCAACTCAGTCAGATGGACAAAGTCAGCTAAGAACAAAATCAGTCAGATAATCTGACTGAGATGACTAACAGGTCTAAGTTTAAGAAACATAAGTTCATACATTCATTAACACAATACAAACAACTTCAGCAAATACAATCCTATCTGCATAGACAACATCTAAGAGATATAGCTAATTCCTAGATTGCACCAACTGCAACTCAAACACATCCATCCCCTATTCTCTGCATATTCGACTTGAATCCCAGCAGCAACATCATTAACACTTCAACCAATTCCAGACAACACCAACTCTGCAACTCCATCTCCATTCTTGATCTCATTCTAGCTCAACCGCAACCTCTGCAATTGATGTACACAAATCCAACCTCACCAATACTCATCTTCCAGTCCTCCACCATTCATATCAGCAACACCACCACACCACAAGTTCAATCCAAACCTATTTACAAAGACTAATTCACACAAACCCCTTCACCTGAATCCAAATCATTCAGCACAAACCCGATTTCATAACAACATAACAACTTCATCAATAGTACTCACAAATACCAGATCCAGTTCTACACAAGGACACTAACAACAATCTCAATTCACCAACTCATCTCCATCAACATCATCATAAACAGTTCAACTTCAAAATCAGAGGTCAATCATTATTTCTTCCTTGACATTCCCATCATAGCAACAACATCTCCTAATTAATACCACCAGCACCACCAATCATACTCAACTTCATCATCATCTGCAATATAATTTCATCCAGCCGAGAATTCAATCCTAAAACCATTTTGATATCAATATCTCCATGTTTGCATCACTCCAACACCATTTCACAATACTCATTCAACATCATCACTACCCATGATTCAATCTCCATCTCTACCAGCAACATCCACATCTTTATAATCATCTAAAGATTCTGACTCAAGAACTCTAATTCCTAATTAGGAAGAACATAAACCCTAATCCTTTAAGAATTCAAAATTAAACTTCACACTATCATCTAAGCTTCAATTAACAACAAACCCATCTAAGATTTATCTATTCATAACCAAATTAACATAAACAAATTCAATTGAACGAAACCCTAAATTACCTTTCTTTTGAATCTTCACCGGAACAACTTCAAAACTTCAATTAAACATCCACCCATGATTCTTCATCTAACAATAACTCCATAATTCATCTTCTAAAACTCCAGAACATCAAACCACTTTAAAAACCCTAATTTTGATTAAAACAACATCATCTCCTTCTTTTCCCGAACTCAATAGACATCAACGTCACCACCTACTCCTTTGATTCAACAACTACAAGCTATCTATGAACAATCTATACAAATTTTAAGTTCAAATCCTCAGAATTGAGGTCGACAGAAAAGAAGAGAGGAAGAACTGAGAAAAAGAGGAAAAGAAGAAGGAAAAGAAGAAACTGAATCCTTCTTATCGATCGAGAGAAGATAAGGCCAACCAAAAATATTAGGGCACCCAGAAAATGGATAAGGGCAGCCAAGGCGGTCAGGGTGCAAAATGACGATTTTTCCTTACTAACTAAACTGATAAAATCTTATTCGTCTGGTATCTGAATGACACGTTCGAGTAATCCATTACGCATAACTTTTTCGAGATATATCTAGTGGTACTAGTTTCGTATCTAAATCGTTGTTAGATTAATTTATATTAATTAAAGTTCGTGTTAAACTAATCGAGTTATTAGCGGCTAATTCGTCTCTTGACTGGTCTAATAGCGTTGACGAACTTGAGGGTCCTTACAGTCCAAGAACTAGAGGTGGAGGAAATGGGACCATGATGAGGGGAGCTGAGTACTTGTTGTTTGGGGATAATGTTGAAGAACCAGCACCAACAGCAGCTCCAACATGCAACAACAACTCCATATGTACAACCAGTTTTGGTACCTCCTGGTAGATCTGCTACAAGAGGAAAAGGTGGTGTATGTGGTTGGACTCCAGATACTAGAGGTGGGGATAGAGGTAGCAGAAGAGGTGAGTCAGTGACTCAGCATAGAAAAAGGGGCAACATTGTTGGGATTGGGATTAAGGAGTTGATATAGGAGTAAAGAAGACCTTCAACATCTACTGCCGGACCTCATGTAATAACTACTGACATTTTAATTCCCCTTGTACATCTACTGCCAGACTATTGTAGCAGCTGATGTGCAAGAATCAACTCCAACACCAGTTTTTATTCCTGTCAGACCTACGAAAGGTCTAGATGGTTGCTTTATGAGAGGTAGCAATACTGGTCCAAAAACTAGAGGTGGTGGTGCTGGTCAACATAAGAGGAAAATAGTCACTGTGACAATATTGTCTAAGACTGCAGCACTGTCTTAACCTGCAGAACTGCTATAGCCTGTTCGACCTTCACCACCAAGGAGGAGCAGAAGAATTCAAAGGGCTATAAGTAATGCCTTTAATGGAATTACTATTGACCTAACTGAAAAATAATCGTGTTTACTTTACGTTGCTTTAGGTTGTTAAGTTATTGTCTTTTGGACCACTTAGGGATGCACATGGGCGGGTATAAGCTAAAACCAACCTCGCACCCACAGACTGCGTTTTTTTTTGTTTTCATAACCAACCCCACACCCACAAACAGCGGGCGGGTTTTGTTACCCGCCCGCTGCGGGTAGGGCGGGTTTGGGTTTAAACCCGCTTAAACCCGCAATAATCATTCACACACACATGTTTTACTGAGGAGAAAAAGAAGAATTCTCAAAAAAAAAATGAAAGAAGGCTAATACATTATGAGCAGCTCTGACCTCAATTTCAGCCACAAACTCCTGAGAAAGAAGCAGGAAATGAAAATGAAGATCATCAGCATGGGGATTTTGATTATTTAGAAATTGACATCAACTAATTGAAAAGGGTACGGAGAGAAAAGTAGTTCACACATCAAAGATGGGTTGTTCTTGAGGATTTTCGAAAGAGTAAAACAAAGAAGAACAATCTTTCAAAGCGTTGGTAATACTTTCGTAATCAAAAGGATCTGTTTCAAATATCTTCATGTTCTTATTGTTCAGACAATTATCCAGTCCTGTTAATGGCTGCAAATTACCTGTGCACCAAAAATATTAATAATATAGAAAATTTCGAAACTAAATTTACTCAAATTGGTGTGAATAATCGACGGTATTAAAGGGGCTAATTACCATACGTAGAGACGGCAGCATGAACGATGTAGGATTACCATCAGTTATCATATCTACTAGCATTAGGGTTTTATAATGGACGGGTAGGATTAGTTTTATCTAATGGTATATATTTTGCGGGTTTTACGGGCGGGTACGGGCGGGTATTAGCTAAAACCAACCTCGCACCCACAGACAGTGGTTGTTTTTTTTTAACCAACCCCGCACCCACAACGGGAGGGTTTGGACAAAAAAACCACGGGTTTAGCGGGTACGAGCGGGTTTGGGTATCATGGGCGGGTCTTGTGCATCCCTAGGACCACTGCAGTTGATTTTATTTACAAGTAAGATGGTTGTGAACAACATATGCAGTTAATATCCTTATTACCTACTTATGACAGTGTGACATTATCTTAGTTGTCATCTTTATGAACAACTTAATGACAATATCTTATTAACTTATCCATTTATCTTTAACAATTTGTAATTAAGTTATCTTTATAATTACTTGTGTGAATGGATTAATGAATAGTTATATCCTGCAAACAATAATACTTAGGAACAACATACTAGAACATTATTACTAAATTCATTAGAACTTAGAACGACTTTTGATTATAACTTACTAGGTTCATTACAACGTAGGACAACTCACTAGATTCATTAGAACTTACTATGTTCATACATTTTCTGAAACTTGCTTTTAAAATCATAGAAACTTAACCTTATTACATGTTTGGCATAAATATTATTTGTTTCCAATAGATCCTGTTTTTTTAGAAGTGAGCAGCTTCATCTTACCATCACAGCATGGATATGTGCATGGTAACAGGTTGGTTTTGCAGTTATAAGCCATGTGATCAGCTTCTCCACATGAATAGCAGTAGAATTGTTTTTTTTTTTAAGGATTTATCATCAATGATAGTGGGTGGAATATGTGGTGGAATACCTTGGTTTTGTAGCTACATAGGCATCTAACTAGATGAAAACTCCACAATAGTGGCACTTAACATAGTGTTGGAAACCAATTTTTTTCCTTTTACTGCTTTTCTAAGAAATAGGCACCCCTCGCAGTTGGTTAGATTGCATTTTGTCCCTTCCCAAGGACAATCTCTATCAAGACAAAAATGACACATCCTTGTTGGTGTTGAGCTTGAACCCTCCATTATGTATGTTTGTGTGTGAAAAAATTGTAGAAATTCAGATGTTGAAGAAGAAGATAAAAATTTGCAGGTGATTGTGGTGAAAAATGAAACAACAAAAGGTGCTTTTATAAAGTTTAGCTAACGGTCAAATTTTTATTGAATCTGAAGAATCTTGGTCGTACGAATAGATAGAAGGCATGTGAGTTTTTAAGACTTACATGCATTAACGGCTCTGTTAACTGCATTAATTTTTTTTAACTCGTTAACTTGGGTCAACATCCGGTCCAGGTACCAAGCCCTAACGTTGGGCAAATGTTAGACCAAAGCCTAGTATTGGTCAAAACATGGGTACTAAACTCCAATTATCCCACAATTAAACCCCCAAATCCCACATAAAACCCTTACTTATTGTCTTCCTCGCTTAAACCCTGATAAAGAAAAAAAAAATCCTGAAAACTTAGTATTTTTCTGATGGCGGTTGAAGAAATCAGAAGTCGACCAGCTTTAGTACACCCTCCTCGAACCCTAAATGTACAAAAATTTGTGGAATCGCGAGCTTCTGAGTTGGAATCTCTGCATTCAGTGTCTTCAAATCGATTAGACAACGATTTTAAATCTCAGCGGAACAAGAGAAGAAGAACTACCAGTCATGATAATCGTCTAACGAAGAAAAAATCTAGAAAAAGGAGAAAAATAGGGTTAATTGATAAAGTTGAACCGGTAGAAGAAAATGGGAACAAGAAAAAAGTTCCTCGTCGAATTCGTCGGAGACTTCAATTATCAAGTAATCCGGAAAGAGGTTTCTGTACTTCAGGAGATGGGACAAAGAGGCTTAGAACACATCTTTGGCATGCAAAACGGTTTCGCATTTCAAAACATTGGGGTTTTCATCTTCCTGAAGGATTGCATGGCAGGTGAAATACTTGGCTTCTCTTACTTGTTATTTTTCCTATTCTTTAGATCAAATGTATGATGGTGGTTTCTGTGTTAATGGGATGCAGTGGAAGAGGTTCAAGGGCTCTTTTGAAATGGTTTAAGCGTGGTACAGTTGTACATGATGCGAGCTACCATTGTCCTGTCCAATTGGAGGGTCCAGAGGCAGGCATTCCCCTTTTCTTTAAACTTTCTTGAAAATTTTGATTGTATGCATAGCCATGTGAAATCTTTTCTTTTGATCAGCATAATCATTACAAAAATGCGACTTTCGACTCAGCCTTTAAAAATTTATTTATTGTACATTTATATTCGCAGGATTCATTAATGTCAATTTTAAGAATGGTTTTGGTCCCAACCCCTTCAGATTCCACTTCTATACTTTCAGGAGTGTGTTATGGAAGTTCTCTGGTAGGTCATTTGTCTGGTAAGGACTCTATTGTCACCTTTCTCATGTTGGAAGGATATCATAAGTTTGATATAATCTTACCATTTTTTGCAGCTATATCACGTTGGAGCACCAATAGCGCCAGTAACATACATGTGGCGACCTGTCACTAGGAAAAATACTGAGAGTGAATCTTCGAAGGTCTCTAGTTCAGCTGAATTTGAATTCGCATCTAACTCTGCGCGCGGTTCTCCATTTCGTCAACTGTGGGTGTGGATACATGCTGCTGCTTTCGCTGAAGGATACGATGCTCTTACATATGCCACTAAAAAACAGGTACCTATAAACGAGTTATTCCTGAAAGAGCTATGAGAATTCAGCCATTTCTGTCGAGATATCCATGTGGGACTGAGAGGTTGATGTCAATATGCTGTGAGTAAAGTAGGATAAAGGTACCCCCTACGCACCTTATCTGATTTCGTTTTCATTGTCTCTATCGGTGGCAGAATAGTAAAGAGATGGGCATCTGTGTCAACTGCTTCCCGCTTGACGGCCACCTTTCAAAGCTGGAAGTTATGGGTTCTAAGGCAATTCAAGTTCTTCAAAAGATACTACATCCTGTTTCTGAGTGAGTCACATCTTTGACATGTATTTACTAGTCAAGTTAAGACGGCACATGTGTCTCAGTAGCTGCTTGGTTGTGCAGGTCTTTGGACACGTCTTTCCATTTGACAAAATGTATAGATACTGACAGTAACACTGAAAGCCAGATTTCAAAATCTTACATCCTTGAACATGCTGAGCACCTTCCTTCTGGTGCAATTTTATCTATGACAGTGAAAGACCCCCGTGACTTGCCCAAAAAGGGTATTGAAGGTGTCATGGATGCGCATTCTGGAAAGATTGACGCACAAGAAAATTGTCTCGATGGATGTGCTACCTTGGGTAGGTCACTGGACAAGAATCAAGAAATCATATCATCACTGTGGTCGGAAGCTGAAGCAAATAGTGTTTTACTATCTGACAATGAGGACATGTGGCGCAGTCAGAATTCTTCAAGTCTTCCGCTGGAAGAGAATCTTCTGTGCATGGAGAAACATGAAAGACGCATGGCTTATTTTAATATGAACGGTACAAATTCAAGGGTATCAAGTTCTGAATGTATGCCACAGTCATCTAGATCTTGCCCTGTTTTGCTTTTGAAGGAAAATGACCAACGGAGCTCTTATGCAAGGTCTATCAACCGTCTTTTTTTGAGTTTTACTGTTCTTGTTTCCTATATATCTCAAGCTTTTTCAATCAGTCTTCATACTATGAAAATGATGATGCTATTTCTTTTTGAATTCAAGGTTTCTCTGCTTTATATTCTCGACAAACCTAACTTCCGCTTTTTAACTTTTTTACAAATTGTTAGGTGGTGTATCATTCTTCCATTAAGTTGGGTCAAGGCCTTCTGGCTTCCTCTCATCTCCAGTGGAGCTCGAGCTATTGGCTTTAGAGAGAAGCACCAGATTGCATGTGATGTAAGTACATCTCTACGGGGTCACTAGTTTGACAAGTTTTCAAATCTCGCCATTAACGAACTGTTCACTCCAGGTTGGGTTTCCTTCTTTTCCATTTGGTTTTCCTGATTCCAAGGCATACTCATCCTTCAAGGCTGAAGAAGCTGCTGTCTCTGACAAAAAATTGGAACTCCGTCCTCCAGCTATGAGGCCTCCAAGGGTGCCCATACCACCTCCATGGAGTATCATCAAGTTTTCTGTTGGAGGCTCCATTCAAGCTTCCTGTAAGAAATCTTCTAGTACAGAGATAAACCTTGGCAAGTCATGTGCAGACTTAGGCAACAATATTCATTCATCATTACAAGAACAAGATGAATCTTTTTTTGAAGGATCTATCGCAAGGACATCCGATATGTTACGCAGTTACATGAATGAAATCCATGGAGGTCATTTACTTTTATTCCCTGATCCAGAAATGAGGTTGAAGGCTTTCTCTGAGATGCTGAATAGTGAAGGCAATGTTATACAGACGCCACAACTCGCTAATCCAAGACCTGTTAATTGGAAACCGTGTTTCCTTAGGGTCCATATACGTGCCTACAAAGAAGGTGTTTTCGAGGATGGAGCTGTTGTTTGTGTACCCCGCCTTAGTGATTTTTCACTGTGGATATCCAGGTTTATTATTCTCTTTATCATTATCTTTGTGTTTGATATCTTTTACTATAAACTCATTTTCTGTGGTCTAGATTTTCAGCAAAAAAAAACAAAAAAAACAATAGGTGTCAACCATAACCTTCGTATTAGTACGAAAATGGTTGGAAGATTATTCCGTTAATGACGACTTTCAACTTTTGTTGAATGTTACAGTTAGAAGTGATCAATTTATCCCAGTCACCTTCACAAAAATTAGAAGCTATTTAACCTATTAATTGGGTTACATGGTATTTGTTTTTAAGATTTACTTTGTAAGTGTGTTATTGGGTTGTCTATTACTGCAGATCAGACGATCAAGAGGGACGACTTCAAATTCCAGAGTCATATATAAAGTCATGTTATGTTCAAAGACCTTATGGTGAATCGGAACTTAAAACACCAGAACATTCCGCAGAGAGGGACTCTTTTAGGTGTCCGATTGGTTTTGTAACTGCTGGATTTGTTCGAGGAAGGTTAGTGTATATTTCTGTTATCATACCGATAAATTTGCTCTGTCCCTCTTTAGAATTTTAATTTTGGTAGTGTACTGGTTGCAGTGTGAAACCAGTAGCTGAAGCATTCTGTGAGGCATATTTGCTTGCTGAGCTGAGAAGGGAGCAGTGGGAGAGTATGCAGGAAAAGCAGAAGAAAGAGCAGGAGATATTTGTGTTGGTTAGGAATCCGAGATCTGTATCCTATAGACTTGCCTTGGCCACTATCATTCTTGAACAGAAAGCAGAAGACGTCGAGTTCATGTGAATTTGCTCTGTGCTAACCTACCACCGAGCCTCATGGGTAACCTAGCCAAGGGAGCCGAAGCGGATGGTGGGGCTGAGACTAACACTACCTTCCATGTTAATTCCTGCGATATTACGCCATTGAGGACTCGAACCTAGGACCTCCTGGAGCGCATTAAACTTTTGGGGAACAGGGATGACCAGCTGAGCTAGGGCCCGTTCTTTTTCTTCCTTTTTAAAATTTTGCATCGATTTGGATGTTGTATGTTGCCAGCACAATTATTTTGTAGCCAACTAGTTCCTATACATAGATGCATAGTCTTGAACTTAACTAAAGCATACAAGAAAATGAAAGTAAATGAAGCCACCGATGTAAGTGCGGGTGAGAATGGGATGCAATGAAAATAGAGTTACGGAATTCACGCCACAAACTACGCTTCTCCTCATTGATATTTAATGTGTGTTATATGCAATCAATCTGCACGGTAAAAACTTGATTTCTACAGTATTTGTTTAGAGAATGCATTGTAGGATTTCAAGTTTTCAACACATAGCAAGATACAACAGAAATCAAAACATCCATCTTTAACCACCAACTTTGTGTTACCCCTTTGTCTTGTTCCATAACTGAGCAGTGATGGGGATATTATTAACTCGGAAGCTGTAGCTTATACAAGTCATCGCAAGAAGTTGTAGATGGAGTGATAGGGCTAAACCTGACCGAAAATGAATAGGGTGCTGGAGGAATCAGATATTTATCATGTACACAAGGGGTCCAGCTATCATCTCCGCCTACACCCATGTGTTTGTGATCAAGGTGCACCTGTTGATTACCACAAGATCGTAAAATTACTATTCAGATATAAAGAAAAATAAGGAAATGATTAAACCAAACTGCAGTGGATCCGAGCCAAATCCCATCCTTCGAAAAAACACATTTTAGAACAGGGTTAAATTATTTCATGCTTTTATTCCAGTTCTCTGAGTTATGTGAACTTTTAAGCCTAATTTAAAGTAGAGCAGAGAGGTTTACGCAATTTTACGAGCGGTGTCAGACTAATGTCCTTATATTACGAGCGGTGTCAGACTAATGTCCTTTTATCAAAGTGAAATAATTAGTTGGATTAGACCTTTAACTTATTGTTGATGTTACAAACATTCAAAGAGCACTTACCTCTATGGTATCTCCTTTGACAAGCTTTTCATTGTGTGTCGCTCTGTCAAGCTCCATAGTGCCATAGTTACTAGCACTCATTTGCATTGGAGGAGAGCTGCCATACATGGAAGCAAAAATGCCATACCCGACACTGTTTCGAAGTGCAACCCATCTGATATCAGCTCTACCAGAAGATTCCCCAGGAACAATGTATGGCACATGCATGTCACCCACATTCTCCTGATATACCCCGACATGGGCAGCTTCTTTCCGATCCGGATAACATTCAAATGGCCCTCTTCCATACCACTTGATTTGGTCTAGAGATTTGTCCACATGAAATTCAATTCCAATGCGTGGCAATGGCGGAAGGTCAGTGCTTGGGCATACATTGCATTCTAGAATCACATCTCCCGAACCATATATTGTATACATCATGTCAACTTTAAAAGTAGTATTAGATCTTTCAGAACTGGAAAGGGGGGTTCCTTGATCTTTCGGGATACCAAAATAGACTATAGCAACCTTGACACTGCAGTCTGTCATATTCTGTATAGAGCAGCTCTCAACATGGAAGGACAGGTTATCCAGAAGGGCAGCCCTCCATTTGGAAGCGTAACTAGTTTCACCTCCACCTTTGTCGTTGTCTGTAGGTGCCCTCCAGAAGCACGGAAATATGCCCTTATTCATCACCGAAACTCCTTCAACCTGTCCGCATGATAAACTTTCACAAAGTTTATATATGACCAGTACATTCTATAGCGCTGTTTATCAACGTGAAAGGTGACGTTAAGCAAAGAAAAAGACAAAACTTGGAAGATGTCAGAAGGACAATAAAAATAACACTCTTGCTTCTTGTTTTTTCTTTTTTCTCCATCAGGAGTTTCATTGCACAAGGAACCCAGTTTCTTGGCTATTATGATATTTTCTTGGTCTTTCGTTTTTGGGGAAAAGCTGATACACTCTACTAGATCTCAAAAGGGTGCCTGAATAAACAAACTCCTTCCGAGATGCTTACAAGTAGAAGCAACACTATGATAGTAAGAAACCTACCTTCCAACTCTCAATTGTTCCCGTCTTTGAATTAATTTTTATCTCCCAAGAATCCTGCTTGCTGACTCTGATAGTGTCACCAAGACATTCGCCAAGAACTGGACCATCTGTGGCTTTGATTACCTAAAGACACATGTTTTTCCTCAGAATTGTAAATAGTAGTATTTATGTATTATAGACATCTCGTTAAGATAGGAAGAAAACATACATGTGGCCCGCATTCTTGTTTGGTGGGCAACTGAAGTTGTGTGGAAGCAAGGATATGACCCGCTACAGCCCAGCGTGTCGAATTTGAGAGTTTGACGGTGATTGTTAAAAATACTTCTGTTGCCGGTGATGACGCCCACAAAGAATACCATGGAGCAGATACAAATTCTATATCATAACTGCTTTGTGGTTTTATGACAGGGAGAGGCAGTAACCCAGATCCAAGGAGGGATCCATCCCCATGAACTGCCCAGCTGAACTCCAATTCTTTTGTTGTGTCAAAAAAATGTGAGTTTAATATCTGCAAAGTACCATCCTACTGTTATGAAAAACTTCATATGCTTGTAATTGCATTTTCCAGATAGGATATTTAGTTGAAAGTTATTACCTTGAGGGCACCATCCTTGGATAAGACCTTTATTGGTTGATAGACATATTTAACTTCTGAAAGATAAAATAACTGAAAGCTTGAGTAGATACACACCCATAATGTCACAAATAACATGTCTACAAATGTCTAGCATGGTACACATGGATACTACTATCAAGTTACCATTTAGTGCAGGGTGAGGGGTTCTATCTGGCCATATAAGACCATTTAAACAGAAGTTCAAATCATTGGGAGTATCCCCAAAGTCCCCTCCATAAGCCCAGTGCTTACAACCATCTGAGCCTTCCTTCAGCAGCCCCTACACAAGGTTTGCAAAGGTTTAATTACGGAAGGCAAACATGGTAAAATACAACATAAAAATGTCAAACATGGTACAATCCCGTAAGTTCTATCCTAAAAAGAGTAAAATGGTCGAACGATTTGAAAGCAGTATTAATCATCTTCATAATCCCCTGGCATCATGGTTTCCCATGCTCCCCTTTTCAACTTCTAGACTGAAGACACCCGTCAAAAATTAATATACTTTGTCCATCTTAGCAAATAGAAATCTGTAGAGGGTATGCAAAACTAACTCTGCATCACCGGGTAAACAAAATTTATGAAAACCAACAACCATCCTAAACACCCAAGAAATAAGATTTTCCGTTACAGGGATATATTGTTATAAATAAAAAAAGATTATTTATATTGGATGAGACGGAAGGTGGCCTCTGTCAATCTTTAGACTTGTTTCTCTATGGTTCCTCAGTGTTGCTTCCAAAGAAAACCTCCCTCACTTTATTATATATTTTTTCACAAAACGGAAGAAAATGGATAAAAACATGGAGAACTCGAGGAACAAGAGTTGTTTTCAAGTAACCTTGGGTTCTGGCTCTCTACAGTCCAAACCTGAGGGTGGGTTAGGCCCAGATTCAATGGCTTGAAGCTTTTGCTGTGTTTGGGTTGGTCTTATCTGACCAGCTGCCCAAGTTGCTCTTTTAGTCTGCTTATAGAACAAAAGCCTTAATATTTCAACCCACCTGGTCAACCCAATCCCAGATAAAGCCTCCTTGAAGACCAAATGTGTTATCAATTGCCTCCCAATATTCATGAATATTTCCGTTGCTATTCCCCATTGCATGAGAATACCTTCAAAGAGTGGGGAGTTACAACTATGAATAAATAGGACAGATAAATGTAGCACAGAGGAGATGAAAGGCATGTGTATGGTAATATGAAAACAGTAAGAAAAAAAGTAGGAGACATACTCGCATAAAATTACTGGTCTAGTTTCATTAGGATCTTTTGCAATCTTAACTATGTCCCAAACACGCATATACATAGGGCAAACTATATCTGTTGATGAAGTTCTTGATCCACCTCCTTCATAGTGCACTATCCTTGAGGGATCCCTCCCTCGAATCCAACCTAAAGCCAGAAATGGTTAGTGGCATAAAATTAACAAAAGAATGACACAATAATTGAGCAAATACATGTTCAAGAAAACAAAAAATTACCAGCCAAAGCAGAATGATTAGGTCCGTATCCGGCCTCATTTCCCAATGACCAAGAGATAATGCATGCATGATTTTTGTCCCTTTCCACCATGCCTATTACACGATCTAGCATAGCAGAAGCCCAACTTGGTTCTAGTGTAGGGTGCTTTATATGTCCACAGTAATCAAATCCATGTGTCTCAATATTAGCTTCGTCTATCATGTAAAAACCAAATAAATCGCACAACTCGTACCACCGCGGATGTTGGGGATAATGGCTGTTTCTCACAGCATTGACGTTGTTTTGCTTCATTAAAATTAGATCCTAAAGGCAAAGATAACATAGAAATCTCAACAAGTTGTACATTTCATATATATATGAGCACAATGAGTGTATCACAGATTTGGACGAGTCAAATATTAATTGCTACAGAATAGAAAGTAATCACCTTCACCATGCAGGACTCCACATTTGTCTTTCCTAGACGTGGATGATGTTCATGCCTGTTGACACCCCGTATAATTACTGGATGTCCATTAACCAGTATCTCTTTTGTTGCTTTCGATATTTGTCGAAAGCCCACTTGGCATGACTCGCAGTCTACCTGTTGACCGGATGCATCTTTGAGGATGATAACCAGCGTATAAAGGTTTGGCTGTTTATGACCCAAACAGACAATTCATTAGAGAAAGATATATTCAATCCATATTTTTAAGGGAGCTAATAAGATTTGAAAATGGCAAAACAACATGCACTGATGAAGGAAAAGGAGAGTAATAACCGTCGGATAGTGATTGCACACAAAATTGGGATAACAGACTCAGTTTTAAGTATCATTAATATTTCACAAGTATTATGTGAGATATTTACTCTGCTAGAATCACAGGCTGAACACATAGTTCATACATTCACCTACAGCAGACATATCTAACCTAGAGAAAAATCATTTAACACATGCAGGAAACCATTCACATGTGTCAAATCAAGCAACAAATTCATCATTTTAACTCAGATATATAAAGACGAAATGAATCAAGTCAGAACCCAGACCTGTTCAGCAGACCAAAGCTTTGGCAATTCAAGTTTTCCACCAAGTATATAGCCATGAAAGCCAAGAACTGGATTGGGGACTTGATGAAGTTTCAAATGAGCAACACTGGATGCAAGCAAATCAACTTTCCCATCACATTCATACCAACTTGCAGTGTCGTAAACCACAGCTTCTAGTGAGAAGTTGGTAAGCAAGCAGTCGCTGACAGGTTCAATTTTCACTTCAACCTGGATATTTTAGAAAAAAAAACATCTATTGTTATGGTTCTCCAGGCAAGTATAGTTATTTACAACAGACACTGGTACGTATTTCATTTTTCACAGATAACGATTCCAACCTTTACATTTACAAAAGAGCCAAAGGATAAAAATGCATACGCAAATGCTCAAATAAGATAATGAAATTGACTCGAGCAAAAAGCTCAAATAAGATAATGAACTTGACTCGGCAAAAAACGTAGAACATGACATGTATAAAGATGCGACTTTTATCATCAGCAAAGAATTCTTCGTACAGTTCGATCCAGTAAATGAAATACTCACTAGCTGATTAGAAATCATCATGTATCTAATAATACTATAATAGAATACTCGATAAAGCTGTACAGTGTCTTTTCAGCATTAGAGTTTAAATTAAAAACTGCATGCAATTTTAGATTTCTGATAATAGACCCCTTAGGGATTACAACAGTCTCTCCTAATAATCTGAAATGAAGACAGATCAACTGGATTTCGCCAGATTTAAGACTCTGAAGTGTTGACAATCTGATCATATGATTAGACTTATATCGAGTAGCTTTTGTACTTCTACAGGTAAAAAATTGTATTAGATGAACGATTAATTAAAAATTAGAAAATGCAGAACGATATTGTTCAACTATCAAAGATATAATCAAAATTCTATTTTGTTGTCAACTTTTAGTGGGGCTTACGGGCTAGTTCTGTATACCTGTATATCTGCATAGGAGAAATCCTCACTCAAGCTTGATTTGAAAAAGTGATCTGCAATGAAAACCTGTAAACCAATCATTCCCTTAATCGAAGATGCAAAAATAATGAATAAGCATAGAATGTATGAGTTTGTATCACAAGATTTATCATATGTACAAGGATACTGAATTTGCAAGCTGCGTATCTCACTGTTTTGTCGCTCAACCCAGAAACAATGCTTTGGGTGGCGAAGAAATTCTTTATTCAAGCAAAATCTAATAATCTATAAATGTTAATGCAACTACTGCACAAGTTTTATACCTATAAATGTAATTTTCTGCTCTTCTAACAAAAAACATAATATAGTGCATACCCCGTACACAAAAATCTGAAAATGCAAAGTTCAACTGGATGTAGTACAACAATGGCACCTCTTACTAAATTTGAGGTCATACACTGCATTTCACACCATAAGATAATGAAGATACAGATATTCCAGATTAGGTCAATCCTTTTCTTGTTGTCGTACTGAGTTAATGAGCTGTGTTTAGTACATTATTGTACCTAGGGTTCTGCAAGCATTCCTTATGCTGTATTTTTATAAGAAAAATACTCAGGGTGGGATAACTACAAGTTTCTCTTAGTATTGGCATTCAAGAACTTTAAGATGGATCATACTAATCCCAGTTGATTTCACTATGTACAACAGAGTTTGGTTAACATCAAGTTGATACAAAGCCGCATTTCAGCACTGTGATAATTATAATTAAGGATTCCGCATAAAGAGTATCTTGAGACACTCAGGCTGCATATGCAAGATAATCACCTGAGTAATCAGGAGGTTGTCAACCCCTTTAAATAGGATTAGCAACCACAAAGGAGAACTAAAATTCTTCCAAGTTCACGGAGCAGTCTGCCTCTGCCAAGCTCGTTCTTAACACATGCCAACTGAGACAAGATAAGAAGTAAACAAGATATAAGTACCAACCTGTGGCTTGGAAAGAAGAAGCACATCCCTGTGAATACCAGACAGCCACCAATGATCTTGATCTTCAAGGTAAGAACCATCACTCCACCTCAACACTTGAACAGCAAGTAAATTCTTCTTATCCGAACCACGAGGATGGCAGAAATCACTGATTTCAAATTCAGCAGGAAGCCTACTGTCCTGACTGACCTATGCATTAAAGTTATGTTTAACTTTTGTTAAACTACCTGGTAAAAACTGAAGTACAATTAAAACATTTGTATCTGGGTATGTTTTAGGCATCCGTTAATAAGGACAAACATTATTGCACAATAAACAAAAGGAAAAAGCACTAGCTAGATTAAAAACAAAATTAATCAGAGGTTCAGTAGTTAAGCCTTTCTCTATGTAAAGTACAGAAAAACCTTGCACCAAAAAAATAAAATAAAAATAGGACATAAAGCCCTAGTTCTTCTCTATACATCTCTTCCAAACGTTCTCTATGTAGTCACAACACCGCAACTGGACTCATGGAAACTGCTAATACAAGAACCCTACAACTGTTCGATAAAAGATGAATTCCATAACAGTAGCTGAAAAGGTAAAAAAAATGATACAAACGGACAAACGAATACGCAATCACTTTATTTAACGAAAACATCTAAAATGGAGTGGACAAACCTATATCCAATAGGAATCCCATTAACCCACGCGTAAAATGCAGAATCAACAGCTTCGAAGTGCAAAAAGATGCGACGATCTGACAAATGTCAAAGGATGTATATAATAAGAGGTCCGCCGAAAAATTGAAAGTGCAATCTGAATTTAGTGAGAAGCTACAATGAACCAAAGGCATAAGAGAAAATTAACCGTACTCTTCCATTCTTCAGGTATTTCGAAGTATGTCCTGTAACAACCAGTGGGGTTCTCAACGGGAACATTAGGTGGATCTAGTGGAAACGGATATACAACATTCGTATAAATTGGTCGATCAAATCCATGCATCTGCCAATTTGAAGGAACTGTTTCAATATCAATGCAAAACAAAAACATATGAGTATGCTCCTGGAAAAAAATTAAGAGAAACTAAAAACAAAATTCAGAAAAAATATTAATAAGGAAACGAAAAAGAGAGCATCTGTATAGGGTATACACATTAATGGATACAGAAAGCTATTTAGGGTACCAAAAGGAAGAAAAAAAAACGTTAATCCATGCTTCTTAGTGTTTTCCATTTCGGCCTTCAATTAACAAGGAGTGAGAATACAGCTCAATCCTTCCAACAAATCATTATTTCAATTCATGTTCACTGAGTTCAATGAACGAATTTCCTTAGTTCGTATCCACCAATCATATTCCTCGGCGGTGGTGCCAGTACCATAGTGGTCAGGAAACACAAAAACCTCTGACTAGTGTGACTTGGATCATATACATGCACATTCCAGAATATTATATACTCCAACCATTGTCCCACTTGTGCTGAAAGCACATGGTAATCTATGCTTCATAGAAATGTAACAGTTCCTCTAAAAACACCACTCTTTTGTTAATATACTCTAGAGAGCCATTTGTTTCTTAAAATTGTCATTGTTGTAATCTTACTTTTGCAAGTGTTAAAGATTAAGAGATTGAACAAGTAAGTAACCAAAAGTATAAATCGAATGGCTAATATATACACTTTACCTGGCAAAGCTTCCCAAGAAGAATCTTCGAAATCGCTATTGTAGAAGTCCGTAGGGATACTTGTCGGACTTGGAGAGAGGACAAACTTCCAATACCCAGACAAGGACTTAACAAAAGGCAACCCCTTCACCCAGAAAGTTGCACTGTCTAGGGCTTCAGCTACAGCATCGTCATTCCAGACAGCAGGTTTCGATTCTAGAATTCCCACCTTGTTGCGATCATACCAATATTTGAGAGAACCTATGGAGATATAAAATATGCTAAGCACATCAGTTGCAGAACTGCTTTGACTCTTAAAGATCAATTGTTAGAAAAAAATTCAATTATGAAATATAATCACTCGTATAAGACACCAATAAAGAATCAGCGTAAATGAGTCTCAACAAAAACAAGCTGAAAAATAAATAAATGAAAAGGCAAAGTGAGCAAAAGGATGGGGTGCAACAAATGACAGAAATAATAAAAGGCATTAGCATTATGATAATAATAATAATGATAATGATGATACAAATACGTTTGAAATGTCCAATTCTGTGATTATGGTTGTGAAGGCATAACTTTACAATTTAGTACCAATTTTCTCAATTGTGAATGTAATATGGCACATCGACGAACTCTTCTAGATTTGCATCAGTTTTCTTTAAGATCCATACAGTTGCGTAAACAAATGTGACGAGTTCTTTTAGTAATTTGGAACTTTGGTGTTTGTCATGGGCATAAGGTCTGTGTGCCGCAGTAGGAAAAAAGAAGAAGAACTTCATGCGATAATATTTACATAATTACGGGTTTGGTAGTTGTGTGCCTTTGTGGTGTAAAAGGAACCTCGGATCATATATAAGATTCTAAAGAACAGGAAAGTGCAGAAAGTAGACTGAGAATGATGTCTACTGCAGTGAGTGAAAGAAAATGAAACACAGGAACTAGATTCTTCACCTTCAACTGATTCATGGCAGTGCAAGGACACATGAGAATCCCTCTTTCTCCATTTTATAAAAGATGGATCTTCCCATACTCTACGAGCAGGATCTATTGAAGAAACAACTTTTCCAACCAAAGAAGCCATCTTTTTCCGAGAAGCTACAGATTCTTAAATATAGACTAGACCTGCAAAATCACCAATCTAAATTTTAATTAAGATCAAAAAGAATTCCATCATGAAAAATGATTATGTAATTTTCTACGAATATTAAATGCATCAGTGTCAATAATATAGATGTGTCACACCCATCATCATCCACAACATATAATTCATTCTTCACTGTGCTTTTTAGAAACAAGGGTTCAAGTTAAATGCCCAACTTACACTTGTTTTGAGCTGATTAGGTTTCAACTTCAATTAAGGAAGCATTTTAAGATTTTTAATGTATGAACTAAAACTGAAGGTGGAAGGATGCTTAAAAATTAAATTAAACTTGTGGAATGTGGATAAAATCACAGTGAAGATTAGACTTTCATCGAATTTTCAGTTCTAGGGTTGGAAATTGGAATATACTCCTGAAAACTGAAAAGGGTTGACCATGTCAGATTCATAGTGTTAACCATCTTGGGCCAACTTAGAGAGGTCGATGTATTCTGGTGCGGATATGGCCACATCCGTATCTAAATCCGAAAATATGCTACAACAACGTCCGAGTTCGATCCGATTTTAAGTTTTAAGCACTCCTCTGAATTTGCATCTGATTTTTGCGACCGTGCTAGAATCCGCGGCCCAGTTAAAGCATCTCTGATGTTAGGGTAAAGGTTATCTATGACGGTACTACAAGTGAAGTACAATGATTGTGCGTTACAGAGTTGCAGGCCAAATCAGTACTCCGCCGTAATGGTGCAATGCGAAGCCATATAGCACAACGTAAGCTATAATAATGCAACGCAAGCCATAATAGCGGTATTACTGTATAAATTGGCAAGTGTCAAGAATGGCATAAACCCACGGGGCCAATGTAGTGCAAGTGCGGATTACATTGTAAACACATTTGGCTAAGTGATGAAGCTTATTGGCCGACACAATGAAGCTTCATTGAGGAAAGGCAAGATATGGCCAAAGTGACAGATGCAACATGCGATGTTGGCATCGATGCATATCCATGGAATTGAGTTGGCCCAAGCTCAAGGAGGATGCAAGAGTGAAAAATAGACTAAGAGTTGGTCTATGGCATATATTCAAGGTTGGCCAAAGCTTGAATAATGCAAACAAGTTGGTAATGCAAGAGTTGCATTGCTGTTGTCAAGCTAATTTGCGAAGTGAAGCATATATAACACATGAGCAACTAGAGTGAGCCTAAGGAGCTGGCATCGGTGTTTGAAGCTTAAGGAATGTCCGTGCATGAGTTTAGAATGATAAGCATGCAGGGCCAAGAGGGCTGAACGTTGGCGCAAGGCAGAATCCAATATGCCAAAACAAAGTGGCGCAATACGGCTCAAGTGACGGTTGCAAGTCAGTTACGAGCTTCACAAGCATGCCAATGATGCGTGATGAAGAGGAGCGGTTATAAATGAGTTTATAAGCGTGGGAGAAGAGTTCTAACTGCTAAAGAACGGGTGTTGGATGATTGGCGCGAGTTGGAGAAGAACTGGCCAGTTAGCACAGTTATTGGCGGTTGGCAGAACTGCTTTTTGGGACAGATGGCTGTCCCATGCGTGTGTAACGGTTATGCACGGTTTGGCCAAGTAAAGCTGTTGTATAAATAGTCCTAAGGCTGGGAAAATTCGGCAGGTTTGCAAGGAGAGCTTATGTGAGAGTGAGGTTTGCATATGTGAGTGAATAAGAGAGCTTTTGTAAGACTAAGGCTTGGTTCGAAGGTGAACAAGTCTGTGTAAGTCCCCAAATGGGCAAGTTTTGTATTTCTTCCCTTTGATGCAATAAAACGAGTTGATTGTGTCATGTTCTAAGTGTTCTTGGTTGGCTGATTGTTGTTGGTAAAGTATGACAAAGATTGAATGCATTATGGGGTGTAGTTGATGAGTTTTGAGAAGAGAAAGGAGGTTAAAGACTTCCGCTGATAAACCTGAAGAGTTAGCTGTTTGTATTGGTACAAACTTATAAGTCTGAAGTGCAATTGGGTGAAGATTTATTCACAGAACCATTGTGCTACCGAGTTACACTTTCGCAAAAATTTGCAGAGGCATTTGGAGGTGTGACAGTCGGGTATCAGAGCTGTGTTTGGTACACAGTTCGAGTGTATTTGTTGGATAATACACTAGTACTTCTTTCTCTCTGAAGCTATTTTCCTGTGAGCAAGTAAGTGGCGCTTTATTTTTAGAGTTTTGCATTAGAAATGAGTTCTAATAGCATGATGATCTACGAAGAACTACCGGGTACGTTTGATCAACTTGAGGAGTATGGTGATCTTGGCGATTTAACCATTGACTTCAGTGCAGATGGCATTGAAAATCCTCTTGTTTCTGAAGAAAATAGCAGGCTAGACCTACTTGAAGGAAGAACGTCAGATTAGTTTAAAGAATTCGATGGCAGGGTAAGTGTTGTAGAAGACAGGGTGTCTGATGCAACCCTTCTGAATTGCGAAACCAATGCTGAAGTGACTGAATTGAAGGTGCAATTCAGTGACATAAGTACCATACTAACAAGCCATGCGAAGCAAATATCTGAGGAAGTGGGAAGCATTCGCGGGTTAATCAGTAACGGCATGTTTGTAGGGGCAAACGTGCATGGAGAAAGCTCTAATCGAGTCTCCGAGCCAAGAATTTACGCAGGTTCCAGAAATGCTAGCGAAATTGAGAATTTCTTGTATGACGTTGAGGCATACTTTGAGGCGAATGGAACTGGGGAAGGACAAAAAGTAACTCTCGCGGGCAATTACCTTGGTGGTGATGCAAAGGTTTGGTGGAGAACTATGCTGCAAGAAGATGAAGTTGCTGGTTATGCCAATCCTATGTCATGGAATGACATGAAAGATGGACTGAGATGTCAGTTCTGGCCAAGCAATGGTGCTTGGTATGCAAGAGAAAGTTTACGTAGGCTAAAAATTACAAGTACACCACAGGCCTATGTTGAAAACTTCTTTGCATTGGTGCAAGAGACGTGTGGCATGAGTGAAGAAGATCAGATGTTCTAATTTCTGGCTGGCTCAAGTACAAGTGTGATTGCTGAACTTAAGAAGCGCAAAGTGCAGAGTATCCAGATGGCTATGCAGACGGTAAGAGAGCTTACCAATAGGACAACGACTGAAGACGTGCAAATCTGCGAAGGAAAAGCCAAAGGGAAGGAAAGATATGTTGGCAGTAAGCGCAAGCATGAACCTAAGGAAGAGGAACTGGTCCCTTCATCCCGGAAGTTTAGGGGATGTTTCATTTGCAAAGGTTTACGCTTCGCTAGAAGCTGTCCACTCAAGGCACAACTCAATGTATCAGTTGGGGATGATTATGGGAATCATTCTAGCAAGACTCGTGAAGGCCGAAGTGAAGGTTCAAGGAAGAGACCTTGTAGCGAAGTGGTCGCTAAATTCGACAAAAGAAACTAAGCTAAAAACAAGTAAGTGTTGTTGTCTCCATTGATAACACTTTGAATGCCAAAACAGGAGTGTTTTTGGCCTTGTTTTATGTAGCTTGAGTTGTTAGTTGTTGCACACTCTGTATGTAGAGTTTAGTTGTACAGACTTTTATTTGAGTCTTCAAGTTTATATATACTTTGCTTTGGTGTAAGCAAGTTGTTTTGTTAATGAAGTTTTAGCTTTACAAAAGTGATCAAGTGGATCAACCATGTAATGGTACATGGTATTGTCATGTAAGAGCATTAATGAATGAAGGTGTTTTCGTTTATAAAGTCTTGCCTCTTTATGTACGATGTAAAGCTAGTTCATGGGGAGATGCTGCAAGTAGCATACTTAGCCTAATGTATACAATGACAAGACAAGTTGAAAGCTAATAAGCAAAGCCTAGTTGATGTAGAAGTGATGTTGCTGTTTGGGAGATTGCAAAATGGCACAATGGCAGATGGGCAGCGATATTGCAAGCGATACAGCAAGTTAGAAATCATTTTATCAACAAGCATGAGTTGGGTAGAACTCATGGCCTTAGAGAAAGACACACACTTTCCAGGCAATTAGCAATGCAGTTCAAAGAAGTATTTGGAGACATATTGGCTTTGAAAGCATGGCATATGGACAGCTAAAGGGTTAGCTGTATTATGTCCAAGAGATAGTTAGTCACAGTTTTGTAAATAGGCTGTGCGACTCAATAGTTTTGTTGTGTGGAAGTTGAGCAAAGAAAACTTGTCATGAGTACGAGTATGCAAGATGGCATAAGTATAGAGCCTATACTTAATGGATACGTTCATAGAAATGAGTTCTTGAATGATATTTGCATAATCGGAGTTTGGCGAGTCATGAAGTATTGAATGCGGGTGTCTTATGCAAAAGAACCCCTATTTACTTTGTGACGTGCTTAATGAGGATCACGGAGAACAACAGTTCAAAGGCGGGTTGCCAAAGAAAATTGATTGAAAACAAAATTGATTGAAAAAGGCGAGGCCAAGTCGTTTATAAGTCCTTATCATGTTGAGTATGATAATAAGGCAAAGTTAATTAATACGGAAAACGTGAGACTATGGCAATGATCATGGTGATCAAGGTAGAAGAAGAATCATTCACCAACCGGGTGCGTACACTTAGGCGTAAATGATTCAAGGCGAAATTCAAGCTAAAGGGAATTGGCTAAGAAGAATTTGTTTGCTACTTATGTAAATAGTCAAGAAACGATTACTTATCTCCTAACTTTCACTAGCTTTATTTGCATTTGGGTATTGATGCATAATTTGAGTAAACTTGATAAGCGTAGTGCATAATGCCGAGATGTGGCTCAAAGATATGAGATCAATGGCAAAGCAACAAAGCTAAGTGATGCGGATGCAATCGGAGGGGACCATTGGCAAGGGTTAGCCAAAAGTAGTTACCGATTTTCAGAAAAGGTTCTGAAAGCAAGTGAAGCAAAGCTAAGAAGTATGGTGTTCATATCAATAATTTGAGTAAAGAAAGATTGGTTCAATGGCAAAGCAACAAAGCTAAGTGATCCAACGAGGACGTTGAACGGATTAGGTGGGGGGAGGTCAATGATGGTATCGCAAGTGAAGCACAATGATTGTGCGTTACGAGTTGCGAGCCAAATCGAGATTCTCCGCCGTATAATGGTGCAATGCGAAGCCATAATAGCACAACGTAAGCTATAATAGTGCAACGCAAGCCATAATAGCTGTATTACTGTATAAATTGGCAAGTTTCAAGAATGGCATAAACCCACAGGGCCAATGTATTGCAAGTGCAGCATTAAATTGTAAACACATTTGGCTAAGTGATGAAGCTTATTGGCCGACACAATGAAGCTTCATTGAGGAAAGGCAAGATATGGCCAAAGTGACAAATGCAACATGCGATGTTGGCATCAATGCATATCCATGGAATTGAGTTGGCCCAAGCTCAAGGAGGATGCAAGAGTGAAAAATAGACTAAGAGTTGGTCTATGGCATATATTCAAGGTTGGACAAAGCTTGAATAATGCAAACAAGTTGGTAATGCAAGAGTTTCATTGTTGTTGTCAAGCTAATTGGCGAAGTGAAGCATATATGACACATGAGCAACTAGAGTGAGCCTAAGTATCTGGCATCGGTGTTTGAAGCTTAAGGAATGTCTGTGCATGATTTTAGAATGATAAGCATGCAGGGCCAAGAGGGCTGAACGTTGGCGCAAGGCAGAATCCAGTATGCCAAAACAAAGTGGCGCAATACGGCTCAAGTGACGGTTGCAAGTCAGTTACGAGCTTCACAAGCATGCCAATGATGCGTGATGAAGAGGAGCGGTTATAAATGAGTTTATAAGCGTGGGAGAAGAGTTCTAACTGCTAAAGAACGGGTGTTGGATGATTGGCGCGAGTTGGAGAAGAACTGGCCAGTTAGCACAGTTATTAGCGATTGGCAGAACTGCTTTATGGGACAAATGGCTGTCCCATGCGTGTGTAACGGTTATGCACGGTTTGGCCAAGTAAAGCTGTTGTATAAATAGTCCTAAGGCTGGGAAAATTCGGCAGGTTTGCAAGGAGAGCATATGTGAGAGTGAGGTTTGCATATGTGAGTGAATGGGAGAGGTTTTGTAAGACTAAGGTTTGGTTCGAAGGTGAACAAGTCTGTGTAAGTCCCCAAGTGGGCAAGTTTTGTATTTCTTCCCTTTGATGCAATAAAACGAGTTGATTGTGTCATGTTCTAAGTGTTCTTGGTTGGCTGATTGTTGTTGGTAAAGTATGGCAAAGATTGAATGCATTATGGGGTGTATTTGATGAGTTTTGAGAAGAGAAAGAAGGTTAAAGACTTCCGCTGATAAACCTGAAGAGTTAGCTGTTTGTATTGGTACAAACTTATAAGGCTGAAGTGCAATTGGGTGAAGCTTTATTCACAGAACCATTGTGCTGCCGAGTTACACTTTCGCAAAAATTTGCAGAGGCATTTGGAGGTGTGACAGTCGGGTATCAGAGCTGTGTTTGGTACACAGTTCGGGTGTATTTGTTGGATAATACACTAGTACTTCTTTCTCTCTGAAGCTATTTTCCCGTGAGCAAGTAAGTAGCGCATTATTTTTAGAGTTTTGCATTAGAAATGAGTTCAAATAGCATGATGATCGACGAAGAACTACCGGGTACGTTTGATCAACTTGAGGAGTATGGTGATCTTGGCGATTTAACCATTGACTTCAGTGCAGATGGCATTGAAAATCCTCTTGTTTCTGAAGAAAATAGCAGGCTAGAACTACTTGAAGGAAGAACGTCAGATTAGTTTAAATAATTCGATGGCAGGGTAAGTGCTGTAGAAGACAAGGTGTCTGATGCAACCCTTCTGAATTGCGAAACCAATGTTGAAGTGACTGAATTGAAGGTGCAATTCAGTGGCATAAATACCATACTAACAAGCCATGCGAAGCAAATATCTGAGGAAGTGGCAAGGATTCGCGGGTTAATAAGTAACGGCATGTTTGTAGGGGCAAACGTGCATGGAGAAAGCTCTAATCGAGTCTCCGAGCCAAGAATTTACGCAGGTTCCAGAAATGCTAGCGAAATTGAGAATTTCTTGTATGACGTTGAGGCATACTTTGAGGCGAATGGAACTAATCGGGAAGGACAAAAAGTAACTCTCGCGGGCAATTACCTTGGTGGTGATGCAAAGGTTTGGTGGAGAACTATGCTCAACAAGATGAATGTTGCCGGTTATGCTCTCGAATCCACATATGTCATGGAATGGAAAGATGGACCAAAATATGCATAAGGTGCTTGGTATGCAAGAGAAAGTTTACGTAGGCTAAAAAAACACACATTACAAGTACACCACTTCCTCGGATATTAACGGTATGTTGAAAACTGCATTGGTCTAATAATATCCCATCCACCTGCAAGAATCTGACGTGTGGCATGAGTGAAGAAGAAAGGTAATATTCCTATGTATGTTCCACTAAAAATAGATATAACATTTGGAGAATCGGAGTTCATCAGTGTGATTGCCGAACTTAAGAAGCGTAAAGTCGCGCCAAACGGGTTATGCTAAGAAGAGAGCTTACCAATAGCACAACGATATGGGTATCAAGACGTGCAAAGTGATGCATATTGTGGCGATTAATTTCTTATTTTGAAGGAAAAGCCAAAGGGAAGGAAATATTGGCCGACCACTTTTATATATTTCAATAAAAGATTTCCAAATATTCCCACCGAACGATGTACATAGCGCAAGCATGAACCTAAGGAAGAGGAAAACCTATGAAAGCTAAATGAAGAAAATGGAAAGAACCCAAGTAATGGACTGAGCATGTGAAAAGGGCGTGGTGAGATAAAAAATATTATTATTTTTTTTCAATGAGTAATGACACCAACGTATAGGTATCAATTGAACATGGGATCGCTAAAATGTAATTCTAGCTCTCATCATAAATAAAGTGGGTGAAGAATAACCAATTTTCACATCAACTTTAATGGCAAAGTTTGCCTGGCCAATTGACTATCTTATTGCTATTTTTTCAAATTACGAGAGATAATCACACCTTGTTAAATTCCCAAGTAGCTGCAAATGGATTGAAACTTTGTAATTGCATTTTTATAGGGAAGGAAATATATTTTAGAGAAACAAGAATCTATAAAATCTGACTTATTGGCTCCGATGATGAAATGAAGATCATCTGATGTAACCATCTTTGGTTGTGAAATGATGATTGTTTTGAAGAACTCATACAAATATCACTTTATTTGAGTGAACGAAAATGGGAAGCTGAGAATGCAAAGTGGCGACATATCTCTCGGTGTTTTCTAAATTACTAGATGCAAGTTCAAGTGTGATGATCATGGGGAGTTGGAATTCTTTATGGGGACGGTATGAGGCTTAGAGTTGAGTGAGCTTTGGTGTCGTACCAAAGGTTACAAGATTAAAAGCAAGATGAACAACAAATGTTGAGGGTTACAAGATTATCAAATCCACCACTAATTCATGTTATGGGATTCAACTAGTTTGAGTGCTTTGTTCATATAGTCAAGAGAATAACAAATATCTCTAAAGAAGCGCAATGACGAAACTGGGGAAGGACAAAAAGTAACTCTCGCGGGCAATTACCTTGGTGGTGATGCAAAGGTTTGGTGGAGAACTATGCTGCAAGAAGATGAAGTTGTTGGTTATGCCAATCCTATGTCATGGAATGACATGAAAGATGGACTGAGATGTCAGTTCTGGCCAAGCAATGGTGCTTGGTATGCAAGAGAAAGTTTACGTAGGCTAAAAATTACAAGTACACCACAGGCCTATGTTGAAAACTTCTTTGCATTGGTGCAAGAGACGTGTGGCATGAGTGAAGAAGATCAGATGTTCCAATTTTGGCTGGCGCAAGTTCAAGTGTGATTGCTGAACTTAAGAAGCGATTGGTCCATTCATCCCTAAGTTTAGGGCATGTTTCATTTGCAATGGTTTACACTTCGCTAGAAGCTGTCCACTCAAGGCACAACTCAATGTATCAGTTGGGGATGATTATGGGAATCATTCTAGCAAGACTCGTGAAGGCCGAAGTGAAGGTTCAAGGAAGAGACCTTGTAGCGAAGTGGTCGCTAACTTTGACAAAAGAAACTAAGCTAAAAGCAAGTAAGTGTTGTTGTCTCCATTGACAACACTTTGAATGCCAAAACATGAGTGTTTTGGCCTTGTTTTATGTAGCTTGAGTTGTTAGTTGTTGCAAACTCTGTATGTAGAGTTTAGTTGTACAGACTTTTATTTGAGTCTTCAAGTTTGTATATACTTTGCTTTGGTGTAAGCAAGTTGTTTTGTTAATGAAGTTTTAGCTTTCCAAAAGTGATCAAGTGGATCAACCATGTAATGGTACATGGTATTGTCATGTAAGATTAATGAATGAAGTTGTTTTCATTTATAAAGTCTTGCCTCTTTATGTATGATGTAAGGCTAGTTCATGGGGAGATGCTGTAAGTAGCATACTTAGCCTAACGTATGCAATGACAAGACAAGTTGAAAGCTAATAAGCAAAGCATAGGACAAGGGTCCTAGTTGATGTAGAAGTGATGTTGTTGTTTGGGAGATTGCAAAATGGCACAATGGCAGATGGGCAGCGACATTGCAAGAAATACAGCAAGTTAGAAATCATTTTATCAACAAGCATGAGTTGGGTAGAACTCATGGCCTTAGAGAAAGACACACACTTTCCAGGAAATTAGCAATGTAGTTCAAAGAAGTATTTGGAGACATATTGGCTTTGAAAGCATGGCATATGGACAGCTAAATGGTTAGTCGTATTATGTCCTAGAGATAGTTAGTCACAGTTTTGTAAATGGGCTGTGCGACTCAATAGTTTTTGTTGTGTGGAAGTTGAGCAAAGAAAACTTGTCATGAGTACGAGTATGCAAGATGGCATAAGTATAGAGCTTATACTTAATGTCTACGTTCATAGAAATGAGTTCTTGAATGATATTTGCATAATCAGAGTTTGGCGAGTCATGAAGTATTGAATGCGGGTGTCTTATGCAAAAGAACCCCTATTTACTTTGTGACGTGCTTAATGAGGATCACGGAGAACAATAGTTCAAAGGCGGGTTGCCAGCAAAATTGATTGAAAATGAGGCCAAGTCGTTTATAAGTCCTTATCATGTTGAGTATGATAATAAGGCAAAGTCGGAAAGCGTGAGACTATGGCAATGATCGTGGTGATCAGTAGAAGAAGAATCATTCAGTGCGTACACTTAGGCGTAAATGATTCAAGGCGAAATTCAAGCTAAAGGAATTTGCTAAGAAGAATTTCATATTTGCATTTGGGTATTGATGCATAATTTGAGTAGCAGCATAAGCGTAGTGCACAACGCCGAGATGTGGCTCAAAGATATGAGATCAATGGCAAAATCAACAAAGCTAAGTGATGCGGATGCAATCGGAGGGGACCATTGGCAAGGGTTACCCTAAAATAGTTACCGATTTTCAGAAAAGGTTCTGAAAGCAAGTGAAACAAAGCTAAGACAAGTATGATGTTCATACTGGGTCGCGTCCAACGAGGACGTTGAACGGATTAGGTGGGGGAGGTCTATGACGGTACTGCAAGTGAAGCACAATGATTTTGCATTACAGAGTTGCAGGCCAAATCAGTACTCCGCCGTAATGGTGCAATGCGAAGCCATAATAGCACAACGTAAGCTATAATAGTGCAACGCAAGCCATAATAGCGGTATTACTATATAGATTGGAAAGTTTCAAGAATGGCATAAACCCACAGGGCCAATGTAGTGCAAGTGCAGCATTACATTGTAAACACATTTGGCTAAGTGATGAAGCTTATTGGCCTCCACAATGAAGCTTCATTGAGGAAAGGCAAGATATGGCCAAAGTGACAGATGCAACATGCGATGTTGGCATCGATGCATATCCATGGAATTGAGTTGGCCCAAGCTCAAGGAGGATGCAAGAGTGAAAAATAGACTAAGAGTTGGTCTATGGCATATATTCAAGGTTGGCCAAAGCTTGAATAATGCAAACAAGTTGGTAATGCAAGAGTTGCATTGCTATTGTCAAGCTAATTGGCGAAGTGAAGCATATATGACACATGAGCAACTAGAGTGAGCCTAAGGAGCTGGCATCGGTGTTTGAATCTTAAGGAATGTATGTGCATGAGTTTAGAATGATAAGCATGCATGGCCAAGGGGGCTAAACGTTGGCGCAAGGCAGAATCCAGTATGCCAAAACAAAGTGGCGCAATACGGCTCAAGTGACGGTTGCAAGTCAGTTACGAGCTTCACAAGCATGCCAATGATGCGTGATGAAGAGGAACGGTTATAAATGAGTTTATAAGCGTGGGAGAAGAGTTCTAACTTCTAAAGAACGGGTGTTGGATGATTGGCGCGAGTTGGAGAAGAACTGGACAGTTGGCAGAACTGCTTTATGGGACAGATGGCTGTCCCATGGGCATGTAACGGTTATGCACGGTTTGGCCAAGTAAAGCTGATGTATAAATAGTCCTAAGGCTGGGAAAATTCGGCAGGTTTGCAAGGAGAGCATATGTGAGAGTGAGGTTTGCATATGTGGGTGAATAGGAGAGTTTTTGTAAGACTAAGGCTTGGTTCGAAGGTGAACAAGTCTGTGTAAGTCCCCAAGTGGGAAAGTTTTGTATTTCTTCCCTTTGATGCAATAAAACGAGTTGATTGTGTCATGTTCTAAGTGTTCTTGGTTGGCTGATTGTTGTTGGTAAAGTATGGCAAAGATTGAATGCATTATGGGGTGTATTTGATGAGTTTTGAGAAGAAAAAGAAGGTTAAAGACTTCTGCTGATAAACCTGAAGAGTTAGCTATTTGTATTGGTACAAACTTATATAAGGCTGAAGTGCAATTGGTGAAGCTTTATTCACAGAACCATTGTGCTGCCGAGTTACACTTTTGCAAAAATTTACAGAGGCATTTGGAGGTGTGACATTATCCTACGTGGAGGTCTAATTAGACTTAGTCTTATGGGCTAGATTGGAGGTGCTAGATTAGCACTTAAGTGTTGCAATTCAAAAAAAAAAGTGTGACAAAAAATTTAACACTAGTTCTCTCTCCTACCAGTTGCTAGAATGTGAACTAGCATGCTAGATAGTTACGCTGAATGGTTCAGCGTTGGGATGACGTGGAATGCTAATCTAGCTGCTAGATTAGCACTCTCATAAGACTTAGGAGGTAGTCCTGACTGCTAGACTAGCACCCCATAAGACTAAGTCTTAGTACTCCCCCTGTTTCTGGAAAAGTGTTACTTTCACTTTACCTTTTTGTTGAGGGTCATTCCCATGTGGCAAAAATAAATAAAAGTTAGACTTTCAACCTAGATTTTCATCTCTAATTCCAAGGTCTTATTACCCTATCACTTTCATAGGTTTTAAACAATATCTCAAATTATCAAAAAAGTGAAAAACAAATTGGAGGCAAAAATTGAATTTTCTTCATCTAACAGTGAGCAATCCATGTCCGTCTATGAAATTCTTGATTACAACTGTAATTAAATTAGCGAATTCAAAGAGAACGAAAGTTAAATCTAGTTCAACCTAACGAGGTGCCTAATCAAATCAAAAACAAAAATTGGCACATGTTCTCTTCAATATCGAGCACTGCAGTAATGTTTCCACAATGATACTAGTAGTTTGAGGCATTGAACACTGTCATTACATTGATAACCTGTAGAAAAAACAAGGAAACGCACTGCAAAAAATTGTAAGATTGAATCTCACGAAATTTCGTGGCCAACAGTGAAATGCAAATTTTATAATGAATGAGATAGTTGTGCAGCAAATTGTAAGAAAGAAACATAAAATATATACCAGCAGTACCTTGCTTCTGGCAAGCTCACTAACTTTATGCTCCACAACATCCTTGGCGTTGTCGAATTTACTCTGCCTAACATTATAAGGGACAAAAGGAAGTCTCTGTAACCTTTTCAATAAAAGAAAATTTGAGTCATTATTCATCTTCAATTCCGCTTAAAAAGAGAATTGTATTGTGGTTTCAAAGTTCAAGTCATATAGACAGACCTCTTCCATTTTCTCAACTCCAATGGACTCCAAGCTCAAGGCTTTAGTATATTGCACGGCTCTAATTGAAAAGGCGGGGGTCTAACAACCACACCCAATATTTCGCTTAGCAATCTGTATGGACAAACTCCAATATAATTCCAAGAGAATCAACTACACAGTCAGACTCAATCAATGGAAATATATCCAAGAGTTCGTATCTCCGTGAGCCTGATTATTATGTGAAACAACTTGAACGGTATCAAAGACCAATGTTCAAGTGTCAATCAATATAATCAACAACCAAAGGTTGGATTCTCTAATTTGAACTATGCACAACCTGTGATATTTCTATTCTATAACAAAATATAATGCGAAAAAGAAATAACACAAACACCATAAATTTTATTAACGAGGAAACCGCAAATGCAGAAAAACCCCGGGACCTAGTCCAGATTTGAACACCACACTGTATTAAGCCGCTACAGACACTAGCCTACTCCAAGTTAACTTCAGACTGGAATGTAGTGAAGCCCTAACCAATCTCACACTGATCAAGGTACAGTTGCGCTTCTTACGTCTCTGAATCCCAACATGACTCTACGCACTTGATTCCCTTAGCTGATCTCACCCAAAAATAAGAGTTGCTACGACCCAAAGTCGAAGACTTGATAAACAAATCTGTCTCACACAGAAAAGTCTATTGTATAGATAAATCTGTCTCCCACAGATAAACCTATGAGTTTTGTTCCGTCTTTTGATACATCAAGGTGAACAAGAACCAATTGATATACCGGACTTATATTCCCGAAGAACAGTCTAGAAATATCAATCACCCCACAATAATCTTAATCATATGGTAGCGAAACAAGATATCGTGGAATCACAAATGATGAGACGAAGATGTTAGTGATTACTTTTTATCTTGCCTATCGGAGAATAAATCTCGAGCCAATCTTAAAGAAGATAGTACTCAATACAATAGAAGATGCAAGATTAGATCACGTAATTAGAGAGAAAATAGTTGGGTCTGGCTTCACAATCCCAATGAAGTTTTTAAGTCGTTAACCTACAGAGTTTCGTGAAAAACCTAAGGTTAAAGGAGAATCGACTCTAGTCGCAACTAGTATCACACAGAAGGTGTGGGGATTAGGTTTCCCAGTTGTTAGAGTTCTCCTTTATATAGTCTTCAAATCAGGGTTTGCAATCAATGCTACCTTGGTAACAAAGCATTCAATATTCACCGTTAGATGAAAACCTGATTAGACTCAAGCTAATATCTTTCAACCGTTAGATCGAACTTAGCTTGTTACACACAAATGAAATGTACCTTCATTTAGGTTTGAGTAACCGTACCTAAACGTGTACACCTTGTTGGCTCAACAATAGTTAACCGAAGTTATCCATATGAACACTTTCATATCAACCTCATTCATCTTAACCATAACTAGTTCAAATGACTCAAATGAAACTAGTTATAGAGTTGTTCAATTGTTTATATTCTCATAGAAGTATACAAGATACAATTGAAGCAAAATCGATTTTGATTCACATGAATCAAGTCATGAACATTATATCCACGGTTTGCAAAATATTGCATTCCTTATTATATAAATGTATTAGTTCACGAACAAACCGATTTTAGAACATCATCTGCTCAGGTATGCGTACAAGTATGCGTACATAAGTAGTCGGACCAAGTTTGGGTTTCGCCAGTACGCGTACCATCCAAACTCAGCAGAAATTCCCGGACGTGAACCTTACGCCGTACGCATACCGGTTTGCATACCAGGTTCCCGGACTTTCTCAAAATCAAGTACGCATACCATGATTCCCGGACATGGATTACATATATGCAAGCACGCATACTATGCTTAAATCCAATTGTTCTAAACTCTCATTTCAACCATTGAAACATTCTCGGAAGACGGGAATAGCTGTCTCACACAAACTATTAGCTTCAAAGCAATTTTCAAGTGATCGAATGATCAATACGAAATATTCCGAGTCTACATCAAATGACTGTCTCACACAAATCATGTAAGATGTTACCAAGCAATTTTCACATAATCATCTTTTGACTTTCGTCAAGAATATAAGATGAACTTGGTTAAAGCGAAAGCTTACCAACACATATTTTGAGAAATATGTAAGCGAGTTAAACTCAGCTCGAAATATCAAATGTGTACAAATGAAGTCTATATAGCTATACGACTTTTGTCTCAAATAGGATATAGAGTAGATAGACTTTTGAGTGATAGATAGTTCAAGTCTCCACATACCTTTTATTGATGAAGTTCCACAAGCTCCCCTTAGTAGTTATCCGTCTTCAATAGATGAACGTCGTGAAGTCTAATGCTCAACTACACTTTCTATCCTAATCCGAGACTTAGCTATAAGTAGACTAGAAATAAAGACTTATAGTTTTGGCAACTAAACATGACAACAAGCTTGAGATATCAACTCTTGCGAGTTCGACCGAGCAGTGCTCTAATAATCTCCCCCTTTGTCAATTTTAGTGATAAAACTATCAATACATTTAGAATACAAAATAGATAGACTTCGTAGCTCTCAATCCAAATGCTTGATTTCCTTGGTTCTTCAACATTACTCGAAATCTTTGTCACTTCCAAGTATTTCAATGATTCTGAACGTGTTCAACTCAGCATCAATGTTGTTGAAGATCCGTAGCTATAACAATGAGAAAACATTTGCTCTCAATCATTGTTATACAGTGTCATAGTATTATTACACAACATCAAAGTTCAATTGTATCACAAATTTGACAATACTACTATGGTGATATGTATCACTCCCCCTTAGTCAATACTCCACCTCACATGAAAACCACTCCCCCTTACATAATGATCTGTAAACCATATGTATTTGTAGTGTGAACTACACATTAATTCCCCCCCTTTTGTCAATAAAAATTGGCAAAGGTACGAAAACTAGTGGGATCCTAATGAAATTTCCATAGAGATACTTCATGACCAAAAGAGAACAACATATCAACTTGTGTAGATGCCATCATATAGCCGAAACTAAATGCATTCATCAAGGAGTTTATAAAGATACAAGATAACCCCTACAATATTCCACAGCCGCACTCCCCATAAAGATTTGGCAATTAAGCACAAGTTCAATTAAGAACTCTCCCCCATAAAATGTCATTCATGAAAGAACAACAAGAGCGACCTTACTTTCACTAGAAAAGAAGGATTTCTTTGGACATTAACAAATCACATGAATTTGTATCCAAAATACTCAATTAAATTAACCACAAGAGAACCCATGGTTAATTTAATCGAAATTGCTCACATACGAGAACTTACGGAGCCGCACAGTATTTACACAAAGATGTGGATCAGGGAAGACCAATACTGCGGAATAGACAAAGATTCATTCTATCTTTCATCGCTATTTGCATAGAGACATATAATAGACTTAATCTTTGTAAACAAAAGTTCATCCTATCTTCCATCAATATTTACACAATGACACAATAGGCTTAACTTTTGTTTGTCAAAAGTTCATGCAATCTTTTATCACCATTTGCACAATGACATATGAACGACTTAACTTTTGACGTATATGGGACAATCATAGTTCACGGACGTAAACACACATATCCCATAACAAGTTGCAATATATGAAACCATAAAGATTAATACTGCAAAATCATCTTCTAAATAAACTTTAAAATTTAAATAAATAAATCTAAAAACATTGCAAGATGAAAATCGTTGGAAATAGCTATGTGTACTTACAATAATGGCTATTCCAAACCCTAGTTATCCTCCTTAAAGCACAAGAATAAATTCTCATGAGAAGTTTCCTAGACATTAAGACCTCTAAAAAAATCTTTATCGTCCCCGAAATCCTTGTCGTCAACAGCCATACGAACATAAGGTTCTTGAAGAAAGGAGTTAATTCCAACAAACCTTTTAGACTGATGCCGAACCAGGGCGTTCTGAATTTCTAGAGTCCTAAAAACAATATCCTTTATTTCCTGAATCTCCTTTCTTGTTTCCTTCAACTCTTCAAGAACCAAAGAGAACTTTTGTTGATTAGACGGAACAACTCTTGGTTTTCTCACATTCCTCCTTTTTCTTTTCAAAGTTGAAGGTACAGGAGATTTATCTTTTTCCTTCATGATTGATGGCTTAACAATCATATTAACATCTTTTCATCAAAAGACATAATGCTTGGATTCTCCATACAAGTATGAGATTGTGGGAGGAATTCACAAATCAGACTCAACAAGCAATCTTGTGATAAAAAGAGTTTTTAGAGAAGGAAAAAGGAATGTAGGGTTTCAGAACCTTTATACACTAAAAAGGATTCACATACGCGCAACTCACAACCTAAAGAAGGCAGAATTGTCGATATTAACCCTCTTTTATTATTCAAACAGAGATAACCCTTTTCAATATCAATTAGATATGAAAAGATGGAAGAATTCCAAATGAAAAGAATAAATAAACAAAGAAAAAACTTTTTCTCTTTTCCTAAAGCCTGAAGTGTGCAAACTCTTGTCTCTTTTGAACCAGGCACATGAGACAAGAGATACAACCAACACAATTTAAGTTGTGCTGGGATGAACCATAATCTGTCCACCATAATATTTTTGAATGGAATTCTTAGAACCCTGTTTCATAGACTGTTTAGACCGTATTCTTTTCTCTAGTGATCTAATTTTTTCTTTCAAAATTAACTTGTTAGGAGAAGAGATAAGTTTACATACCTCAGTCGACTTTTGAACAAATTTGAGCTTGTTTGCTAATCGATTTGCTTTCCTTTGAAGTTTGTTGACATATCTTATCTTATGTTTGTACTTGAAACACTTGGAGAGTTCATGACCCTTGAGAGTACAATAAGAACATGTCAATATGGAGGATGGTTCAGACGTCATAGTTGTGCAGGCCGCTAGACAAACGGTAGAACCTGAAAAATCAGAAATAGAATTTCCAGTAGACAAAGAGAAATCCATTTTATCCTCCAAAATGGTTGAAGTTTCTCCCGGAAGAATATCAAGATTGATGAACGTATTGCTACAATTATCAAAGTCAATATTTTCACAAAAGAGTGCAATACTTAATTTTTCGTCTTCATTAGAATCATAGTGATCAGATATTTCATCAAGAGTTGCAGCAAGACCTTTGTTTCCAGTGTACTTTTTACGATTTGGACACTCATTAGAAAAATGACCAAAACCTTTACACTTGAAGCACTGTGGCATATCCTCATCATCAATATCATCAGCATCCTTGTTTTTAGGAGGAACACGATTATGAGGTTTAACTGATGACTTAGGTTTATCTCTGGAGAATCGTTTACTTCTCTTGAAAAGAAGATCTCTAAACTGCCTTGTGATCAACGAGACTGACTTGTCAAGATCTTCATCTCATGAATCAGTCTCAGAGAGATCATCTTCAGTGATGCCAAAACTTTTACTTTTATCAAGTAATCTAGTGTTCTTTTGTGCTTTAAAAGCCACATCCTTTCCAGATTTGGATGTATGATCATGATCAAAGATCTTTAACTTCCCAACCAAGGTGTTTATGGAAAGAGTGTTGAGGTTATTTCCTTCAACGATGACATGCTTCTTAGAATCGTATTTGGATGGCAACGATCTGAGAATTTTCATTATAATGTCCTTTTCAGGAATAGTCTTACCCAATGCAAAAGATGCATTAACAGTTTCAGACACTTTGTGATTAAACTCATCAAATGAATCTTCGTCAGCCATACGAAGGTTTTCCCAATCGGAACTTAGGTTTTGAAGCCTAGCTTCCTATTCAGAGGTATTCCCTTCGAATATAGTTTCTAAGATATCCCATGCTTCTTTAGACTTAGTGCACGTAGTCACATGGTGTTGAAGATCTGGGGTATAATGGCATGGATGATAGCATTTAATCCGTCAGAATTTTGCTTTGCAGCAAGAATCTCGGCAGCATCATATTTACCAATATCCTTCGGAACACTTACATCGCCGTCTGTAACTTCCGGAGGATCATAGCCATTAACTATATAAACCCATGATTGAAAATCACGCGCTTGGAGAAAGGCACGCATAACAATTTTCCGCCATAAGTAATTCGAGCCATCGAAGACTGGTGGTACGTTTATGGAGATAACACTTTTGTCCATAGAGTCAGATCGCTACAAACACAGACTTATAAGGTCTTAAACGTGTTTGCCTGCTTTGATACCAATTGAAAAAGCGGGGGTCTAACAACCACACCCAATATTTCGCTTAACAATCTGTATGGACAAACTCCAATATAATTCCAAGAGAATCAACTACACAGTCAGACTCAATCAATGAAAATATATCCAAGAGTTCGTATATCTGTTTCACAATGTAATCAGCAAATCAAACAGATAAAAATCCGTGAGCCTGATTATTATGTGAAACAACTTGAACGGTACCAAAGACCAATGTTCAAGTGTCAATCAATATAATCAACAACCAAAGGTTGGATTCTCTAATTGATTGAACTATGCACAACCTGTGATATTTCTATTATATACAAAATATAATGCGGAAAATAAATAACACAGACACCAGAGATTTTGTTAACGAGGAAACCGCAAATGCAGAAAAACCCCGGGACCTAGTCCAGAGTTGAACACCATACTATATTAAGCCGCTACAAACACTAGCCTACTCTAAGTAGCTTCGGACTGGAATGTAGTTGAGCCCTAACCAATCTCACACTGATCAAGGTATAGTTTCCCTCCTTACGTCTCTGAATCCCAACAAGACTCTACGCACTTGATTCCCTTAGCTAATCCCACAACTAAGAGTTGCTACGACCCAAAGTCAAAGACTTGATAAACAAATCTGTCTCACACAAAAAAGTCTATTGTCTAGATAAATCTGTCTCCCACAGATAAACCTATGAGTTTTGTTCTGTCTTTTGATAAATCAAGGTGAACAGGAACCAATTGATATACCAGACTTATATTCCCGAAGAACAGCCTAGAAATATCAATCACCGCACAATAATCTTAATCGTATGGTAGCGAAACAAGATATTGTGGAATCACAAACGATGAGACGAAAATGTTTGTGACTACTTTTTATCTTGCTTATCTAGGAATAAATCTCGAGCCAATCTTAAAGAAGATAGTACTCAATACGATAGAAGATGCAAGATCATATCACGCAATTACAGAGAAAATATTTGGGCCTGGCTTCAAAATCCCAATGAAGTCTTCAAGTCGTCAACCTACAGGGTTTCGTGAAAAACCTAAGGTTAAAGGAGAATCGACTCTAGTCGCAACTAATATCACACAGAAGGTGTGGGGATTAGGTTTCCCAGTTTCTAGAGTTCTCCTTTATATAGTCTTCAAATCAGGGTTTGCAATCAATGCTACCTTGGTAACAAAGCACTCAATATTCACCGTTAGATGAAAACCTGATTAGACTCAAGCTAATATCTTTCAACCGTTAGATCAAACTTAGCTTGTTACACACAAATGAATGTACCTTCATTTAGGTTTGAGTAACCGTACCTAAACGTGTACACCTTGTTGGCTCAACAATAGTTAACCGAAGTTAGCCATATGAACACTCTCATATCAACCTCATTCATCTTAACCATAACTAGTTCAAATGACTCAAATGAAACTAGTTCTAGAGTTGTTCAATAGTTTATATTCTCATAGAAGTATACAAGATACAATTGAAGCAAAATCGATTTTGATTCACATGAATCAAGTCATGAACATTATAGCCACGGTTTGCAAAAGATTGCATTCCTTATTATATAAATGTACTAGTTCAAGAACAAACCGATTTTATAACATCATCTACTTAGGTATGTGTACGGGTATGCATACCTAAGTAGCCGGACCAAGTTTGGGTTCAAGTTCAAGTAGCCGGGAACTTAGTATGCATACCCGTATGTGTACTGGCGTAAGTTCAAGTTCCAGAATTCAACTGAGTTTGGAGGTATGCGTACTCGTTCGCATACTGGCGAACCCAAACTTAGTCCGGCCACCTAGGTATGCGTACCCGTTTGCATACTTGAGTAGGTTATGTTCTAAAATCGGTTTGTTCATGAACTAATACATTTATATAATAAGGAATGCAATCTTTTGTAAATTGTGGCTATAATATTCATGAAATGATTCGAGTGAATCAAAATCGATTTTGCTTCAATTGTGTCTTGTATACTTCTATGAGAATATAAACAATTGAACAACTCTTGAACTAGTTTCATTTGAGTCATTTGAACTAGTTCTGATTGAGATGAACAAGCTTGATATGAAAGTGTTCAAATGACTAACTTCGGTTAACTTTTGTTGAGCCAACAAGGTGTACACGTTTAGGTATGGTTACCCATATCTAAATGAAGTCACTTTTCATTTGTGTGTAACAAGCTAAGTTCGGTCTAACGGTTCAAAGATATTAGCTCGAGTCTAATCAGGTTTTCATCTAACGGTGAATATTGAATGCTTTGTTAATTACCAAGGTAACATTGATTGCAAACCCTGATTTGAAGACTATATAAGGGAGAACTCTTGCAACTTGGAAACCTAATCCCCACACCTACTGTGTGATACTAGTTGCGACTAGAGTCGATTCTCCTTTAACCTAGGTTTTTTTAAAACCATTATAGGTTAACGACTTAAAGACTTCATTGGGATTGTGAAGCCAGACCCAACTATTTTCTCTGTAGTTGCGTGTTTTGATCTTGTTGTTTTCTATCGTATTGATTACTATCTTCTCTAAGATTTGCTCGAGATTTAATCTCCGATAGGCAAGTTAAAAATAGTCACAAACATCTTCGTCTCATCGTTTGTGATTCCACAATATCTTGTTTCGCTACCATACGATTAAGATTATTGTGAGGTGATTGATATTACTAGGTCGTTCTTCGGGAATATAAGTCCGGTGTATCAGTTGGTTCCTGTTCACCTGATTTATCAAAAGACTAATAAAACTCATAGGTATTTCGTGGGGAGACATGATTTATCTATTCAATAGACTTTTCCTCGTGTGAGACATATTGGTTTATCAAGTCTTCGACTTTGGGTCGTAGCAACTCTTAGTTGTGGGTGAGATCACCTAAGGGAATCAAGTGCGTAGAGTCCCGCTGGGATTCGAGGCGTAAGGGAACACAACTGTACTTGATCAGTGTGAGATTGGTTAGGGCTCAACTACATTCCAAATCTGGGTTAACTTGGAGTAGGCTAGTGTCTGTAGCGGCTTAATACAAGCAGTGGTGTTCAAATCTGACTAGGTCCCGGTTTTTTCAGATTTGCGGTTTCCTCGTTAATAAAATTCCTGGTGTCTGTGTTACTTCTTTTCCGCATTACATTTTCTATATAATTGAAATATCACAGGTTGTGCGTAAGTTTTATTAATTGTGAATCCGACCTTTGGTTGTTGATTGAATTGATTGTCACTTGGATATTGGTTTTTGATACCGTCCAAGTTGTTTATTATATTAATCATGCTCACAGATTTCTATTTGTTTGATTTGCTAATTACATTAAGAAACATAGATATAACTCTTGGATATATTTCTTGATTGAGCTCGCTTTATTAGTTGGTGCTCATACAGATTGCTAGACGAAATATTGGGTGAGGTTGTTAGCCCCCCCCCCTTTTTCAGAAACACATGATCAAGATTTTACCTAAACAAAAGCTTCAATATATGTATTGAAGATTATTGTCATCGAATAATATTTTGATAGAAATAGAAGAAGAAGATTTAAGCCTTGGAATTATCACCGAATAATATTTCCTAATTACTAAAAAGCAATTTTTAAATAAATAATTGAGGATGTGTCATTAGACCCAGGGTTATAGAGAAGGTAAAGATATGACTTTCTCCTTTACCCTTTAGTATGAGATGGCATCCATGTCATGATCTCTTATTAACCTTGACCTTAGCATTGGAGATAAATTTTTGGTTAAAAAGGTGATAAATCGTAGGTGTCTTGTCTTTTTAAGACCTTCAGCCTTAGCATTGAAGATGCTCTTAGAAATTCCGTATATAGTTGGCGATTTTTTTTAACAACACTTGTCATTGATAATTAAAAGTTAAAGTTACAGAGAGTGTCTGTACATCAAGTTTTGAGAACCATACTATACAATATCAGTACAACACCAAATATTCTGACAAGAAAATAGAGAAAATACCGGATAAAGACTAGAAACATGTATGAATAGAGAACCGATTGAATCAGAGGATAAATGATGATCGTAAGTCCACCATTTGTTAATTATTTTCTTCTGCAGAAAGAGATGCTCCAAATTAGGAATGATTTGTTTGAAGTCTTGACCGGAGTGATGAAAATTTTGGTCGCCTGCAGTCACCAAAAGGTGCCTTAAAAAGCATAGGAAAAAAAATCATGAATACGCAAAAAACTTACCGCCGGCAAAGATGGGTAAAACCCTAAATTAAATCTAAAAACATTAAAACCTAACTAAACTAAGATATAACTATATAAACTGAAAAAGAAAATAGGGTACTGCTCAGATCTACTTCAAGAGGAGCAGTAGAGCTCGCCGGGAAAAAAACTTAGGTTGCCTGAAATCGCATGTTGAGAGAGAGGAAAGATAGAAGAGATAGCGCGTTAGGCCATAGTTCGCGAACTTTACAGGATCGCATTAATATATATCTTTTCTGCCTATTTTCAATGTCGGTCTATAATTGCATTTTTATAGGCCTCCCGATTAATTTGCGAATTATCTACATTTGTGGATTAATTTTTTGTTTAATTTGTCTATTAATTACTTGGCCCATTTGTTTTTCATTCGTTATAGTGGTGTACTTATTTTATTTTTTCTGGAAAGGTGATGATTGTTGGGTGCAATAATCAAAAATGAGAAAGAAACAAATAAATATAAGTTGTTGATACTTAGCTTATTTATAATGGAAGTGATCTGAAATTGATAATCTCCTCAATTCTTCGCAAGAACAACATGATATGTAGCAAAACTTTGGAAAATATAGTGAGACATGTGTTCTACACACAAGAGTGATACTATAACCCTAACATGACGGATGCGTCCAGGATTAAAAAATCGTACTATCCCTACTCTTAGCATATGTAGTAGATGCTCAATTTGATATTGGGAACTCTGAAAAAATTCTCAAGAAAAATCACAAAGGCTTTAAGAAAAATAATAGAAAAATGTTGTTCTTTTAGTTAGTCTTTCTAAAAATATAGAGAACCCATTTTTCCTTGGGTGTCTCTATAGGTTGGGAAAAGCTTGTTTACATAATCTCTTAGTACGACTTTAGAAGTGGGATCTCCTCGGGACTAATAAGTTTATATAGTATCTTAAAACAACTTAAGAAAGGGGAACTCCCTGATGTGGGACTAGTACATTTTTTAATTACAAAAGAAAGCAAAAAGTTAATTTAAGTAAAAGCTTTAAAATGCATTTTATAGTCATTATTTTTTAACAATCCCCCACATGAATGAAAACTTCATTAAAACAAGATAAACACGGTTATATGTCTTAATAAACTAACACCCCAATCCCGCGACCTAACCTGACCGAACGGACTGGTGTACCGTGTGTGTGCTAAAATTATACTATCATGCCAAAATCTTTTCCCTCACACAAAAATATGTTGATATCAAGATCATACTATGGATTGTAAAAATCTTAGCGTATAGAAAACTTTCATCTTTAGTTTCCCATACATGGTACTAAAGGTTCCGTTCACCAAAGTTTAAATGAGCAAGTGAACTCTTACTAAACCCTTAAGTCCTAAGAACCAGTAATACCAAAACCATAAAAAACAACATAAGAATCGAAAATCACATAGAGAATAAGAAATATCATTGTAGAAAGAGGTGTCCATAAGGTATTGAACCTTTGCTTAATGAGAGATTATTGGAAGTACTTCTTAGAGACACTGAACTGCTAGCGTCTGGTGTTATTCGTAATAACAACCACTCATGATATCTCCAAGATTGCTGCCAAGCTTGTGCAATTGGTCTTGAGCGAATTTTTTGGTTTCATGATGCTCCAGAAACTTGTTCATATTCTCATAGAAAGCGACCCACTTCCTCATTCGGATATGTGAGTTCTGTCAAGCGTGTTAGTCTTACACGCCACTTCAATTTTAAATTGAAACCATATAACTCATTATGACTTATTAAAAGTCATCCTTCACATGCAGTCACATAAGCACATCAGTGCACTATAGGGAGGGACAGAGAATGTAATTCTCTTGATAGTGCATACTTTAATCACCGCACATTAGTTGTCTTGTTGAACCTTGATCTTAGGCTGTAAAGGATGTCGGCTTAGGGAATTAATTGCGTAGAGCCTTGCGAGGTGCAAGAGACGTAAGGAGCACGACTGCAGTTGAATTTCTTAGAGAGTAAATTCATTCTCAACTACATTCTAGTCCGAAGTCTAATAGTAGTCTAGTGTCTGTAGCGACTTAATACAGTTCGGTGTTCAAATCTGGACGAGGTCCCGGGGTTTCTCTGCAGTTGCATTTTTCCTCATTATCAAAACTTCTAGTGTCTTGTGTTTTTATCTTTCTAAATTATATTGTTTTAACATTATAATAGGAATAACACAAGTAGTATATAATCAATACTAGTAGATAAGTCCATCTTAATTATAATCAATTATGAGACCCTTTCTTGTAGAATTTGTATATTGAAAGATAGATAACAAGTTTCATACTTGGAAGAATTCATATTCAATTATTTGGATACGACTAGATTGATCTTGGATATTGATTTTTGAGATCGTCCAAGTACTCTTCTATACAACCAAGTTCACAGACTTTGTTGTCTTGACTTTTTTATTGTAAAGAGAAAGAGATATAAACTCTATATACATATTGTTCAAGGTTCATTAAGTTGGTCTACTTGTAATTGTATTAGGTTTTGTCCATACAGGTTGCCGAACGAAAAAGTTGGTGGTGTACTTGGAACCCTCTCCTTTTCAATTGGTATCAGAGCAGGAAAACACCTTTAAACCTAATAAGTATGCGTTTGTGACGATCTGAATCTATGGACAATCTTTATAAACGTATCACCATCCTTTGATGGAATAAATTACTTATGGTGGAAAATAGATATCCGCTTCTTCTTATAAGCTCGTGATTTCAAAATACGGGGTTCTTGTCATAAAGGGGTATGATCTTCCAACGATTTATCGAGGCAAAACAACTGTTGCGAAAGACATAGCTACTTTTAGCGATGATGAAGTCAGTAATGCTTAGCATGATGGATTGAATGCTATCATCCATGCCATAAGACAAGATCTTCAATATCATATTTCTATGTGCACTACGTCGAAACAAGCTTGTGATATCTTAGAAACCATATTTGAATGGAATACCGCAGACAAAGAAGCAAGGCTCAAATCATAACTTATAACTGGAAAAACCTTCGTATTGCTGACGAAGATTCGTTTGAGAAATTTAATCACAAAATATCCGAGATACACTACACCATATGGCCCAATTTGAGACATATCGATTTTTGGGTTCGAGACACATATATATATGTCTTTAGTGATTCCACTCATATAAGAGTCTCAAATAAAAAATATGAGTAGCTTTAATTCTGATTTTTCAACTACTCTTACAAGTGTCTTAAAATGTGTCTCTACAAAATTTATTAACTTTAATATATATCTAATTTATCATTTCCTTTTCATTATAATTCCATTTTATTTCCCTCCAAAACTTTAAACTTCCCCCCCTAATTCCCCCCCTTTCCAATTTTCTAAATCTCTCACATTATTTTCCCTCTTAAATTCCCCCCAACATTTTCCCCCCTCAAATTTCCCCTCCAAATCTTTGTCTCACACCAAATCATTTGAAACATGATTTACATTTATTCCCACCATATATTTTAGTTCCCACCTTTATTTTGGGTGTTTTTGAAATTTAGACAATATTTAATTTTTAATAAAAATCTGGTCCTTAAAACCACTCGTCCAACTCTCTCACTCTCACTTGTTTTTATCACTTCTCTCTTCTCGAACTTTACTCTTCGGCATAAAAAAAAAAAAAAAAAAAACTTTACTCTTCTCCGCTGAAAAAAAACCCAGAGAATGATGAGTGAAATCGATTAAGAGATAGCCTAAAATCAAACCCGAACCAGAAATTAAACCAAAATTCTTCAACTGATGTATGATTTGCTGATCTAAAAACTCGTATAAGAACCCTAATTTACAAATATTTTGCTCTTAGCTTGAAACTCTCAGAAGAAGATTCAATTGAAGAATTAGAAACACTAGAAATCTCTATCCTCAGGTATGAAATATACTTTTTACAGAAATCGATTTTTTTTTTATTGTTAAACCCTAAAATTTTGATTTCTAATTTATGTGTTTGAAATTTGCAGAAGAAGATTGAAGTAAAATCTTTGGAGATTCAGGTATTACCTCTTACCCTATTTGTTTGTTTTTTCTCTCTATAAATCGAAATTATTTTATTGATGAACCCTAAATTTTGATTTCTAATTTTTGTGTTTGAAATTTGCAGAAGAAGATTGAAGTAATCTTTGGAGATTCAGGTATTACCTCTAACCCTATTTGTTTGTTTTTTTTTCTCTTTATAACTTGAAATTATTTTGATTGATAAACCCTAACATTTTGATTTCTAATTTCTGTGTTTGAAATTTTTAGAAGAAGTTTGAAGTAAAATCTTTGAAGATTCAGGTATTACCTCTAACCCTATTTGTTTTTTTGTTTTTTCTCTCTATATTTCGCAAGTTGTGTGTTTGATTTATGTTTTTATGAACTGATTTCCATGTTTGTTGTTTTCGTGTTCTGTTATCATCTTGTGGTATGATTGTGTGGGTTGTATAGATACATCAGCAAGCAACATGAGTTATATGTGTTTGCTGACAATGTGTAGTATCACCTATTCCGTCGCTCAGCATTGCATGTATTTCACTTTTAAGTTGTACTCTATTGATATGTCAGAATTACTTGTATGTATGAATATTCAGTTATGTTTCTAAGGGAGTGGTCCTGGATTGACATACTATGTTATGTGTTGTTGTAGAATGGTGCAAGTAGGTGACAAAGATTGGATGAATGAAGAAGATATGTTTAGTGACGTCTACAAAAAAGGGGTGTCTGATTTTATAGATTTTGCATATAGTAATAGGATAAGAAGTTCATCATTATGTCCTTGTCCTTGTCGAATATGTCGAAATAAGAACTCTCTGTCTTTTTCCCTAGTGAAGTATCATTTGGAAGTACACTCAATAGACAAGTCATATGTAATTTGGTCTCTACATGGGGAGAAATCCACCACATTAGCATCAGAAGTAGTGCAGGAACACGTAGAGGAAAATGTAGAGGAAAATTTAGATGTAGAAATATCAGTTGAGGAACATACAGAAGATAATATTTCAGATGAACAATGTAGGTTAGGGGACTTTGTAGACAAGGCCTATGGAGTATTTGAAGGGTTAGACAAGGATGTAAATGACACTGATTTGCCTGACTTAGGTAAGAAATACCACAAGTATAAGGAGTTAGCCAAGGAAAAGATTTATCCGGGTTATGAGGGTGATGAAACAACACTTAGTGTAATTGTAGAACTGCAGCATATTAAAAAGATGTTTGGTTGGTCAGGAAATAGTGTTACGTACCTCTTGGGACGATCAAAAAATGGTTCCCGGAAGGCAACACTTTCCCCGAAAAATACCCAACAATGAAAGCTATCTTTGATAGATTTAGGAATGAAGGCTGAGTCCATTCATGCATGTGTTAATCATTGTGTTTTGTTCCGAAAAGAACACGAAAATGCAACTATGTGTCCCATCTGTAAACAATCAAGGTTTGTGGTGAAAGAGGGTAGAGATGGACCGATAACTACAAAAGAGCCTCGCAAAGTACTGAGACATTTTCCGCTTTGTAAGAGAATTAAGAGATTCTACACAATATCATGGATAGCACGCTATATGAAATGGCATCATGAAGCACAGACTTCTTTCGAGCATATGCGTCATCCAGTAGATTCGCTCCAATGGCAGACTATGAAGAAAAAGTGGCCGGAATTTGCAGCTGAAGCGCGAAATGTATGGCTTGGTATTTCGACTGATGGTTTTAATCCGCGGGGTATTCAGAGCACTGGTTATAGTTGTTGGCCAGTAATCTTGGTGATGTACAATCTGCCACCATCTTTATGTATGAAAGAAGAATTTCAGATAATGTCGCTGTTAATACCGGGACCGAAAGCGCCAGGTCAAGACATATGTGTGTTTCTTCAGCCCTTGATAGATGAGTTGAGAAGACTTTGGATTGATGGCTTCAATGCTTTCGATATGCATCTAAAGGAAGCTTTTATCTGCAAAGTTATTCTCATGTGGAGTATAAATGACTTACCGGCTTATGGAAATGTGTCAGGGTGTACAACACATGGTTATAAAGCTTGTCCTCATTGTGCTGATGAAACTGAAAGTATATGGATGGGTCACTGCAGAAAGATAGTATACCCAAACTACCGCAGATTTCTTAAGACACGACATCCGTTCAGGTCTGGCAAGTACTTAGGACTGAAGACTGCAGAGAGAAGAATTGCACCGCATCGATTGAGTGGAGAAGAAGTAATGCTAAAGACTACGAACATCGAGTATATTCCTGGAAAACTTTCCAAAGCTGGCAAAAAGAGAAAGAAAGATTGTTATGAGGAAGTTGGTTGTGATGCAGTTGATTCTCCAAGTAAAGCTTTTTATAAGAGGGCACGACTGTTTGATATTCCATCATGGAAGTATAATCCTTACCGTCACTGTGTAGATGTAATGCATGTTGAGAAGAACTTTACCGAGCATTTGATAGATACTATTCTCGACATAAAGGGCAAGTCCAAAGATAGTGTAAGAGCACGAGAAGATATGAGGAAGATGAATATTCATAGTGGGCAGTGGATCACTACAGATTACTCAAACAGTAAGGACGTTATCCGGTTGCTTAGGTTTTACGTTTGAGCAAAGAAGAACGTAATGATTTTTTAACGATTTTGAAAAATATGAAGTTTCCTACTGGATTTTCATCCAATCTTGGAAACAATGTGACAGTTAAACCTCCGGGTCTGAGTTGTTTGAAGTCACATGACTATCATGTGATTATGGAATACTTGCTACCGGTGCTGCTTCAACATGCTTTCCCGAGGTACCCAGACCTTCGCATGACTATATAGTGAATGCCTCTCATGCGTTAGGTGTGACTATTTATGAGAGGATTGTGATGAAAATTTATTTTCTAATTTGAATAGACCTCCCAGTATTTTAATTTAGTTATATAGCAACGTATAAGATTTTCTTCATCACATTCTTAGTTAATATGTTATGATCTTCAAATAAAACATGCCCCAACTAAATATTTGTTTTGGATTTTCCACTGGTTTTGGTATGTCATAATTCTCCAATTTCTATGGAATGCGATCCTAATTTTAGGTGTCCAAAAATTATAATTTTGGGGTTCTCATTTGAGAGTTTGGAATAAGTTATTTGACATCATGGATGGAACTTAATTAACGTTTGGAAAAATGGTTTCGGCGCCTTGATAATAATAGCTACAGATTTTAGAACCCAACAAAGTAAAGCTATTTTAGAAGAGATAATAAAAGAGATAAAGAGAATTGCAGAAGTTTGTCCAATTTTTTGGTTTTTCTTTTGTGCACATATCACACAATACCGTGACAAATACTATAGCCAAACAAGTTAAATATTACGTTTGAAATCTTAATTTGGATACCAGGGGGACCAACAGGTCCGATAGTATACTATCCGGAACCGGATCCAGTTATTTTATTCAGTTTCAAGTTCTAAGGGTTTCGGGTCTGGTTTCTAAATTAATGGTCCCGGAATCGGACCCGTTAAAAGCATCAAATACCCGTCGGTCCTGATATTTGTTGGGTCTTATAAAATCAATTATATTTTTTGCTATGTTGTTTTATATTTGCCACGTTAGCTTGAAATTAGTAATTTTTTAAAAAACAACCAATGTTAAATCTTTTAAATGTTCTAATTAAGATTAGGGATATTTAATGTTTGGTACCCAACAAATGTCCAACACATTGTTTTGATACCCAACATTTCAAATATTAAGGATTGGTACCTGGATCCGTCGTTGACTATTAAGTCAAGACATTGACTTAACTGAAATACTATATTTGTAACAGAACCTATCTTATTACCATGTTAGCCTTAAGAATTAGAAAAATTGCTACAAACGCCATAACGTCCAGTTATAATTGTATACACGTGTTCGAATTTGAACGCCACACCCGAATAGATGGCCACGATTAAAGCTACCCTAATCAAACCCTGAAACCATACACCAAATATCATCTCCTCGTCTTCCTCATCTCTCTGCAACTGAACGTAGATAAGAAAAAAAAAACTCCTCACCCAATTCCAGGATTCTTAATTCCATTTTAAATCTAACTGTTAGGGTACCGCCCCAACACTAACCTTGATGTTCGTATGTAAATAACCTAGGTCTCTAATTTCAGAACAAGAAGAAGAACAAAAATAATGGTGAAAGGAAGGTTTCGGAAAATTATTACTTCAATATGTTATTCCTTTTTGAATCTGATTGTATATCGATTTTGATTTATCAGTGGTAGTGATTTTTTAGGGTTTTGATTATATTTTTACGATTTAATGAATCATCTCGGGGTTATGTGGAGGAAGAAATTAGGTTTTGAAGATTTTAGAATGTTGATTTGATATTTTATTTGTCGATTGAGTTTGAAAAGGGGATCTTAGTGGGGATATTGATCGAATTCTGTGTGTTAGATTGGTTAATAGCTTGTTGGACTTGGGTTTTGGTTTGATTGTTTGAGTGGAGATATTGATAATGGGTTGTAGTTGTTTGTTTATTTGATTGTCAATTCGTTAACGGGGGTTTGATATTAAGAACGATTTGTGAAATTGGAGATGGGTATTAACTGGATTTCTTTTCCTTGATTATGGTGGTGGTGGTGAGTGTCGCTGGTGGTGGATGTTAGTGGTGGGGGAGATGAGTGGATGTTAAATGTGGTGTTGAATGATTTGGGGAAAATTATGAATCAATGATTTAGGGAAATTAAATTTTTATGTTGTGTGTGCGATTACGGTGTTAGTGGTGCTTGTACTGGTGTTTTGGCAAGAAGCTATCTGCTGAAGAAGCTTTGCAGGCGTTGTTCGTGAATTGCTCGAGAGACGAAGAAAATGGCGGAAGAGAAGTGTGAGAGCCGAGTAATGATTTTTTTTTTTCATTTTTTTTTTTCTATAACGGTGAGTTAATGCTGTTGGAGAATTAATATTTATTGATAATTTTAATTAATTAGTGTTGATGGTGGATTTCATTTAAGGTTAAAATTGTAAAAAACCAGAAAATTATGCGCTAACATCTTGTAAAAGATAAAGCCATTAATAAGTGTTGAATACTTCTTCACTTTACTAATTCACCTAGAATGGAGCATATGGCAACAATCCCATTCTGTGAATTAAATACACGAAATTCATCCAGGTTGGAGCATGTAGCAACAATCCCATATACCCTGTGAATTTATAGCATTATTATATAATGCGTAAGCAGCCTTGTATTTCCTGTACTCATTATCAGTGCGGCATGACGACTGAGTGTTGCTCTCCACAGAGCAACACGAACCTCCAAGCATTATAATGAAAGCATGTACGAAATACCGTCAGACAGCCGCAACTCTCGGTGTGTTATACTAGCCCGATTGAGCATCCTGGACTGTCCAGTATCGACCGGATATGATCTCGATCATCCAACTTCACCAAAGATGATTGGATGGCCCGGATCAATTCCATAACCCCCAAGAAGGTATGGAATATTCGACTGCCGAACCAACGCGACCCCGCATGGTCGGCCTCCGTTGGCATAACTTGCCAAAACGTCCAAACCAGAGCGGTATGGGCGGAAAACCTAAATTAGGGTTTGCGGCACATTACATGTGTCACAAAACAGTCTCAACCATCCATCTTCGCAGGTACAAATGGAGGGTGTAGTTGTAGATTCAAAAGGCCCAGAGCATGTCAACAAAATCACCGTGGGCCCGCCTACATACCTGACCAATCGGTCAGGACCAACCATGGTTGGTCATCCCAATTATACGCCCGAATAAAGCATGGTTACACGACCGTGAAAGCCAAAATTAGGGTTTTGAGCATCACGAGCGTCCATCTTCTCCGGCACGAATGGAGGGCACAAGATTAGATTAAGCAGATCCGGTCATACCAACATGACCACCGTGGACCCATCAATCTCCTCACCTGGTCGGCCAAGGCATACCATGCCTGGTTATCCCAAATCGTCCACCCAAACTAGCGTGGATACACTTCCCAATTGCAAACTAGTCTCGACCGCTCAACTTCGCCGGACGATTTGAGTGGCTCAGATCACGTTTTCATGGGACAGTCAGGTATAGGCGTGAATACCGGCCTACCACCTACACGCCAGAACGATCGGCCAAGACCGACCAAGATTGGTCATCTTGGAACGCGCGCCCGAAGTGGGCATGATGCGCGGCTTTTGCGGCACCAGATTTATGTTGCAAAATCGATCTCAACCACTCCTCTTTACCGGTCAAATTGAGTGGCCTAGATCGCACCTTCATGAGACAGTGAGGTACGGACGTGTACACCGGCATGCTATCTACACGCATGCTCGGTCGGTCCTTTCCAAAACACTTCCCATGCTTGGTTTCGACCAAGTTGAAGAGTGATGCCTGCACACCTCTTCAAAACCCTAATTCCATCAACGGTCGCAGATGAGTGTCTCAAAGATCATCTCGTCCGTCCAACTTCACCGGCTTGGTTATACAACCCTGGTCAGGAGTTAATTGGTCAGTGAGGCGCCATGGTAATCACCACCCGTCACTCTACCACACCATGATGCGATGCACTGCATAGAATACACATGATACTTCACAAGTATCGACTTCCTAAATAACTTAGTTATTTAATCTAGCATTACATGCAACTTTCGTGGGTCCCACGATCCACACACTCGAGACATCAATCATGTCACAAACCGGGGATACATACTTGGGTATTGGTCCGGCGGTTTACACGAGCGTGCGGCGTGCAACGCGCCATCACAAGAACGTGTCGGAAGTCATGGACGGTTAAAGATGACAGGGAAGTGGGCAAGACTGGTCGTGTAACACCAACACACAACTCCACTACTCCATCACTCCACTTCCTCCACTTCCCACGAGAGATGTGAATAAGGCTCAAATGACTTGTATAAATAGGTTCTCCTCCCTATTTTCTAAACAGGAGAAACAAGACAAGTCCAGACAACAGAGGCAAGCGTTGATACAATCGTATTCAAACACCGGAACTGATAGCTTACACCACAGCAAGCCAGTTCAACTTTCTGATACAAGTCATTCATAGCCAACATCTTCACATTCTCAACACCTTCTTCGCTTCCCTCCCTAGATCAACCCCATCTCCTTCACTTTGTGACCGAAACAAGTCTGGAACGGCTATTTCTTGGTTTAGGCCGGACTTGCACAGATTGATCTCTCGAATCTACAAGCACTCACCGCGCAGTGCATTTGTTTAAGGTTTAGACTCATTTCTCATTCACACACCCCAAATTACCAAAACCGGTAGAAATAGTTTTCACCCATAAACAATTGGCGACCACAGTGGGAGGTTGATCTCTCGGTTGCAAAAAATTGAATTCTCAATTTTTCGGTTTTCATCTCGCGATGTATCCTCACCAGGAAACCACAGGTGGTTCAGATACCATGGGAAGTATAACTAGAATGTTGGAAGATGTCTTGGCAAATCAAGCTGGTATCGCTAGAAGACAGAGCGAAACATTCCGCCTTTTGAATGATATAACAACACAATTACAAGGAGGGTCGACAGACATCTACTCAGACATTGCGAGAAATGCTGGATCCTTAACCAGGGGTCACACCTTTACCGGTGGAGAAGCAAAAAGAGCGCGTAATCTCAGGAGACTCAGGAAAGATGAACAACATGGTCCAACCAGCAATGAAGACTCGAGGCTCCACAGAGGAAAAGACTTTTCCGGAGTACTACAACGTCTGTCAGATAAAGAAAGGGAGCCTACAGCCTACGGAGCCCTGCTAGAAGATTTATATCTCAAGACTCTTGTTGAAGCCCGGAAGACTGTCCAATCCGCATCGACCTGTCAACCAAGCGAAGAAATGCTTGAGGAAGGAGAGATCAATCAAGGAATACGTGAATACAGAGAATGGGAGCGTTCAATTCGATCACTCAGCAGTGATATTATGACACCTTCCACATCCCTTTACCCAGGAAAGCGATCCGCAGATATGATGGCACTCACAAGTCTTCCAACTTCATCTCTGAAACATACTCCACATCGAAACCATGTAGAGACACCACAACGCCCACGAACGCAGGAAGAGCTAGACCCGAAGTACCTACACTTTCCGTTCCCAATGGAAAAGATTTTGGAGTTGCTGGAGGCGTGGGTACGAAATAGAGAGGTGGAGCTACCTCCTGTATGGCGTCCACCAACTGATCAAGAAGTAATGGACCCGAGGTATTGTCATTTCCACCGGTTCCTTCACCACCCTCCCCAGTGAATGCAACGCTTTGAAACGCATTGTTCGAAGAAGCTTAATTCGGAGGAATAGCTTTCCCTATCTGGGAGATTAATGCGGACGATTTCCTTAGAGAGGCTACTTCGGTTTGATACAAGTAAGGCTTCAAAAGCAAGTAAGTTCTACTTAACAATTTTACAAGAAAGATAGTTTTAGAATTCACTGGGGACTTGGCATCCCGCACATAGAGAAAGAGGCTCAATGATCAAATGCCATGTTTGTTTCCCTTCATACTTCCCTTTTATGCGACATTTGCAATTTCATATGACATGTGCAACCATTCATGACCAAGATGCAAATTCCATTTAAAATAACCTCTTTCAGAAAAGTTATTCACAAAACTATCTCAAAATAAACCAATTCAATTACCTATTAATTCAAAACCGGAAGTCAAATTACGAAAGGAAATCCTCACTATCACTCAAAAAGAAAAACATCTAAAAGAAGAGACAAGTATATGGCACGAATCCTTCAAGGAAAGTCCTTCGACAAAGAACTCGTCCTTCTGGGCAAGAACGACTTTCATCCTTTGAAGTACAGCCTGCTTCAGCTTCAACTCCTCAGACAACTTTTCAACCTCTTCTTCCTGGCGAGTAACACATTCTGCAAAAGGAGATTCATCTTGTAATTTCTGGAGCTCCTGAATCTCGGAGAACCCTTTGAGGAACCAAGGAGCATTGAAGTCGTACTGCACAAACACATCTCGATGGCACTTCCAGTCTTCAATCATCTCCTCAGAAACTTTTCGACCTGTTGTGACGCTCATCCCATGGATAGAAAATAAAGCCTCCTGAACGCGGTTGACTAATGCAAGATGACTTTTGAGCTTCGTAGTGGTAGCAATGTGGCCGTGTTTCTCCCATATCGCCGTGTACAACTCTTCGAACCGAGCTGGCACACTGAATCCTCCAACCAACACATGACCTGGATAAGGGACAATGAAAGGAGGATCGAACAAAGCTCTAGGTTGCGCTACCAATACTTCACCAGTCACAGGAGCCTTGTCAGTTGCAGGAGGTCTTTCAGAAGAAGTCGCCACGACAGCTTTATTGATTGGAACCTGCTCAGAACGTTCTTCAAGGGGAGCCACCTCAACAATAGCGGATGTTGCCTCTCTTACATTCCTCCCGATATCTACTTCGCTCTGGGTGCTAATTTCCATCACGGCCCCATCAACAAGATCACTTAGGGAGGCACCTTGTCCAACCGAGCTTGCATCATCTCTGTCATGGTCTGAAAAAGGAGCGGTTTCGCCAGACTTCTCAGCATAAAGATCAGTGTTACCAGACTTTTGAGGATTAGTATCGCCAGACTTCTCAACATGAAGATCAGTACCTCCAGACTTCTCAACATGAAGGCCAACATTACCAGCCTTCTCATTCTGAATACGCGCCAACCTTGTGAAGACATTCTCTTTCGGAATTCCCTGATTTCAAGCAAGGATCACTCTTAGAAGAATATACTCTGGAGAAATGAAGGAATCAACGAGAAGAGATTTAAATACCTGCATATTGGAGGAATTGAGGACCACCGAACCACATGCCTGCCTCTTAGATCTCTCTCCTGCTTGGGGACTGCAATCCTCAGCTCTAGTCCGTTTGGCTGGAAGTGGCCTCAACCGGAAATGCTTCTTCAGGACGTCAGAAGATGGCTCACCACGGGAATCTGTCCCAACATCCTCCGAGAATTCTTGGAAAAACAACGGTTGCCTCCCCCAAAATTCCTTATACTTGTCAGTTACCAACGGTTTCCCCCAAAATTCCTTATACTTGTCAGAAGATGGCTCACCACGGTTGTCAGTTACCACTGGAGCTCCTGAATCTCGGAGAACCCTTTGAGGAACCAAGGAGCATTGAAGTCGTACTGCACAAACACATCTCGATGGCACTTCCAGTCTTCAATCATCTCCTCAGAAACTGTTCGACCGGTTGACTGAACCCATGTATTTGTTTAACCTACAAAGTGACGCTCATCCCATGGATAAAAAATAAAGCCTCCTGAACGCGGTTGACTAATGCAAGATGACTTTTGAGCTTCGTAGTGGTAGCAATGTGGCCGTGTTTCTCCCATATCGCCGTGTACAACTCTTCGAACCGAGCTGGCACACTGAATCCTCCAACCAACACATGACCTGGATAAGGGACAATGAAAGGAGGATCGAACAAAGCTCCAGGTTGCGCTACCAATACTTCACCAGTCACAGGAGCCTTGTCAGTTGCGGAGGTCTTTCAGAAGAAGTCGCCACGATAGCTTTATTGATTGGAACCTGCTCAGAACGTTCTTCAAGGGGAGCCACCTCAACAATAGCGGATGTTGCCTCTCTTACATTCCTCCCGATATCTACTTCGCTCTGGGTGCTAATTTCCATCACGGCCCCATCAACAAGATCACTTAGGGAGGCACCTTGTCCAACCGAGCTTGCATCATCTCTGTCATGGTCCGAAAAGGAGCGGTTTCGCCGGACTTCTCAAAGATAAAGATCGGTGTTACCGGACTTCGAGGATTAGTATCGCCAGACTTCTCAACATGAAGATCAGTACCTCCAGACTTCTCAACATGAAGGCCAACATTACCAGCCTTCTTATTCTGAATACACGCCAACCTTGTGAAGACATTCTCTTTCGGAATTCCCTGATTTCAAGCAAGGATCACTCTTAGAAGAATTTACTCTGGAGAAATGAAGGAATCAACAGAAAGAGATTTAAATACATGCATATTGGAGGAATTGAGGACCACCGAACCACATGCCTGCCTCTTAGATATCTCTCCTGCTTGGGGACTGCAATCCTCAGCTCTAGTCCGTTTGGCTGGAAGTGGCCTCAACCGGAAATGCTTCTTCAGGACGTCAGAAGATGGCTCACCACGGGAATCTGTCCTAACATCCTCCGAGAATTCTTGGAAAAACAACGGTTGCCTCCCCCAAAATTCGTTATACTTGTCAGTTACCACTGAGTTTCTCCCAATAGGCCAGAAAGGAAGACTCTACGATGCCAAGAACACGTCAGCATCAAAGATACCCGGGAGGAGTTCTTTCGGAGCCTCCGACGGACGGATAAATGGAATACCCTGGTCAAATCCCATTTGGCGAGCAGCCCTGTCAATGTTGTACGGAGTCACAGTAAGAGCTTCGTTGAATAAAGACGGGATATATCCCGAATGCAGTCATGCAAGGTAAATAAGTTCTCCAAATTTCATAGTGTTGGCATCGGTACGCAACGGAATATCAGGACCGTCAGAAGCAATAGCAAAAGTCTTCGGCTGAGCAATGGAAGAGTGGATCGGACCCCATGGACGGAAAGTTACAGAAGAAACATTATCAAAGATATCCACGAGTTTCGCACCGGTTCTGGGATGCCTCCTCTGCCAACGAAGTATTCTCGAGCCACCATACAAATTGCCGAGCGAAGTTACAGGAACAGGAGCATAACTTTTGAAATGTTCCCACAAGAATGCCTGAAGAAAAGCGAAGTGGACATACGACTCCACCTTCTTGTACCCGTTGGAAACATGCATATCCATTGCTAAGGCGTCCAGATGAGAATACAACGATCCAAGGAATAAGGCACCTAAGGGAAGAACTTCGCCTTTTGCTAGCTTTATAGCAATCTTAACCAGAACACCCCTTATGGTTTTCTTTCCAGAACCGTCGTCATATATATCTCTGGATAGCCACAAAGACAGGAATGCAATCATACTGAGCTCGTTTTCCAACTCCTGATTCGGCTCTGGGTCTACAGGAGACCATTCCGATACCCACCAGGTGTAAAAGCATCTTGTATCTTTTTTCTCCTCCTTGTCCAGATCGTGGAATCCTGCCACCTTTTGGAGTATAGTGTCATAATCACGTTGTTCCGTGTCAGAAAGCTTATAATAAAGATTCCCAAAGAACAGTGTGTGTTCATCAATGCAGCTACGCTTTCCGAGTAATAGTCATCTCTCCCCATCTAGATATAGATGTATGAGTAGAAGGGCGCCACCGAGAAATGAAAGTAATCAAGCTGCATCATCTTTCTTAATTTCAAGAGTAGCAGATGCCATGACTGCATTGAGGATTTGCGCTTTGGTCAAATTGGCTTTAATGTCCTTATTATTCAACATACGCCTCATCCATCCTTCATAAGAAGCCAGTGGAGTATGACAAGTCTTGAAGTCGATAGGAGATGGCGGATATTCATTTCTTTGAAGACAAAACCTCATCACAAGTGCCGAAGAAGAAGATGGATCAGCTTCTATATTTTCTGAATCGGAAAGCAGGACTATCCTGTGAGAGGGATGTTTCCTAATGTTTGGAAAAGACAAGGTGAACAACTCATCAAGAATGTTCGGCATATCTTTGAAGTCGTCAACACTTCCCGACTTGGCACCAAAGATTATCTCCTAAGACATATCAACAGGAGTTCTTTTCTTCATTCTAAAATAAATACAGAGTCAAGACTTGTATAAAAACACACGATACATGCGCAAAGCGCATTCACGTTGGAATGTACAAGGCTGGGATTGGGTCCAAACACCGGCTCAAGTTTCAATTCCTAAAGATTGGTTTCAAGTCCTGTATTGGTTTCAAGTCCGGTATTACTCAAGCTTCAAGTCCCAGTATTGGTTTCAAGTCCGGTATTACTCAAATTTCAAGTCCTGTTGGTTCGGGGCACCGAGGCTAGTATAAGGTCGACTTTCGATCAAGCATGTGTGGGTGGGGCCCACGTTCAGATCAAACGCACATGGTGGGACCGCATTCGTATGCACGTATTATAACATGGTTTTCTTATGAAAATTGTGTTTATGAAATTCAAGCCAAATTTCTCTCCAAGCTACAACCTAAGAAACTAGGTTTTGCATGCAACGATGGAAGAAGAAGCAAAAACGGCATATTCATGGGCTCGCGGAACTAAATAATTTTAGCAAAATGGGCGATTTTACTATCAATCTTGATGGGAAGCTGAGCATGATGTATCTATCAAAAGATTTTTACCTAAGAAATTAGGGGTTTTCAAAAAAAAAAAAAACCGAAACTTACCTTGGACGGACGGACGGCAACGGATGACGACGGATGATAGCGCGACTCCGGCTAAAGAATGTGTCGCGGGAGCAGATGGCAGTCGCAGACGGGAACTGCCAAACAAAAAAAAAAAAATCGTGAGAAAAAGAAAAGGGGGTTGTTCTCTTTCATAGACAAAAAATTAGAAGAATCCCAATAGAACAAGGATTCCTCTTTTATTTGGCTTCCTCTTTTGATTCAAATACCCAAAGAAGGAAACTGGTCCCACCAACGGATTCCATACAAGCACAACGGCATGGACAACTAGCGGTCGGTCAATACTCTTCCGGGTAAACTTCCTTTATCCTGTCTTTCTCACATATGTATGTCACCATCTCATGCCTACCCCACAATAGTGTAACCATTATGTGCTAGGCAGGGGACTTAATGTTGATGGTGGATTTTCATTTAAGGTTAAAATTGTAAAAAACCAGAAAATTATGCGCTAACATCTTGTAAAAGATAAAGCCATTAATAAGTGTTGAATACTTCTTCACTTTACTAATTCACCTAGAATGGAGCATGTGGCAACAATCCCATTGTGTGAATTAAATACACGAAATTCATCCAGGTTGGAGCATGTAGCAACAATCCCATATACCCTGTGAATTTATAGCATTATTAATTAATGCGTAAGCAGCCTTGTATTTCCTGTACTCATTATCAGTGCGGCATGACGACTGAGTGTTGCTCTCCACAGAGCAACACGAACCTCCAAGCATTATAATGAAAGCATGTACGAAATACCCGTACATGCTGCAACTTTCGGTGTGTTATACTAGCCCGATTGAGCAACTCTCGGTGTGTTATACTAGCCCGATTGAGCATCCGGAATGTCCGTATCAGTCTGGATATGATCTCGATCATCCAACTTCACCAGCATGATTGGATGGCCCAGATCAATTCCATAACCCCCAAGCAGGTATGGAATATTCGCTGCCGAACCAACGCGGACCCCGTATGGTCGGCCTCCAGATTGGCATAAATTGCCAAAACGTTCAAACCAGAGCGGTATGGGCGGAAAACCCTAAATTAGGGTTTGCGGCACATTACATGTGTCACAAAACAGTCTCAACCATCCATCTTCGCGGGTATAGACGGAGGGTGTAGATGTAGATTCAAAAGGCCCAGAGCATGTCAACACAATCATCGTGGGCCCGCCTACATACCTGACCAATCGGTCAGGACCAACCATGGTTGGTCATCCCAATTCGTACGCCCGAATAAAGCATGGTTAAACGGCCGTGAAAGCCAAAATTAGGGTTTTGAGCATCACGAGCGTCCATCTTCTCCTAGACGAATGGAGGGCACAAGATTAGATTAAGCGTGTCCTATCATACCAACATGACCACCGTGGACCCATCAATCTCCTCACTGGTCGGCCAAGGCATACCATGCCTGGTTATCCCAAATCGTCCGCCCAAACTAGTGTGGATACACTTCCCAATTGCAAACTAATCTCGACCGCTCAACTTCGCCGGACGATTTGAGTGGCTCAGATCACGTTTTCATGGGACAGTCAGGTATAGGCGTGAATACCGGCCTACCACCTACACGCCAGAACGATCGGCCAAGACCAACCAAGATTGATCATCTTGGAACGCGCGCCCGAAGTGGGCATGATGCGCGGCTTTTGCGGCACCAGATTTATGTTGCAAAATGATCTCAACCACTCCTCTTTACTGGGTCAAATTGAGTGGCCTAGATCGCACCTTCATGAGACAAAGGAGGTACGGACGTGTACACCCGGCATGCTTGTCTACACGCATGCCCTACCGGTCCTTTCCAAAACACTTCCCATGCTTGGTTTCGACCAAGTCAAGAGTGATGCCTGCGCACCTCTTCAAAACCCTAATTCCATCAACGGTCGCAGATGAGTGTCTCAAAGATCATCTCGTCCGTCCAACTTCACCGGCTTGGTTATACAACCACAGTCGGAGTTAATTGGTCAGTGAGGCGCCATGGTAATCACCACCCGTCACTCTACCACACCATGATGCAGTACCTACATAGAATACACATGATACTTCACAAGTATCGACTTCCTAAATAACTTAGTTATTTAATCTAGCATTACATGCAACTTTCTGTGGGTCCCACGATCCACACACTCGAGACATCAATCATGTCACAAACTGGGGGATACATACTGGGGTATTGGTCTGGCGGTTTACAACGTGCAACGCGCCATCACAAGAACGTGTCAGGAAGTCATGGACGGTTAGAGATGACAGAGAAGTGGGCAAGACCGGGTCGTGTAACACCAACACACAACTCCACTACTCCATCACTCCACTTCCTCCACTTCCCACGAGAGACGTGAATAAGGCTCAAATGACTTGTATAAATAGGTTCTCCTCCATATTTTCTAAACAGGAGAAACAAGACAAGTCCAGGACAACGAGAGGCAAGTGTTGATACAATCGTATTCAAACACCTAACCGATAGCTTACACCACGCAAGCCGCCCAGCTTTTCGATATAAGTCATTCATAGCCAACATCTTCACATTCTCAACACCTTCTTCGATTCCCTCCCTAAGATCAACCCCATCTCCTTCACTTTGTGACCGAAACAAGTCTGGAACGGCCATTTCTTGGTTTAGGCCGGACTTGCACAGATTGATCTCTCGAATCTACAAGCACTCACCGCGCAGTGCATTTGTTTAAGGTTTAGACTCATTTCTCATTCACACACCCCAAATTACCAAAACCGGCAGAAATAGTTTTCACCCATAAACAATTAGGTAACGTATTGTTAGGTCAACGTCTTGACTTGACAGTCAACGACGGATCCAGGTACCAACCCTTAATATTTGAAATGTTGGGTACCAAAGCAATGTGTTGGACATTTGTTGGGTACCAAATATTAAATATACTTTAAGATTAAATCTAAAAAATAAACGAAAATGAAAAAAGCTAAGCGAAATCTTTGCCTTTTAATATAACAAACACAAAAACAAATATCTTCATACCCGACGGGTGATACCCGTTACGACCCGAAAACTTATCGTTCTTAATGGTTCTAGCCGCCGTGTATCGATATTGCTAATGGGTCCAATTATAGGACCCGAAATAGGACACGGTTTGGTTCCGAGAAACTTGATACCCATTGGCATCCCTACCACCCCACCTTTTTGTATTAAGCAATTGGATGCTTACTAATTCTATAACTTGATGTACCAATGTTTTAAGTTGGTCTCTTTTATGAATTTCTAATTTGCAAAAGAAAAAAAATAACAACTCAAGATCAGATGTGAACTGATCTTGATACTTTCGATCCATTATCACCTTATCGAAAGTAAATAAAGTAAAATAAAATAGGGGAATATGATTTGAATTATTGTGGGAAGGTGGGATTTAACACCACCATTTACTGCTTTGAAAATCAACCGTTAGAAATTAACAGTCGAAACAAAAATCGATAAATGGTGAAATTTAGTATATCTTTGAGAATCTAAATTATAACTCTAGATCCTTACATTATTCACCCAAGTGATAACCCCCAATGCTTCTCTCTTCTCCTCTCTTGCAGGGAGATAACTATGGTTCCCGGGTTAGGGAATAACCAAAGCCCCGAATGCTAAAGGCAAGCTCGGTTTTGTGGATGGTTCTTTGCCAGCCTCAAAGGATGCATTGCAATATCAATGTTGGAAGAGATGTGATGACCTCGTCGGCTAACAGGTTGTCAATTCTGTCGTCGCCCGACATTAGGGCTAGCTGTCTCTATGCTCCGTCTTCTCATGCCATCTGGAAAGATCTCCAGGTGAGATTCTGCATATCTAACGCACCCATTCTTTTTCGTCTTAAATCTGCTATAGCTGCTATTCGACAAGAATCGATGTCTGTATCTCTGTATTACACAAAGATTAAAACTTTGTGGGATCAATATGATTCTCTTGTTGCTGCTACCAAGTGTGTATTTGTGGCGCCTTGCAAATCTCTCCTTGAGCGGTTTGAACGTGAAAGAGCAATGGAATTCCTCCAGGCTTACATGACCGTTTCTCAAACCTCGAAAGTCGATCCTAATGATGGATCCTTTTCCCACCGCTCTCGCATTTTCAACATGGTGCAGCGGAGGAAGAACAAGCAAAGATATCACTTTGCAAGCCCTTTGCCCAAAGATTGAGTCACCGCTCGAACACAAATCGATTACTCGCATCGTCTTACGCTAACCGATCCGCTACCAAATAAAACAAACGGCAGAGACCCCATTGCGATTATCGCAATCGTCATGGACATGTTCGAGATCGTTGCTACCGACTTCATGGCTTCCTCCATCATCATCTTCGACCACCGCTGTTCTCGCAAAACACCATGGTCAGTCTCTCGGATTCTCATCCTATGCACCCTATCGCTATGCCTGTCTTTTCACTGACCAATATGCTCGTTTGCTTGCCCTTATCAATACTCCAGAGACACAACATCCGTTGAACCGCCGCGTGAATTTCACTGGTAAGCTACTTAACATTTCTTTTTTGAACCTTGGTATGTTGACAGTGGTGCAACTCACCACATATGCAACTCTTTATCGTATTTCACTTCTTATAATCCTGTCAGCACTCTCATACAAATGCAATTGCCCGATGGCACTTTATCTACGGTCAAACACATTGGTGAAGTTGTATTTTCCCCAACTTTGAAACTATCCAATGTGCATCACATCCCTGATTTTAAATTTAATCTCCTTTCCGTGAGCCAATTGACTCGTTCCTTAAATTGTGTCGTCATTCTTACACACAATGCCTTTGCTTTTCAGGACCTGCTCACGAACAAAGTGATTGGTCAGGGTGATCTCAGTGGAGGCCTTTATCAACTCCGAGTTTCTACATCTCCAGCAACATCGCATAAAGTTCTTTTCAATAAGACGCCATTCGACATTTGGCACTGTCGACTTGGGCATCCTAGCTTAGAACGTTTTAAATTTTTATGTAGTTCGAATGATTATATTCAGTCTAATTTTTCAGTTTCTTGCGATGTATGCCCGATGGCAAAACAAACTCGTTTACCTTTTAATAAAAATCGTATTTCTTCCACGAAGTGTTTTGAACTTATACATTGTGACATATGGGGTCCCTTTTTCACACCATCTTTCACTGGTGCAAGATATTTTCTCACCATTGTTGATGATTTTTCTCGTTGTACTTGGATATATCTTATGCACACCAAGGGAGAAACTAGCAAGTTTATTAAATTTTTCTCACGTCATGTTATCACTCAATACTCTCAGAAACTGGTCACTATCTCTACAGGTAATCCGCTGCCTCATTTACCAATTCTACAGCGTATTCAATCTGATAACGGGTCTGAATTTCTTTCTACTGAATTTCAGACTTGGATGGCTGATAATGGTATCCACCATCAGCGCAGCTGTGTTCATACACCACAGCAGAATGGCATTGTTGAAAGGAAACATCGTCATCTTTTAACTGTTGCACGATCTCTTCGTTTTCAAGCGAATTTGCCGATAACCTATTGGGGTGAATGTGTGCTCACGGCAGCTTATCTCATTAATAAGATGCCAACTCCTCTTCTCTCAAAGCGGTCTCCACATGAAGTTTTGTTAGGTACTCCTCCTGACTATCGCAATCTTCGAGTTTTTGGATGTTTATGCTATGCTCGAAATACTAAAATTACTAACAAATTTGATCCCCGTGCTAAAACCTGGGTGTGTTTCTTGGTTACCCATACAATCATAAAGGTTTTATTGTATTAGATCTCGATACAAAATCAACCTTTGTTTCTCGTGATGTTGTTTTTCACGAAACTGTTTTTCCTTTTCAGGATGCAAAAGTTTCTACTTCAGATTTTTTTAAACCTGCACCTCAAGAGGAATTTTGTTTTGATGATATTCCTATTTCGCAGCCTCCAACAGCTGCACATGTGCCCTCTTCTCAAGTTGTGCCTACGACAAGCTCTCAAAATATTCAGTCATCTCAGTCCATACTCATTCCGCAGTCACCTGAGGCTGTTGCATCACCTAATTCAAGCACTGCAGCTTCGTTACCAGTGCCTCCTAATACTCCTGACGCTGACCCATCCCTCGTACCTCCTGCCACTATACCTACTGTTGAGTTACGCAGGTCAACTAGAGCACATCACCGTCCAAATCATTTGAAGGACTACATATGCTCGGCCAAACAATGTACATCTCAGTCTCCTTACCCTATTACAAATTTCATTTCTTTTGATCAATTTACTCCGCAACATCGTGCTTTTCTTTCCTCTGTCATTACTAATGATGAGCCACGCACGTTTACGGAAGCCATTAAAATTCCAGATTGGCGTGATGCCATATTCAAGGAACATACGGCTTTAGAAGACAATGATACTTTTACTATGACTGATGTCCCACCGCAAAACCGCCATTGGATGCAAATGGGTTTTAAAACCAAATATCGTCCCCGATGGTACGATTGAACGTCAGTAAGGCGCGTCTTGTTGCTAAGGGTTATACGCAACAAGAAGGCATCGATTTTCACGACACTTTTGCTCCGGTGGCCAAATTGGTCACTGTTCGTGTTCTTTTATCTATTGCGGCAATTTATAATTGGCCACTTCATCAACTTGATGTTAACAATGCGTTTTACGGGCGATCTACTAGAAGATATTTATATGAAGATTCCTCCTAAGTTTTCACAAGAAGGAGAAACTCGTGTTTACAAACTGAATAAATCTTTATATGGCCTTAAACAAGCATCTCGCCAATGGTTTGCTAAGTTTTCCATGACTCTTCTCAATACAGGTTTCACACAATCTCGTGCCGACTATTCTCTTTTTACCTTCCATTCTCGTAACATCTCAATTTATGTTTTGGTTTATGTTGATGACATTATTATCACCGGTAATAATGATTCTCGCTGTCAGGACCTAAAACAGAAACTCGAATCACAGTTTTCTCTTAAGAACCTTGGTCGCTTACAATATTTCTTGGGCATTGAGGTATCTCGTTCTCCAAAAGGTATTTTCCTCTGCCAACGCAAATATATTCTTGACATTGTTAAAGACTCTGGTCTTTTAGGCGCTAAGCCTTCTCCATCTCCAATGGAGCAACATCTAAAACTACTTCCCTCTTCCGGTGATCTTCTCATCCGATCCTAGTATTTATCGTCGTCTCATAGGTCGACTTCTCTATCTTCAAGTGACACGTCCGATATTACCTTTTACGTTAATTATTTAAGTCAATTCATGCAAAGAACCATGTTCTCGTCACTTGGATGCTGCACATCGTGTTGTTCGTTACCTTAAAGGTACCGTTAGTCATGGCATTTTTTTATCTCGCCTCAAGCACTTTGTCTCTTTCGGGTTACACCGATTCGATTGGGCGGGCTGCTCTACAACTCGTCGCTCAACGACAAAGTTATTTTACGATGTTAGGAGATAGTCATATTTCTTGAAGTCCAAGAAACAACCAACAAGATCTCTTTCTTCTGGCCGAAGGTAATATCGTGCTCTTGCACGACTCACTTCGAACCGCAATGGTTGCATTATCTTTTTACCGATCTTCGTATCACTATTCCAAAACCTATTCCTATTTATTGTGATAATCAAGTTTGCTATTCATATTTACGAAAATCCAGGTTTTTCACGAACGGACTAAACATATTGAAATAGATTGCTACTTAAATACGTGACAAACCGTTATCCGGTCTAATCAAGCCTACTTATTTGTCGTCGGCATTACAATTAGCTGATCTTTTCACGAAACCGGGAGTGGATCATTTTCATCGCTTGCAAGCAAGTTGGGTCTTCGTGCGAGATGGTTCTCGACCTCCAACTTGAGGGGGGTATTGGACGTGTATAGTCTAGGCAACTGTGGATCGGCACACCGCAACGCCTATCCATGTATAGTCCAAGTCTTTAGGAGTATAGTTATTGAAGTTGTTGTAAATACCGAGTCCTCACAGTGTACTTTTGGTTATAGTACCAAGTCCTATAACAAGTCCCGTAAACAAGAATTTTAATAAAAGAAACATATCATCAAAATATTAACTTTAAACTTATTGTCATTTAGATTCTAAATAAAAATTATAACAGATTTTGTAAAATAGTGTCGTCTATAAATCATCTCTTCCTTTTGAATGAGTTTATTAAGCGGATGTCCAGAAATAGAGATCAAGGAAATAAGTAAAGTCAATGGCGAGCTATACCACAAGAGAACCCCATAACAATATATGAAGTTTCAATAGCGCCCACTTTAAATTTATTCATTAACGAGTATCTAGAAGCTCCTGGAACCCAAGACAAGATTAATTAATTAAACACATCTTAACATAAATGTTCGATTAGTTCTTCTAATCACCCCATGTCTAAAACTCGAACCTGAAGCTTAAACATCAAATTACTTTTAGCAATCGATCAAATTATGCCTTCTAGCAGTGGTCGTAATGGCGCGATGAGTATCGATATAACCTCGACAGTAAAGAAGTTAAATCATAACGCAAGCGAACGAGATCGTCGTAAGAAACTCAACAATCTATACTCATCACTTCGTTCTTTACTTCCTGGCTCCGACCACACGGTATGTTATATGGTTTCTATTTTGATTAATCACCACCATCTTCTTAAATTATCATCCTCACGGCGACTAAATTTGTTAATAAGCAAAAGTCGTCTCCTTCGTGGGTCAAAAGTGAGGGAATCGTAGATCCCAAAAATTAGCATACTCTTAGTTCAACAATTATGGTTCAGTAGATTTTTAATTCTTTGAAACAATTCTATTGATCATTTTATGAATCCACACCTCCCGCCAGAAGTTTGGTGTAATAATGGTGTAAGATGTGATTTTACCCCTGTGTTGTGCAGTACATTTTACCATGGAACTTTTTAAAACACTTGGTAAATAAAATTGTCCAACTTAATTCATATTTCTCGATGGTTAGTTATGATGTTACTGGATCCGAATTATTTGATTTTTTCATTTTTATATACGTTTGATTAATTTCTAGTTTATATACGAATTTGCAGAAGAAACTAAGTATTCCGGTGACGGTATCTAAAGTGGTAAAATACATACCGGACTTGCAAAAACAAGTAGATAAATTGATACAAAGGAAAGAAGAGATTTTAACAAGCATTTCGAAGCAGCAAACAGCTAGTGGAGGAGATCATCTTAGAGATATTAAGTCGAGAAAAGTGTTAGCCGTAAAAAAACAATCTTTACCAACAGTATCAGCAAACAGAGTTGACGACAGGGAAGTTGTAATTCAGATTTGTTCGTTAAAGGTTAACATACCTTTATTATCTGAGGTTTTGCTAAATTTGGAAAGGGAAGACTTTCGGGTCCTTAATGCTTCAGCTTTTGACTCTAGTGGTGATAGGGTTTTCTACAATCTCCATCTTCAGGTATATATCCATAATATTACTCCACTTTCTCCCAACTTACAAATTAAATTTAAGAAAGCAAAACGTAGAAATACGGACTTACTTGATCTAGTTTAGCAGTATAGTTATTAGGTGAAAGATAGTTGAATCCGAGCTCACTCATTGAGTAAACTGTTTCAGCTGAGTTGACTCTGTGGATCAATGATTTAAGTTATTTAACCTTTTTTTTTTCCCTACAAAAAAAAAAGTCTCTATAATATTTTTAAAATTCAGAAAAATCGGTTCAATGATGTGAACTAACTAGCATCCGGCTGGCATTTCCATCTTTTGAACAATAAAAATACAGAATATTTTCTCTTCCATTTGACTTGAAAAAAAAAAATAGACAGGAAGGACTAAGGAGAATTATATTAAAGATTTGGAGAATATACAAAGTCTACCGATTGACATTTTTGATATTGGATGGTTTTGGTTAACAGGTGAAAGATACCCAAAGTCTACAATGTGAAGTGTTAAATGAGAAGTTGCTGTCTCTGTGTGGAAAAGAAGTCTTATTTTCATAATTATTGATCATAGTCAAGGAAAGAAATTAAGCTGATCATTAGTAAACAAGTGAAAATTGTAACGCATCTTTTGTACTTTGAACCAGTTTTTTTTTTTTTTTTTTTTTTTTTTTTTTTTTTTTTTTTTTTTTTTGCCTTCTAATTCTGCAAGGAAATTAAGGCTCGTGTTACTCAGACTCCCAAGAACACGGACAGTTAAATCAGTTAATATCCTAAGTTTTTTCTTTTCCTCGTTTTTGGTCTGGTCCTAAAAAAGGCCAAAACAATTGAACAACCCATATTCTCTCTCCTCCTCCCAAATGTTTGGATGTTTAGCATTTTTAGGACATTGAATCGGAATTCCTAAGGTTTCAAACAATGCAAGACACAAGATTACAGGAAAAACAATTTTCTCAACGAAAAACAAAGAAAAAATTTCAAACCAAAACACTCTTTGCCAAAATTTACTTTGCTCACATTCTCAAAGACATTCTTCTATTCTGTCAAATAATTTCAACAAAACAAAAAATAAAAAAAACAAACGAGAATAAAGCATTTGGTTGTAGAGAGAAAGAAAGAGATTGAGGTGATTTGATAAATGAACAGATTTGTGTTTGAACATTAAGTGATTTTGAAGGTGAAGCGCGCTTTTACAATGGAAATGTAGGAAGAAAGTTAAGAGAGATTGAGAGAGAATGAAAAGAGAACAGCTTGGCGTAAAAGCTTGGGAAGCGACGGTCCGTAAAACACAGGCAGCCGCAAAGAAACGTGTTTCCGGTTTTTTCACTAGCACACCAGTTTCCCAATCAGATGACGAAGAGGGAAATGGAACCCCCGTAACGAATTCCAACAACGCATCCGATACTTACCATGCAGAGCGTTTCCTCTCCAATGGTGATTTCTACACTGGTCAATTATCCGATAATTACCCACATGGAACAGGAAAGTATCTCTGGATCGATGGGTGCATGTATATGGGTGAATGGTTTCGAGGAAAAACCATGGGCAGAGGTAAATTCTCATGGCCTTCTGGTGCAACTTATGAAGGTGAGTTCAAAACTGGATACATGGATGGTAAAGGTACTTATACAAGTCCTGCTGGAGATACGTATCGTGGCTCTTGGGTTATGAATCTAAAACATGGTCAAGGTACTAAACATTATTCTAATGGTGATCTTTATGATGGCGAGTGGCGTCGTGGTAGCCAAGATGGTAACGGTCGTTACCAATGGAAAGATGGTGCCCATTATGTGGGAAAATGGAAAAATGGTGCTATTTCAGGTACTGGTTCTTTCATCTGGAGTAATGGAAATCGTTACGATGGATCTTGGGATGATGGAGTACCCAAAGGAAACGGAACGTATCGATGGGCAGATGGAAGTTTTTATGTGGGTGTTTGGAGTAAAGATCCATCAGAACAAAGTGGGACTTTTTACCCATCTCCAACTGGTACTACTGATGGTGATCCTGACTGGGATCCTCAAGAACTTTATAACGAACTCAGTGATTACACTGTTTGTCCTACTGAAAAGATAACTATATTGCCATCACAAAAAGTTATTAATTGGTCTGCAACTGAAGTTGATTTATTACAGAAACAAGGAGGTGGGTGGAGGGTATCCAAAGGGGGGGATTCAAGTGGTAACCCGAGAAGAAATTCGGTTGATGGAAGGGGGATGCCTAGTAGTACTTCTGAAAGTCCCTATGGTAGAATGTCAGCGTCTGATATCGAGCTTATAATGCGTAATAGTGTCGATGGAAGCTCTATGTTTATGAGAGAAGGTGATAATTTTCTCGAAGATGGAGAATCCGGGGGACGGATGTCAAATTTTACAGGAATGCTTCCCAAGGAAATGAAAAAACAGGGTGCAACAATTTCCAAAGGACACAAAAACTACGAACTTATGCTCAATCTGCAACTGGGTATCAGGTATTTTTCTTCTAAATTTCAAGATAAGCTTGTTTCCTTTTGGTTGGGCAAAATTATGATGTTCCCGGTTGCATATATTTTGTGCATTCTAATGTTTGGTAATTTAATCCTATATTTCAATGTGGTCTAACAGGCATTCTGTTGGAAGACCAGCTCCCCTAACATCTCTTGATCTCAAGGCTTCGGCCTTTGATCCCAAAGAAAAAGTGTGGACGAAATTCCCACCTGAAGGAACCAAATATACTCCACCGCACAATTCATGTGATTTCAGATGGAAAGACTACTGTCCATTAGTTTTCAGGTAAGTCCCCGATATGCATATTTTTGTCAACCTTTACAACAACATAATAAACAAATGAGTGACAATCCATGTTTTCAACACCTTCATAATTCTCCAGGACACTAAGGAAACTGTTCAGGGTGGATCCAGCTGATTATATGCTTTCTATATGTGGGAATGATGCTCTACGAGAGCTTTCATCTCCTGGGAAAAGTGGAAGTTTCTTTTACCTGACAAATGATGACCGCTACATGATAAAGACAATGAAGAAATCAGAAGTTAAAGTGTGTGGCTGTATTTTCCGACCCAACTTATGTTTCAGAACTGCTGTTTTATGAAAATAATCTCTGAGTCGCGGTTGTTTCATGGTGCAGGTACTTATAAGGATGCTTCCTGCCTATTATAATCATGTCCGAGCATTCGAGAACACTTTAGTGACGAAGTTTTTTGGTTTACACTGTGTTAAGTTGACCGGTGCTACACAGAAGAAGGTTAGAAACTTAACACAAGGCCTTGTTTTCGAACACTGCGAACAGTGAAAAAATGGATAATCATTTGAACTTCAAGGTCTAATAAGCTTATGTTTCATGGTTGAACCAGGTACGCTTTGTGATAATGGGGAACCTATTCTGCACCCAGTACACAATTCACAGGCGCTTCGATTTGAAAGGATCTTCTCACGGCCGAACTACAGCTGAAGGCCAGATTGATGAAACTACAACCCTTAAAGATCTTGATCTTAACTTTATATTTCGACTGCAGAAGTCATGGTTTCAAGAGTTTCAGAGGTAATAAATTATGCTGCAGGAAATTCCTCGCTGATGAGCACAAATGACTCGTGGCTTTGTAATTGTGAATGCTTTGTGCTAAGTTGAACTTTGTCTTGCAGGCAAGTGGATAGAGACTGCGAATTGCTTGAACAGGAAAGAATTATGGATTACAGTCTTTTAGTTGGTCTGCATTTCATAGATGCCAATCGGGATCCACTTCTGACTGAGGGGTCTTCTTCTGGACTTCGAACTCCCAGGGGTAATTTTTTGATCATAGTATTAGTTAATTTGATCACTGAGTAGTCGGGTAATAATCACTGACATTTCTTTACAGGTGAACCGGAGGTTGAAATAGATGCAGATCAGCTACTTTCGGATCCAAACCGGTATATATACTTGATTCATACCAAAAAGGACTAATGTTAAGCTTTCTAAGTATAATAACAAGCAATTTTGTTCATTTTTTACCATGTCAGGTATGCAAGTATCAAATTGGGTATTAACATGCCAGCACGAGTTGAACAGACGGTGAGAAGAAGCGATTGTGATTCTCAACTGATAGGAGAACCGACGGGAGAATTCTATGATGTCATTGTGTTCTTTGGAATCATTGACATTCTCCAAGATTACGACATTAGCAAGAAACTGGAGCATGCATACAAGTCTATCCAGTATGATCCAACTTCAATATCAGCTGTAGATCCAAAGCAATATTCAAAACGTTTCCGCGATTTTATTTACAAAATTTTCACTGAAGATACATGAAGCTAGTGAACGGGTCAGTTGAGAAGCTGAATTCCCTAAGTTTTGTTGTCATACTTTTGTAAGCGCTTCAGCAGCTGGGAGGTATCCATGCATATATGTATAGTCAGTCAGTCAGCATTAGTGATATCGAAGATAACAGTTACGTAAAACCAAACAAACTGGTTCGACGATGAAAGACCATCAAGACGGACTTTTGATAGATTGCTTTTGTAATAATTTATACATCTCTTCATTATTCAAACTGTAAATTGTAACTTCTACTATTTCTGCAAGGAGTATACCTCCATTGACAATTTATTTATTTTTTTGTCCCATTTCGTTTCCCGTTTTCTGTTTTTGGGTAGCTAGGCATTGGATAGTGAAAAAAGGTTAGCTGAAGTGGTAAACTTTGGTTTCTTATTAGTCAAACATATTAGATGAGCAAACATTGCCAAACTTATAAACATTTGATATTCAACAACTAAGTTAGGTTAAACCTCCCACCCTCCAGACTTAACTTTTTTTCTTTCTCTTTTCACGCCAAGACATCATAAATATCTCTTCTTGCATTTCATATGCAACACCAACATAAGCTTCAACCATGGCAGATTTTGCGCAACAGAACTGTCTTAATGACGATTCCATTGTACTATTTTCGACATCATCCAGTTCACCAGAAGGTTCAACAACTCATTCATCCTCTTCATTCCATCAATCACCACTTCCCTCTAGTCAATTGCAAACAGCATTCAAACTCTCTGTAAGAAACCTCTCATATACAATTCATCAAAGGGAGTCCATATTTGCTTCATCTTACCCTCCCATGCAAAAACTTAAGCCCAAGAAAATACTAAAATCTATTTCTTTCGTCGCTAGGAGTTCTGAAATTCTCGCTGTCGTTGGTCCAAGTGGTGCAGGAAAATCTACACTTCTCCGTATCATCTCCGGTCGGATAAGAAAGAAAGACTTTGATCCAAGGAGTTTCTCTTTAAATGATATTCCCATAGGTAGCATTACTCAGTTGAAGAAAATATGTGGGTATGTAGCACAAGATGATAACCTTCTTCCTTTGCTCACTGTCAAAGAAACTATGATGTTCAGTGCGAGCTTTAGGCTTGTCGGAAGGAGCTGTAAAGAAAAAGAAGAAAGGGTTGAAAACTTAATGCAAGAGCTGAATCTTCTGCATGTCCAGAATAGTTTTGTTGGGGACGAAGAAACGAGAGGCATATCAGGCGGAGAACGAAAAAGAGTTTCTATAGGAATTGATGTGATCCACGACCCACCTATTCTACTTCTTGATGAACCCACTTCAGGTTTAGATAGCAGATCAGCATTTCAAGTAATTGAATTACTGTCATCCATGGCAAAAACAAAGCACAGAACAATAGTTTTAACTATCCACCAGCCTAGTTATCGGATTCTGCAATACGTCTCTAATTTCTTACTTCTTTCTCAAGGCTGTGTTGTTCACAATGGAAGCCTTGACTTACTTGAAGATAGGATAAGTTGCATGGGATACAAAATTCCTCCACAATTGAACTCGTTGGAGTTTGCTATGGAGATTCTGAAACCATTAGAAGAATCCAACACTAGAACCTTATCTTACCTGTTGGAAATAGAAGAAAAAGAAATATCAACTTACTCTTCTATATGGCCAGGAGAAGAAGCTGAAGTTCTACAGTATGCAGAACAGGAAGAAAGTGCAACTAGTTACTGTTGGGGACTTTTTGAGATAGTGTATCTTTGTCTAAGATTTTGGAAAATTATTTATAGAACAAAGCAGCTTTTCTTGGCAAGAACACTGCAAGCGCTTGTCGGTGGATTAGGCCTAGGAAGTGTGTTCTTACAGTTGAAGACAGATCAAAATGGAGTCGCAGAAAGGTTGGGTTTGTTTGCTTTCACTCTCAGTTTCTTACTTTCTTCAACAGTCGAAGCACTTCCGATATACCTTCAGGAGAGACATGTTTTAATGAAAGAAGTCTCAAGAGGAGCTTACAAAGTGTCCTCTTATATGATTGCAAACACAATAATCTTTATACCTTTTTTGTTTGCAGTTTCTATTCTTTTCTCAGTTCCCGTCTACTGGCTTGTCGGGTTGAATCCTTCCTTCAGTGCTTTCACATTCTTCTTATTCATAGTCTGGCTAATTGTGATGATGGCTAGTTCACTAGTTCTCTTCCTAAGTGCAGTTTCCCCTGATTTCATATCCGGGAATTCGCTCATTTGCACGGTTTTGGGAGCTTTTTTCCTCTTCTCCGGTTACTTCATACCCAAAGATAGCATCCCAAAGTATTGGATCTTCATGTACTATCTTTCTCTGTATAAGTATCCCTTGGATTCACTACTCGTCAATGAATACTGGAGTATGAGAGACAAGTGTTTCGCTTGGGAGTCTGAAGATCATTCACAATGCTTGCTTAAAGGTATAGATGTTCTAAAGAATAGAGGCCTAGAACAAGACATTAGGTGGGTGAATGTAGGGATCATGCTTGGTTTCTTTGTGTTTTATCGAGTTCTTGCTTGGGCTATTCTTTCTCGAAGGGCTTCAAGAACTATGCTATAACACTGATGTAACTAGAATCAGGTCCTGACGTATCTACATATGTACTTGGCATACATTCATTTTTCTAATTAACAGAGCTAAGAGGTAAAGATGGCAATTGTATCCAGTTTTTTTTTTTTTTTTTTCTTCATATTATTCAAGAATAGACAAATCAACAGAACTGTCTGCAACCGTAATCGAATTCAATTGAAATTCTTGAATTATATGGTTTTTCAGTAGGCCAAAACAAAGCCAGAAAAATAATAATTCTTAAAATATCAGTAGCCCAATTAGACTAAACCAAATGCAAGTAATCAAAGCAATAAAGAAGAAACAAGAAACTCATTATGTGATCACAAGGTGAGAACAAACAGCTAAACACACTCCAATGAGAAAATTATAAACCAATTAAATCGACTTCATAGTGGAATTACACAGCAAAGTTGGGACAATAACAAGTTTTATGACTTCATCAAGCGCTACTTACCATCTTGGAGTCGATGAGTGAATTTCTTGAGTGACAAAAGAACCTCTTTTAGCTTTTCCTTGGACTCAAGGTCAACTAAGTTGCCATCTGCATCAAATTTCATCGGCTTTTGATACGCATTTAAGGAAAATTCTGGCTTGTTAATAAAGTGGAGATCGATGTAGACGCCAATTTGGCGCAAATGGTACTGTGATCGTGACCCACCAGCATTACCACCTGTGCTTATCGTAGCAGCGGGTTTATCAGCCCAGACATTTTGAGGTCTAGATGCCCAGTCAATCGCATTCTTCAGAGGGGCTAAAATGAATTGAATACAGGAACAGTTAGTAACAAAGTAAAGCAAGAATTATACTCGTGCTATGTTCTGTTAGGCGCCAGGCGAGGCGACAAGCCCTTCGCCTCGCCTCACTTAGCACCTAGGCGCACCTAAGTTGCCCTAGGCGCCCCTGCACGACTCGTGCGCCTAGGCGAGCGCCCAGAAAATATTGGACAAAATTCCATAATCTGCTCGAGAGAGAGAGAGGTTACCAGTGACGGAGTAATTGTATTCAGGAGATGCAAACAACACACTGTCAGCTTCAAGTATTTTCTGACGAAAAGCTTCAACAACGGGTGGATAAGTACCATTCACCTCAAGATCTTCGTTCATATAAGGAAGATGCTCAATATTTATGAATTCGATTTTCATTCCAGGTATTGATTCGTTGCATATCTGAATAGCTGCAATCAATCAACAAAACAGTGTCACAACCCTAAAAAACGCACACCTGGAAGAAATGAAAAAAAGAAAGAAAAGGAATTAATTAACTTCTTAATTTGTTTACCAGAATTAATGAGACCGCGATGATAGGAAGCTTTGCGAAGAGAACCACAAAGTGCTGCGACTTTAATCATTGGTTTAGCTACTGCTGCTTCCATCTCTAGTTGTTTCTTTCTTTCTTTGACTCTCAGCTCTGGCAATTCAGATTTTATAGTGCGTTTTTCGGATACGCTGTTGTATGCTTCTTTTTTGTGGTTCTTCTTCCAAAATATTCTCGGTCAATAAGTATAGTACAATTGTGACTGTTTTCGATGTACTACTGGCTGTTGCTCTGTTCTGATCATCCAAGGTTATTTATAATTAAAAATATAGAAAAAGGTCTGTTCAATGATTCTGGCTCAATGAATTTGCTGGATTTCAGTTGCTTTCGTTTTTCTTTGATAAGAATATTGATTTTTTGTTTCTTTTTGTTCTTTTACTTTTTGAAAGATAATTTGGCTTATTACTCTGGGCGTCACCACTGTCGCCATTTTGACGTCACCAGTGTCGTCTACGACTTTAATTAAGAATAATGGCTTTTTCTTAGGTGGGAATTATATAAACTAGTTTGTCACCCGTGCGATGCACGGGTCTATTTATTGCTTGTGGAATATTGAACGTTCTTTCTATATAGAGATTATATCACAAAACCAAAGTAATCCCAATAAGTGTGCAAGAAAATAAAATGAATAAAAAAGGGCCATAATTATTGATAGTAATAAAATTTTATTATTGTTGATTATGCAACCAACAAAGAATTGGTCAAAAATAACAACCATTCTTTGTCGTCTATGGTTTTGATTGGTCCTTAGCTCTATTCCCGATTATTAAACTTGTTTTGGTTGGTTGAATAAAACCATACCATCCTTATCAAATCGGAGATTCACACCCGTTTCGCTTATGAGAATTGATCGAAAATAGCAAACATTCTTTGTCGTCTATGGTTTTGATGGGTCCTTAGCTGTATTCCCGATTATTGAACTTGTTTTGGTTGGTTGAATAAAACCATACCATCCTTATCAAATCGGAGATTCACACCCGTTTCGCTTATGGTTTTTTTGTCGTCTTTGTATGTCTCTTCTTCTTCTTTTTTCTTGTCGTGAAGTTCTTCAAGGTAGAGATAAATATACTTTGCCTTTTCATATTGTTCCGCAAGTCTTCTTTGTTCTTCTTTTTGTGAATATGTTGTTTTCTGCCATTTTCTGCTGTTCTTTTTGATTACCGCGTGTAGGTAGTGATACTCGTACTTGTATATACTACGAAGATTTTCTAGTTTCATCATGTGAATTTTTTTGGGCTAAAGATCGCTTACATTTGGTTTATATATCTATAGAGGATAATAGGGTGTAATTTCTTTTCTTTTTTTCCATATTTTGTTTTTATATTTTATCTAAATTTTGGGTTGATTCTGAAGATATCTTATATTGTTTCCATATTTTATCTAAATTGAGAAACCCTAATTCTCATTTAGGGTAAGTAAACTATCTTTTTGGACGAAAAAGATTTTGGTCAATGTAGCTGTTGAAACTTACGAACACAAATATCTAAATTCATATGGTAATAATCCCATACCATGTAAAGGATGATGGGAAGATTGATCACCGTACTATCAGTAGTCTTCACCATCTCTTCTTAGGTCCCTTGGCTGTATTCTGAGGAAAAATTTATATTTTATCTCTCTATCTTATTGTGATATCTTTTGATGACTGCTCCGCACATCACTATCCTTTGTTATGATGACTTCATATTAAGTAGTCTTATACACTTGAGGTGATTTCCATGACGCGGTGGCCTCTCTTGGTTTTGGTGGTGATACGCACGTCCTCATCCTTTCTTTAATCGAGAAATCACCAAAGGTGTATCGATACTTGGCAGTTGTTTGATGGTGTTTTCTTTGCGTCATTCGCATTGCTTGAGAGAGATGAAATATCCATACCCTTGGTAGTTCTAGAGAGAGCCATGTGGTATCACAACATGCTGCTCCTCCCTGCGTATCTATGATGGCACAGCTCCATATCGCTATCCACATGGGTGATCACATCTTACCTATTACTTCGGCAATTGAGTTCATAAATAACAGAGAATATCTATATTACAGGAAAAACCACTTCGCAAACATATAAAAAAATTATTCTCTGTTCTGAAAATGGTAGCATGAGTGCAAAACTATAAGAACCATAACATTTACTAAAAGGGAACCCGTAAAAAAGTTAGAATTGTTTGTGATTTCTAAAAATCCTATCTAAACAAATCTATTCGCAAGGAAAATAAAACAGATTCATTCCTAAGAAAAAATAAAACAAATCTCTAATAGGTCACTGCTTCAAAAAACCAATTTAACCTTCTACTCATGATTCTCATTCCAATAGGTCACTTCTTGGAGAATAATACGGTCTACAAACCCGGAATTTCCAGGAATGTGTTGATGGACAATAGTTTTTGTATATCCATCTGGTAAATCATTCTTTCTGATGGTAGTGATTTTTGTTTTTGATGGCTCCTTAGTTGTATTTGAAATGCCAATGTATGTCGGATTGTCATTTGCATCGAAAGAAGCTTTGTGCCTTGCATCTGTCAATGTGCATTGCAAAGGCAATTTTTACTGGAAACTGACATCTAGTTAGTGGTACGGTGTCCCTTGATTTCATCACACTTCTTCCTATCACCACTTCTTCCCCGACTGTAGCTCCTATTAACACTTCCGCAACAATTAGCTCTGTTATAATAATGTCTTGGTCCCTGGTTAGTCCACTCAAGAGAATAATTGGCAGTCCAATTTTTAATTTTAGTTCATGAGGCGGCATGTACGCATTTTCAACCATTTCTATCGTGCATAGGAACATTTTATTTTTCTTTCTATGCTGATTTGGCATTTTGGGATGAGGAGCATTGATTGAGATATATTTTACACAAGATTTTGCACGGGCTAGTTAATTGATATGATGTTGCATTGAATCAGAACTGTCACGATTCATGAATTATACCCCTTGAAGAGTTGTATTAGTCCTCGTGACCAAGCCCTATTGACATTTGCGTCTTACTTTAGATTCTGATAATATAATAAATTGAAACCATATATGCAGTCATACAACTAAGATTAATATTTCAAAATTGCAAAGCATAATAATAAAGGATTTCATTTTTATTTTGGTCTATGAAATTAACAAAACTAAACCGTACTCAAAGAATATGGAAGGAAGGATGGTAAATTTTGTTTACCAAAAGAATTTGCTGCCAAGGAACGCAGATCTAGTTTGCTCATCTTTCTATGTGTGCAAGCAAAAAAGTAAAGATGTGCCCATTAGTCATGTAACATGACTCCTCAAAATAATTTTCAGATAGAATATAAAGTTAAGATGAGACAAATCCGATATAGGTACTCCATGGCTAATGCATATTTATGGGTGATTACTAATGGGCACATCTTTACTTTTTTGCTCACCTTTATATGCATTAGCCATCTGATAATCCTTGTTGATACCAACACCCTTCACTGTCTGACCTCATTCCCTTCATACTGCTCCGTTGTCAATTACAGTCCAAACTACAAACTTTAAATCAAGTATCCTCTCGCTAGCTCTCTAGTCTCAAAACTCAAAAAAGTGGAACTATAGGGTGTATTTATACCTTAAGCTTTACAAATAGAAACACCTATATATGGAACTCAACACATAACTCTCTGGAGCACACTAAGCTTACGCTTTTGGCCTTTTTTTTATCAGTAGAAACCAGTTGTACTGAAAGTTATTGAGGATATAAGGTTTAATTTTTTGTTCTTTATTACTCAAAGATTTTGTTTTTCTTTTTCTTTATACAGGTCGGGGTAAGCTCCTTCTTTTCTTCGCATGCGCAAGAACCTGCTCATATCCAAGTCGAGTTAGAAGGTGGTTAAGTAAAAAAAAATATACTCCGTTCTGAAAATAACACGATCGAGCAAGTAAATTGTAGTGTAAAACTAAAAGAACTCAAACATCTGCTAAAAAAAATAATAAAGAAGCCACTACACCATTTTAGCCGATTAGAAACAGATTTTACATGTTACAAAACAGGGTTGTAACATGCATGTTCTGTTTCAAAACATGGCGTGACAAATTTTTGTAACGGCCCTGTAGCTGTTACGAATTTTGGGTTGTAACAACGATTGTAACAGACAATGGCACTACGTGGAATTTCGTAATGCACTTAGTCATTACGAATTATTTGTAACAGAGTTGTAACAGGAAAGAGCCTTTACTACGGTCAGGTTGAAACAGCTCCGCACCGTTACGAATGTTTTGGTAACAGCAAAAAAAAATTACTACCAGTCAACATTGACACGGTCAAAACTAGTGACTAATTTTGACCAGGTCAATATGACTGGCAGTTCATTTGCTGCCGGAAACAAGCCGGAATTCCAAATATCATGCATACACCTTTCAGTCCATTCATCATCCACATTCAACAGTAGTTTTCCAAATCAAACTCATATCAAATTCCATCAATTCATATACAAAAAGAACTGAAATTTTTATATGTAGCAATTTTTTTTTTGTTAAGGGAATACATAGAAACTTCATAAGTTCAATTCATTATAAGTTCATTCCTATGTCCTAAGGGAATACAAATTCTGTGTATTACAAACATCATGAACATATTCTGTAGCAAAGCATACCATGAGAGCGGATAGGTTATATTTGTTCTCCTCAGCGGCTTTCCTTGATCAAACAAGAGCATTTCTTATGTAAGTGCCTGCAAGTGTCAAAAGACGGGTATGATGTACAACAAACCAATTTGCACTATGCAAAGAAAATGCACAAACAAGTAAGACTGCAAACATCACCAATAAAATCACTCAATTACCTGTTTAGATTCTTTTGAGCATCCTCACCTATCGCCAGGGTTGCACGGACGCTCCATTTATTAAGCCGTGTCCGCGTCCGACTCGCGGCGGACACGGGACGCGCGTGAGACGCTGACATGACGCGTGTTAGACGCACCAATTTGCGCGTCCTGCGCGCGTCTGGTTTGGACGCACCGATGACGCGTGTCCGACGCATTTTTTTTCATTTTCATATAAAATTTTTCCTTTATTTTTACTATTATTAACCAAATGAAGAAAGACAAACATTTAGATCAATAATTTAGGTCTTTATTAGGATTTTGTAACTGGAAATGACATCACGTATACCCTTAGTTGGACATGTGTTGATCTAAGAATGCATTTTGATTGTGATATGTGTTTAATAGTGACTGATTATTTGACATTCGACTTGTATAAACAAGCGATATCTTCTTTTCTTTTGAAATTTATACATATGTAACATCATTTTCTATTTTTTAGGGTCGAAATACTTGACTTTGCTGTATAAATACATGATTATATCAATAGTATAAAGCATAGTTTAGCTAACTTTGCCTATCTGAGTGGTGGTCAGGATTTATCCTTGGGAAAGATAAATCAAGGGCTGTGGTCCTACGTGCCACACCCTACAAGTCGCACACGTGGTGTTCATTCCAATATTATGAATTAAAAATGAATACTCAAGTCAAGATATGGAATTTCAAAAATTATAATCTGGAGGCTCGAACTCATGACCTATTGTGTCATAAGAGTGGCCTCTAACCATTGTTCCACCTTGGTTGGAATTGATAGAAAAGATAAATCAACAGTGGTTGTTTGTTCAACTTAAATATTAATTAGTATAAGTGTTTTATTAATTAGTATAAGTGATTTGTCTAGAGAAAAATAAATCTATGGTTATGGTTTGTTCAACTTAAATATTAATTAGTATAAGTGTTTTATTAATTGATGTCTCATTAATTTCTCATGATAAATGATTTATTAATTTTACATCATAAATATCCCTTAATTAATATTAATACATATCTCCATCAATAAGTAATAATTTTGACAAAAATTATTTCAATAGATATTAGTGGTGGTGGTGGTAGTATAGGAAGAAGTAAGTGGTGGAAGCGGTGGAATGTGTTACAAAGTGGTGGAGGCGGTAACATTAGTTTTGGTGGAAGAAATAGTGGCGTTTGGATGGTTTTAATGGCGGTGGTATTAGTTTTTTCTTTTTGATTCAAAAAGAATATTTTTTTTACATGACGGGTAACATTGTATTGTGAAAAGTATAGTTGGTTGTTTTGACACGATCAAAAAAGGCGGATAACAAATACTTTTGGGATGATACCAAATCATATAAGACAAAATGGTTGTTTTTGGTACCACCGCTATCTTTGGTAACCGTTAGACGCATGATTTTCAGTATTAACAAAAACATATAGTTGAATAAATTAATTGACGACCTAAGTTTGTTAAATCTAAACTTTATACATGACGTGTGGGATTAAAAGTTATAAGTGCGCCCAATATTCTACGAGGGGTGGAAAATGGTGGGGGTGGAGAAAGAAGTAATATGTGGTGGTTTGTGGTAGTGGCCGGTTTTGATGAGTGGTAATTGACTATGTTAATTATGTCTTTGCTACAAAAGGATAACACTATAAATTAGAAATGTGGTTGATCGTCTTAATGCTAATATAAACTCGGTTAAAATACATGAAAATTAAGAAGAAGAAAAAAATATTTGGATGTCACGTTATATAATAAATAACACCAAAAACTACATATTTAGTATCAAGGTTTCTCCGTCAATAGATAAATCTAAGGTTGTGTTGAGATCCCGTAAGCGAGAGGCGAGTTGGTCTTGGATTTTTTCATAATGAATATAATGAAACGCTCCCTCTCGGTTTCTCCAATGAAAACCGAAACCTTCTAAAAAAAATAATCAATCGAACAACACTTAGATGGAACGCATCACCACCAAAGTGTAAACTTCTCTCAATTGCTACATATCCAAAGAAATTTCTACGATTAATCGATGATTTCGTCCCTACCGTTGCGAGGCATGCAATTAAATCTCTAATAGTGATTTTAAAGGTATTTAATAATTACAAAATTCTATTATAAGTTTTGTGTATGCAAGTATTGATTTAACTTGGGTTCTTTTGTATTTTTGTGTTAAGTTGATGACTTTTAAATTTGAATACATGTTTGGTTAACAAACTTTGATACATATAGGGTATTTTCTTTGTAGAACTGATGTTAGTCTCTCATTTTTCCCGTTAGCACTTTGTTTCGATCCCGTATTTGTAGACATTATTTGACTAATGTTGGGGTATTTGTTTAATCTCAAGGCCGATTAAACCCAATGTGTGTTGTATACATTGAAGGCGACGAGTTTGTGTCGGCTCTACCTTGAAACTAATAATTTTTCTTCGGAAGGTTAGTTGAATTTATGTAGATAAAAATATCAATATGACTATGCTCTTTAAAACTCCAAATTACTTGAGTAACACTAGATGTGAGAACGTCATTCATGCACTACTTAGCATAGTTGGTGTGAAATCTTTTTATCCACGAATTTCTTCAATTTTATGTTATCAATATGATTGAGAAAGAATCTTACACATGTTTTGATTTACTATTATAAGTTTATTTTTTCAACTCACATGTGTATATCTCGGCCTTCCAATAGCCAAGGGTTCTTCATTTTTATAACTCTCACATTTGCAAAAATAAATAAATAGTGTTTATCTATAGTAGGGAAAATATTATGGGTTTTTGCTTCACTCCTTAGAGCCTTAGTTATCAATAATTTTGTATTCATAAACATCATGGAGTTGGATTGGCAACAGGTATATGTATTTGTTAGATGAAATATTCTTTTTGAAGTTTGAAATTATGGTATGATGGAACAATAAATGGGGAAAATTTTTATTTACTGTATTTTTTATTTTATTTTCATGTTGGCACAACATTATTACTCCGTCCATATAATAAATTGGAATAACATTTAAGTAAAAATAAAAGATCGGGTAACCCATTTTGTTTCCCAAAACCTATTTGAATATCAAAATAATTACTCACGAATAAAATAAAGCAAGAGGAATGTGAACAATGCTAAACATTTTGGTTTCAGTTTTGGATGAAGCAGAAAGAGCTTGTTTTTCGGCAACTTCAGCTGCACCCATAACCCATCCTGTATTCAAGAAAATTACTTGAATTATTTTCTGAACGTTAACAATATTTCATTTTCTGAATATGTGTGCAAGTGTTTTACTTACTGAAAGCACTGAAAGAGTCTAAGAGGACTTTTAAAATCGCACAATCGAAAGCATTAAAATAACCATGAATTGTAAGATAAGAGATGACAAAAAAATCTAACATGTACTTTTTTTCTTCAATGTTATATCTTTGAATGGAACATGGAAAATAGCTCGGTGATTTCACAAAAAAAAAAAAAGGGAAGAAAGCATTAAATTATTTTTAAGATAGAACTTTCAACTTTTAACATCAAATACTGATGAGAATGTTCCAGCCTTTCTTTTAACTGAACAAACTCGATTGCCTATAAGGTCATGAATTGTTAATACAAATGTTATTCCATATTTAATATCAATGTCGAGATCAAGAAAAAGATGGCTGAAATACACGGACAGGCCGACAGGGAAGTAAACACACAAGCATCAAGGCCAAAGATACCCAAAAGCACTCATAGAAAACAAAATAACAGAAGTAATTGCAGTATAACTTTTAATGATAACAATATTGAATGCTTGTGCTAGGAGATGTAGTTTCGAACTATTAAGACTGCAGACTACATCAAAATTTATTGTAGAATAAAAGTTCATGAAACGAGATATTGTCCCAAGTTTCCAAATCAGCAAAGGACTTAGGAGTATAACACACTTTAAAAGATGCAAATATAGATAAGACAACAACAACAACAACAACAAAGCCTCCTGCAACACACACTAGACCGATCTACAAGTCAAACAAACATCATACATATTCATATTCATATTTTGTTTGCGTATCATATTCTACTCTCGAGGTTGGTGATGGATGTTGATGGTGGTGCTGCGTAGGGGTAAGTGATAGTTGGGCCATACCCATCTTTGTACAAGTGAATATGTTTGCACCTTCAGGGTATTTATACTTAGGCAAATGGGTTTTCATATGCTTCAATGAGCTCTACAAGTTCAATTACTGGGAACGTCCGCAGATAGATAAATATCTCATATTAAAAAAGAAAATGGTGCCACTATCAAAATTTGAAAAGTTTGGAGCAAGTGAAAATGAGAGGTATTTACGAACACAAATACATAGTTTCACATTTCATTACCTCAACAAGAACAACAATTGGGAACTCATTGTAGCCATAGTTAGAACTCAAATCCAACTGAAGTTGCTCAACCAAATCCTTCCTCGACAGTCCCTCCTTTCTTAAACCCTTAAAATTGGAAAGCGCTCAAACAACTAAACGCACCGAACACAAAAGCAAAAAACGTATCAACTTAATAGTTCGATAAAAAGGATGAGTAGAAACAAAACAGGAATGGCCGAATGGCATTACTTTACATCTCTGGTGATAAACCTTTATGTTCCACTAAAAAGTATAGAAAAGGACAATACACTAACATATACGTTTTCCGCTTTTATCCTAGCATTACAAGATTGTGTATGGACCAACGGAAGTACACCCTACCACTACCTTATCAAGACAGTTACAGACTATCTTAATAAGAAAATTGTCCAAAAGTTCTGGCATCCAATATCCTTACAATTAGCACTATTTTGATACCTTGTTTAAAACATATAAAACTCCCTCCAAATAACGGCATTATAAACCACTTATATGCGTACATTTTACTAGCTACATATGTTGCCCACTATCTTGTTATTTAGATTTCCAAGTACTGTAAATGTAGGTTTAACGTTCGATGCACAAAACTCCATAAAATACATTGTCCAACTTAGCTACAGACACATAGGATATATAGAAATGCTAACTCAAGTTAACACTATACACAAAAGAAATGCAAGATGGAAATATGTTCCGGAGTCTCAACAATACCAGCAAGACATGGGTATAATGCCCTCCAATCACACCGCTAGTGAAGAGAGAAAATTCCATATGTTTTCGGCCTTACCAGAAATGACTGAAGTACATTGTGATGAATGTCCATATTTCATCAAAACCAATTAGTATGAAACTTAAGAGTGAAGCAAATTTCTCGTCACAATTGTTACTTCTTATGCCTAGGATAACGATAATTGTTCTTCCCATGAAACTAGTTGTCCTAATATTTCTATTTAAAATTATAAGGAAAGCAATTATTCTTAGCAAGTACAAAATTTCCGCATCCAGGTCCTATTTTAGATAGCTAGCACAGGTAATTTCATTAGTGTATCATATTTTTACATCCACCACAAGTCAACCAAATTTAGAGTTTTGTACAAATATAATTAAACGTGTAAACAGTGACTCCATTCACTTAAAGACAATACCCATGTATTAGTTTCTTCAAATCACCAAGGATTTGGTTGAGACCATTCATCAAACAACCCTGTGTACAACCCATTTTAACTGAGTTTCAAACAAAAATGGCATTCCCATTTGTAAGCATTAAGCTTATAAGGCCCTTATTTAGATTTTCAGATTTACTTACACACTAAACCTAACTTCAAGAATCAGGCAACTTAGTTACAAACTAAACCTTCAACTATGAACTAAATCAAGGAAAAACCATAATAAACTGCTAACCATTTCTAATTTTGACATAGTTTGAGTTTCTAAGTTTAAATTCAAAAAAAAAAAAATCAAAACAGAGAACCGAAGTTTTCAGATCCATATTACTGAAAATCATTCAAAATTGAAAATAAGAAACACCCAAATCATACAAAATCAAAAATAAATAAACACCCAAATCTCACACCCAACCAATTGATCTAAAATTAAACTCAAAAGTTAAATCTATAACAAAAAGATGAAACCATACCTAGGTTGATTATCCTTAGAAATAAATCTCGTCAATGATGCTTCCAGCTGCAGTAACATAAGTGAAAGCCATTAACAAAGTTGAAAATCAAACTTAACAATCAATCTAACAAAACACAAAAGGTATAATGATAGTCGAGTTCCTTTTAACTTGCACATGTTCACCTTTACTTTAATCGGAGTAGAGTTTGATGGCAGTGGCGTTTTTAGAGACCAAACTTTTAGATCGAGATGAAGAAGTAGATACAGAAAGAAAAGAGTAAAGTAAATAGATAGATAGAAGATTTGTGGATGAAACCCTAATTGAAAAGAACAAATTGAAACCCAAATCGAAAGCTTTAAATATTTACATCTCATATCGAAACCCTCAAACTGAAACCCAAACTTCACTTGCAGCCTGAAACCCTAAATTCTCTTCTGCAGAGATAAAAAAAGTGGAAAGAGATGGGAAAAAAACAGATTCAAACACATATAGAAACAAAAATCGAAACACAAATCACTTACATCTTATGATTCAGATCGAAACCCTCAAACCCTCAAACCTGAAACCCAAACTTCACTTCGCTTCTGCAGAGACGAGGAAAGTGGAAAGAGAGAAGTGGTTCGAATGAAACGAGATGAAGTGGGTTCGAGTCATGTGTATGAGTCTGACCAAGTGACCATCTCAGCTGATAAACTCATGTGCAACTGTGACCAAGGGATCAAATATCCCCAGTGATACATTGCTTGGGTGGAAAAATATGAAGTTGTGACCACCCACGCACGCGGATGGCACGCGTGGAACCATATCCGATTCTTAATTAAGTAATAAACTAAAGGACAAGCGATTCACTTAAATCGACAAGATTTGTAACATGTCTACGTCATTACAACCACTTTGTAACAACAATTTCTGTTTTTAATTCAATCGAATTTCACGAATTTCGCATTACTAATCCAAGAAAATGGTGTAGTGAGCACTTAAAGATTTTCCAGCATGTAAGGATTGCTAGCTTTGCAAACCGATAGGAAAATCGCGGGCGTACATCAATCATATTTCCAATGGCATCATTAGATATGCATGTATTATAACCGGAAACATAGGCACAATCAAACTCATTTATACCTAAACCAATAACCAAGATCCTTCCAAACTCTATGGTTAATAAACCCATATTTGCCGAAAAATAAGAGAAACGCATGACAAAAAAAAACACATGCAAAGCCCGTAAGGTATCATCCGAAATTCCATAAAAAATGAATATATATATAGGTTTACAGTCTGTGCCGGTATATCTTTCGGAAATGGAACCTTACAAATACAGAGGAGCTAAAAATTCCTTTCAATTTATGATTACTGTTGGAATTTCCTTGGCGAATGACTATTCGTCCAAGGTGGAGAGTAATTAAGTTTGTGTCTAGCAGCTGTACCTGCAATTATAGTGACATTGCAGTTTTCCTACCTGATACTCCTAATTCCACCATCGATCAAAACAAACCTGGAGAAGCTAAGAAACTTCTCCAGCGTATCTTTGGCACTGTGAACATTGACGAAGAATTCAACGGTTTAGTTGTTGCGGGTGTCGAATCTAAGAAGTACGAAGGCCAATGGACCATCTTAATGCATAGAAGATATAGACCGCATCTATGAATTGTATCATCAACATCTTCCAAATAAATAGCAAAAAAACAGGATTTCACGATCCTATACCCGTCTTTCCAAAGCTCGGGAGGTATCATCAACATCTTCCAAATAAAATCAAGTAAAAGCAAAACAAAATCAAGAAAATAAATACCAAAAAAACAGGATTTAATAATTCTATACCTTACATGAATCTTTGGAATAACCATTTCAATCCTCATGAGCTTCCACTGCCGCACCCACCGATTACACATTCGAGGTTTATGCAAAACAAAAAAGCAATAGGTAAGACAACAAAACCAAGAAACATAAAAGAAAAAGAAAAAAAAACTGAAACCCTAGCAAAAAAAAAAAAAAAAAACGAAAAAACAACATAAAAACTATGGGATACGGTGTAGGCTCGAGCGCTTTATATAGAGCGAGACCAAGGCAAGAAATGCAAAAAAAAAAAAAAGACGATAGTATTTTGGAAATACAATATTAGTTAATATATCAAAATTTACATATTTTTATATAATTTTGGATTTCGAGTATATTTTGTTGATAGCCAAATTAAATGCAAGAAATATTTGCGTTTAGAAAACAGTTTTTGGGAAGCTTTTTTGATTTCCACGTAAATATCGATATCTTACTCAAAAAATGCAACTTGCCTAAATTTCATTGTTGACGAAACTGCTTTCCTAATTTGTGGGGTTGAGAATCCGTATTCCATTCTTTTCTTCTTTTTTTTCATTTTTTTGTTTGTTTGTTTTGTTTCGTATTCCTTTTTTTTTTTTTTTTGGTTTTTTTTTATCCTCTCTGCAAATCTTTTACTCATAATGATGTTGTTTTTTATTTGTACAAGATTAACAAACCCTTTTGTAAACCCTCGAAAGAAGATTTCTTGATGCAAATCAAGTATTTTCTTTTAATCTTCAATATAAGTTTTGTATTTCTTTTAGTACCAATTGAAAGTGTAATTGCAATTATTTTCTTTTACCCGTAGTTTGGAGTTGTAATTAGGCAAATCTTATTACGATAATTGTAAATGTCCTTGTTTTGATGGGCTTCACAATTACCCTTATCATACAATAAATATAGAACCGTTTTTTGGGGACCAGCCTTTTTTTGAGGGGACCATTGTTTTATAAGGCCATCTACCCTATACTTATAAGGGATGTCCTAAAGTGTAGACATTACTAATTTTCCCCTAACCCTAATTGAGATTATAACTAAACTAATAACTAACAAAATATAAATTTAACCTAATCTAATATATTAACAAAAAATCAAAATCAGTTTTCTTCTTCTTCCTACCCTACCCTAGCCGCACAAACAGTTTTTGGGAGATAAAAAAAATTCTTCTTCATCGTCTCCATCGATTAATCGTCGATTCATAAAATTTTCATCGTCGATCAATCAATTGACTATAAGAATGGTTCTTCTAAAGCAAACCAAAAGACTCCCAGGAACAGGTCCTCCATTAGGACATCTAGCACATCAGAAACAATTTCAAATTGAGGAAGAAGTGGAATCGAAAGTTAGAGGCATCATCGAGTACCAAAGACGCATGCCGAAGCCTGATTCTGCCATGGGACCAATCCGCAGGTATTTTCCAACAAACCCATAACTTTTAATTTGATTTTCATTGCTTCGATTGAATAGAAATCATCAAAATAGGATTCAAATGGAAGTTACAGTGCATTGTTCTTGTTAGGACGAATTTCTAAAAAACCCTAGTTTGTTAACCGAACTTACTGAAAGGAAGAACACGAAGAACAGTTCGGTTCTCTAGGATTCAAAACTAGGTCACCGAACAGCCAGTTCGGTTAGTTCGCAAAGAAGCCTAAATTTTTTTTCTAACCGAACTTAACAAATTTTACAACAATTTTTTTTCTTCACATGTAACCGAACTCTGCTATTTTGCCCGCTATTTTGAGTTTTTATGTAACCGAACTGTTCCATTGTGTTCGGTTTGTTCGCATAAAAATCTAAAACTATTTAGTAACCGAACTTTACCGGAAAAAAAAAAGTAACCGAACTATGCTATTTTTCCCATTACGCTGAGTTTCAATTTAACCGAACTTGTCCAACATGTTGAGTTGCATACATGTTGAGTTCGGTTTATTCGCAAAAAATCTTGACAAACCGAACTCTTCAGTAGTTGCAAACATGTTGAGTTCGGTTTGTTCGCAAAAAACCTTGACAAACCGAACTCTTCATTATCATTTACCAATGTTGAGTTCGGTTTGTTCTCAAAAAATCTTTGGTAACCGAACTATACTATGGAACACAAAATTAGAGTTGGCCTATTTTTCGTGAACTTTTTCTATTAACCAAACCTTACGCTGAGAACCCTTATGTTGCATCTGATTTAGTGAATTATTTAGCGGTTAAGCTAATATCTTTTGTTTTCTTGATTAGTGGAAGAGGCAAAAAATCAAACAAACCTTTACTGTAAGATCTTAGAACTCCCATGCCTCGAGGCAAAGTACATTGTGATGCCGGTCATCGTGGAACCAAAAATGCTAAGTATAGAGGTGGGTCATTACCGGGTGTTGTGATCCAAGATGGTGTTAATAGAGATAATGTTGACAACGTAATCCAACAAGTTAATAAAGAGATCGTGGAAGAGATGGGCAATCAAGAACATCATCAAGGTGGAGAAGGTGAACCAGCTGAAGGAGGAGGAAATGAGGGTGCCAATGATGGTGAACCAGCTGAAGGAGGAGGAAATGAGGGTGCCAATGATGGTGAACCAGTTGAAGGAGGAGGAAATGAGGGTGACAATGATGATGGTCAACCATCTAAAGGAGGAGGAAATGAGGGTGACAAAGATGAGGAAGATGGAGATAAGGATGATGATGAATCAGAGGAGGACTTGGATGAAGAGGAAGACGAAGAGGAAGAAGCACAAGTAGAAATAGTGCGAAAGAAACCTAGAAAGACGCCTAAAAAGCCTTGTGCTAGATATTCATACATTCCTGATGACAATTTGTGTTTGACGCCAAAGATGCCAACTTATGGTACTCCAAGAGATGAAGGGGAGGTATTGATGGGCTACAAAAACTCATGGGCTGCCAAAATCTTTGCGACAAAGGTATGGTTCAATCTTAACCATCAAGATTTCTCAGTCATTTTATTATATTTTGACATATATTATTTTTTTCTATATATATTAGTATATAAGATATGATGTTGCTTTTGTAGGATCATAATAATGATGTTCGTGTTTTGAAACGTCAAAAGAACAAGATATGGAATATAGAAAATGAGTGTGATGAGGTCCGCTTGGCGGTATTTGACTGTGTACTATGGAACGGGATACAACATGCGCACCAAAAATTTGATGTTGTCACTGTTACTGCATTTGCCGAGAGGTCTTATCCAGAGACGGATACCTTTCATCTACCTTTTGGTGATATGGCAATAACTCCGGATGATTGTTTTAGAATCACAACCCTACCAATTACAGGAACAAGTGTTCAAGATGGCTACAATCCCTCGATGAGTTATGAACTTCTTGAAAAGCTAGTCGAAAGGTGTCTAGGATGGAGCGATAAAAAAGCACAATGTGAGTTTAGACGAGCTAACAAAGAGCCTAAGGAGGGTGATGAGTATAATGAGTTTGAGGAAGACCGCACGTACAAGAAGAAGTTGAAAAAGATCAAGCTCAAAACCTTGTTTGATGAGTTTTCAGGGACGAAATATTTGGTTGCTCAAGGAAAGTTGGTGATGACAGAGGAGAAGATTAAGCACCATGTGACTGCTTATTTGTTATATCAACTAGGAACCATTTTCTTCCCTGACAGTTCAGGTCACGTGGTAAATGCTCATTACCTCCAGCTATTGGACCCCCTGAATGAGGTGAACAACTACTCTTGGGGCATTGCGGTTCTTTCATTCGTTCAAGAGGAACTCAGAAAAGCTTCGAGGCTTAAGAGTCTATATTTTGGAGGCTTATACACCCTTGTTCAGGTACCCCGTTAAATTATCGTTTGTGTGTTTCAATATATAAGTGAATGAATGTGTATTGTTACTAATCATATTGCGAAAAATTATTTGTTGCCTCTTCTTATAGGTTTGGGTGTACGACCACTTCCCAAAAATGCAATTGTCTCATGCTCACACTCCTTGGCCTTATGGGAAGCTTACAGCTGGCAAATATGAATTTTTGAACTCACAGGAAAAGAATAAGAAAAAAAAGGTGTTGGAGTTGAGGGAGACATTGGATAAGTTAACAGTGGAAGATGTGGTTTTCCATCCTTACACCATTGCATCAGATGAAGACGAGGAGGATGTTGAGGTTATTGATTTCTCACCTGTTGCGGCATATAATGGACCGTTGTTTCATCCTGGAGGTTGTACAATGTATAATCCTCGAAGAGTATTAAGACAAGTTTCTTGTGTCCAAAGTGTCCCACAAGTGGAAAACTTCAACTTCAAGGTGAAGAAGCAGGGAACTAAGAACACCGAGAAGAATTTCTCCCCCAAATACGATCCTGCTCCATCAGTGGACCACTGGAAGAACTTTGGGGATTATCTTGTTCAAGTTGAAGAGTTACAAGATTCGTTTGATGAGCCAAATGCCGCTGACGAGGGATATATGGAATGGTATGAACATTTTGCTCATCCTCATGTTATAAACAGTGTCCAACAAGCCCGTGCTGATAAAGCAAAAGCGACGACAATGGAGAAAGAGGCTAAGAAAACTATGAAGCATACCCCTATGTGTGGTGATGAGGCCTTGATCTTGTGGAATTCGGCGGTAAGATATTTACTCTTATTTTTGTTTTTCAAAATGTTATGAAGTATTGAAAAATAATAGTTACTTATGTTTTTGATGAGAAAAGGTGAAGGCAAGTGCTAAATTGTTGAAGAAAATGATGGCAAAAATCCGGAGTGGAGAGCCGATGGATACTCGAGAACAAACAGACCTCTATAACCAAATAACTAATGTTTTTAATCCCAACATTGTCGATACAAGCCAGGTTGATCCAAGCCAGACCATGCCGTCGAAGAGGAGTCGCCGAGAAGGGGAAGGTTCAAGTCGGATGGTTGAACAACAAAGCAGTGGAGATGACACTCCTAGTGATGAAGGACGACCTAAAGTTCCTAAACGCAAGAGTAGAAAAGTTTCTCGTAGTGGTCGTGGTAAATGAGTGATTGCAACAATTAGTACTTTGTTTTCTTATGTTTGGAAGACTTTTTTATTGCGGATTTGGTAGTTTGTTTGGATATTTGGAATATTTTTTTATTGCGGATTTGGCTATTTGTTTTCTTATGTTCGTGTGCTTCCAACATTAGTTATGTGGATTAGTAAATGAAATTCATAATTTGGTTTTCAATTTGTGTTTTAAGGGATTAGTTTGGATATTTGACAGTTAAGTGTTTCATCATTACATTCAAATTTTTAAGAAACGTTTAGTAAACTAAATCTCTTAAACAACCGAACTCTGATTATCTTAAGTTCAGTTTGTTCTCAAATTTAAAATCTAACCGAACTCAGCTACAAAAAAATTCAGAAGTTACAGAGTTGTATTCGGTTACCTGCAGAAAAGGCTGGTAACCGAACTTATGGGTTCATAATCCAGCCTTAGTGTAGTTTTAGTTCGGTTAACCGCAATTTTAACAGCCAACCGAACTCTTGCGTTCGGTTGTTTCACAGATTTTGCAATCTAACCGAACTCACAACAAGAAAATTTCAAAAGTTACAATGTAATGTTCGGTTACCTGGTATTATTTTGCAGGTAACCGAACTTGGTCCACAAGTTCGGTTGGTTCGCATATTTTGCAATCTAACCGAACGCACAACAAGAAAATTTCAAAAGTTACAGTGTAATGTTCGGTTACCTGGTATTATTCATCAGGTAACTGAACTTGGTGGTCGATAAGTTCGGTTGGTTCGCATATTTTAAAATCTAACCGAACTCATAACAAGAAAATTTCAAAAGTTACAGTGTAATGTTCGGTTACCTGGTATTATTTTGCAGGTAACCGAACATTACAATGTGGAGATCATAAATCAGACATAATTTTCCTAAGTTCGGTTACCTGCTATGATTTACCAGGTAACCGAACATTACACTGTAACTTTGCAGTTTGGTAGTTTGCACTGTTCGGTTACCTTTGATTTACAGAACCAACCGAACCTGTGAGTTCGGTTTTGTCGATGCATTTCTTATGTAACCGAACTATGTATTTTAAAATTTGAATGACACTAATTTCAAGTAACGGCTATTTTTATAGCCGTTATACACCTCAATGGTATAAATATGTGTCTCATAGTTAACATTTTGTCTCAAAATCTTCTAAAAATGGCAGCCACTACTCCTAAATTTACTCTAGATGAAGATCTATCTCTTTGCAGAAACTACATACTATACTATCCAAAGAGGGGTGAAGAATGAAGAATGAATGGTATTATGAGTCAAAGTTATTGGGGGAAAATTCATGAGAAATTTTGCTCCAACACAACAAACCCTCATAACCGTGATCATATAGCTTTGTTCATTCGATTCGGAAAGATTAGAGATAGAGTTGTGGAATTTATGGATTTATTTCGTATCGTAAGGCGGTATCGACTTAGGGGTGAAGGATTCTCCGAAATCATTTTAATATCAAAAAACGAGTGGCGAAGATGGAAGAGAAAGGATTTCAAATATGAATATCATTTCCGCCTCCTTAAAGACTTTTTCATAACGCGTTTCGGATATTAAATGTTATGTAGCTTTAGTTTTAGTTCGGCAATGTCCTCTAATTTCATTTCCTAACCGAACTTAAGTCTTGATGTCTCACTGTTTGGCGATGTCATGTAATTAAGTTCCAATATGAAAAAAAAAGTTCCAAAAATAACAGTCTCTTATTCTTCATATCCCGTTCACTTGTTTCGCCCTTTTCCACAATATTCCTAGACCTTTTCTTAGAATCTTCTTGATACTTCACCGCGGTATGCTCATGCCCACAAGGGTCTCTAGTAAAAGGGGTCATTTCACGTTTCCTCTTAGCCAACACCTTTGCATATTCTCTTACTTGTTTTTTTGTTTCTTTGGTGATTGGCCTACCTTTGCCCTTGCCTTTTTTCGGTTCGTGCACATTCTCCGAAGTGTGTGGATAAACGATTGGCCGCATGTCATCCCAAAAGATTTGCTTTTCGAGTTTGTTCATGTTCCGGTACATATCGATAACGATTCTTCCCATCTCATTGTCACCAAACTCTTCTCCGACATCGCCCTTTGGAGGAGGGACAAAAATTAATTGTTTCCAATATGGATCTATATCGCTTAGAGGGATTATGCCATGTTCATACTTAACTATCATATGGCGACAAGGGAGTCCCATAGACTTCATCATGTTGCAAACACACACCTCGTTCGGCTTGGTTCCCCATATGTCAATCAAATTCACCCCTACCATTAACCTCTTAATGCAAGCACGTGAAACATTATAATGGAGTCCCTTGAACAACCGAAGGTCCGCCATATTCTTGATGTTACCACCTTTGTCTACAATCTTTTTGTACTTCATGATGCGGCTTTTTTGAAACTTCTCTTTAATTCTATCAATCTCGCGGTTGAAGTAATTCTCCATTGCGTTAAACACAATCACAAAATTATCGACACATCCAAAAAGATTTTTCTTCAACCGGTGGTGAGCCGATTCTACCAAACTTGTCGTTTGATTCCCAAAGTGTTTATGGTGGTTGGTAAATGCATAAACGAAGCGCTCTTTGTGCGGTTCCAACCATTGCTTAACCACATACGTTACAATATCCTCGGGATATTCGGGGCTAGACCAATGTTCGATAAATGCCGCAAGATTTAGATTATACTCTTCTTCGGTGAGAGACCAAGTCAATGACTCCCATTCACCAGAGAAAGCAACCCATTTAGCATGATTTATAGTATATTGTATATCGAATTCCTCTTTTGCATCCGCTTGTTCATCTTCCAGTAGCTTACTAATCTCTTCAAATGCTTTCCTCTTTGGTGGACAAATTTGAGGCTTGCACCTATTCATCACATTACACCATATATGGAACGTACAAAGCATATTATGTGCTAATGGGAAGACTCTCTCTATTGCGTTCATTAATGCTACATCGTTGTCCGTCACTATAACCGCGGGGATATCATCATCTCGGTATATGGCCTTCACTTGTTGTAACGCCCAAGTGTAACTTGGTTCTTGCTCATCTTCTAGAAAACAAAAAGCAACGGTAAACGGTGACTTCGTCGAGGTACGACCAACAATATTCAACAATGGCATCTCGTATTTGTTAGTCTTGTAAGTGCAATCCATTATAAGAACTTGATGGAAGGATTGAGCCAATTGAACACTCTTCGGATGCGCAATGAAGAGATGCGTTATTTCATCTTCCGGACCTACCTTCTTTTGAACCGCGTAGCCTTTATCTTGAGCGCAAAAAAACAATTGTTGCATCACTTTTCTATCCTTCCATTCATTCCTTTTAATTGTCTCGATTGCATTGTAAATGGTGGAAAAAGATGATACGTTATCCTTGTTATCATCCTTTAGTAAGCGAAGCATATTAAGTGGTGAAATACTCATTCTCCTAAATTTAGCTATTTTCTCCATTTCTTGAGGAGTGAGTGCGGCCATTGCATGTCCTTCAAGATCATCCGGACGAGGGTGGTTATGATGACCTTCCACCTTATCCATAGATAGAACCCATCCATTATTTTTTTTACACTTACTAAATACTAGCTTGAATGGACATTTAATTTTCTTTGAGCACGCTATGTTCTTCCTCGTCGTCTTTCCTTTATACACATAACCCTTCCTCTTGTGACTAACATCGGGATCTCCACTTCTCTCACAAACCATTTCAAAACGTGTTTGGCTTTCTTTTCCATTCAAAACTAATACGCACATGGCTTTCTTGGCATGGTCTCTAGCCCAATTCTTCGCATCAATAGGTTTATCAAAAACCAAATCATTGACATAGTGATTAAATGTATCTTCAAACAACATGCCAACCGGAGAAGGTTGATTATCCATTGGTATAGGTTGACATTCAATCTACAAGAAATGGAACAACATCAATTGCAATCAGAAATAAGTTCGGTTACATGATAATTTTATCGGGATAACCGAACTCAGAGTTCGGTTTGTCAAGCAAGTTGACAACTAACCGAACTTTACGTATACTAAATCAAAATTTTATTATACGTAAGTTCGGTTAGATAGTGGGTTGGTATGAAGTTTGCGAACCAACCAAACTTTATACACTAATGTGAAATATTATTTTACATAAGTTCGGTTAGCTATTGGTTGCAAACTAACCGAACTTATGGACCCTAAAGTTCGGTTACATGATAATTTTATCGGGAAAACCGAACTCAGAGTTCGGTTTGTCAAGCAAGTTGACAACTAACCGAACTTTACGTATACTAAATCAAATTTTATTGTCCGTAAGTTCGGTTAGATAGTGGGTTGGTATGAAGTTTGCGAACCAACCGAACTTTATACACTAATATGAAATCTTATTTTACATAAGTTCGGTTAGCTATTGGTTGCAAACTAACCGAACTTATAGACCCTAAAGTTCGGTTACATTTAGGGCAAACCGAACATAACACTGTAATCCCATTTACAGAGTTCGATAACATGTTCGTTAACCGAACTTCAAAAACCTCCATTATTGGAGAGTTCGGTAACCTGCGTGTTTAGAAAAAGTAACCGAACTACACTTTCAGATGAGTTCGGTTACATGTTCTTCACACAAGGTAACGAACAAGCCCAAATCTACTTAACATCACATTTTTTTGAAAATTTGGACCAATTCAACCAACATTATCTAAGTTTAGAGCATACCTGGGTACCCAAATAGTCTTCCTCCGGTTGTGGTTGGTAAAATCCATCGTTTTCATCTTGAGATGGGCTTTGGGGAAGAATACATTCACCATCTAAGAAATAATCCATATCCGGATCATTTTGAAGATTGACATATACTCTAGGAGAGGAAGGAGATGAAGATTCAGATGAGCTATCATCAATTGAATAATCACTTGAATAGTCTAGATTAGTGAACTCAAAAAAAAATTTATTTTCCATGTTTTTGTTCTTCATCTTCTCTAACTTTTCTCTCTCAATAATTCTACTTCTTTTTTAAAAATCAGATTTTTTAATCTCAAATCTTTATTCAAAATCATTTCACTAATCACACTAACTAATCATTAACCAAAAATAATCAGAGGGTAATTTAGGTATTATCATAAATATCTAGATAAGGGGTGACCTAGAATTACTTCTAATATCTTACCCAAAAAAAGGCTGGTCCCAAAAAAACGGTTCTAAATATACCGCTCTCCATCTACAAGCCCATCAGGGGTCCATCAACATTTTCCTACTTTCCATATTTACCCTTCTTCTTTTAATTTATGATCGATTCACTTCTTTTTTCAGTTTCATTTCTTCTCTCCTTTTCTTTCAACCACCACCAACACCTCTTTAACTACCACCACCAGCTCCGCCGCTGCTACCACCACCAGCTCCGCCACTTCAATTTTACTTTCATGATTTCTGCACAACCCCTACTCCATCATAACCAGAAGTTGATCTTTCTTTTTTTCTTCTTCATCTTCTTTTCCTCCTGCACAACTACACCACCACATTCACCGCCGCCAACTGATTCAAGATTGAATCCACAATTATCAGCAACTGAAGAGACCCCCTTCTTCATCTTCTTCTTCGTCTAAATATTAATTTTTTAAATCAGATTCAACGATATCTAATTTTAAGTTTGGTTTTGATTTCTGGTAATATTATAGTTAAACTTTTCCGAATTATCGAAGAGAGAGAAGTAACTATGATGATGGTGGTTTTGGCGGCGGCAGGCGAGGAGGAGGTATGACATTTCTTTTTAGGTTTCAGAGATTTTTCAAAACTGATTTCGTGTTTGTATATGATTTGATTTAGATTGAATCTGTGTTCTATCTCAATTTGATTGATCTCGAGGGTATTGGATGATTTCTTTAGGTTTTGATTATGTAATTTTAGAGTTCAAAAAGTAATGCTGATGATGATGGTGGTGCTGGCGGTGGTGGATGAGGTATGATTTGTTGTTGTATTCTACATATCCAAATTCAATTTTTAGATTATTGTGGTTGCGGTCATAGTGGTGGTGGAGATGGGTGTGATTGTGGTTTTTGGGAGATGTTGGTAGTGGTGATACTTCTTGCTGGTGGTGGTGGAGGATATGGAATCTCAATTAGTATATTCATCTAAATGATTTTTCTAACTGGATTCACAATCAACTGTTATATTAGTTAATGATGATGGTGGTGGTGGTGGTGGCAACTGAAGTAGAATTCTCCTAATTTCGACGAGCACTTGGAGGGGGTTGTTAATTGGATTCAATTTATCAAGTTTGCTAATGGCTGATATACTTGATATACTTGCAAGCAATGGTGTTATTACTTAGTATCTAGACTGATAGTTTCGATGGTTGAAATAAGAGCTGGAAATGATAGGTTTTCACAGAGATTGTGTTGAATAATGGCAGTGGTCATTACTATTTCAGGTTGAATTGAGAGTCTTTGCAACATCATAACTTGAAGATGAAATTATGAGCTTATATGCAAAATGCAAGTACTGCTCCTCTAAATGCAAGTACTGGAGTTGGAACAACATATATGCAAAGTGGAAATTTCATTTAATTAGCCAGTGACTGTCATGAACATACTAAGGTTGCTAGTCTTATACTCCTTATTGAAAAAGCGGGGGTACAACAACCACACCCAACAATTCGATTAGCAATCTGTATGGACAAACTCCAATATACTTTCTAGAGAATCAACTAGACAGTCAGACTCAATCTAGATAAAAAGTATATCAAAGAGTTTATATCTCAATCTCTCGATTTGATATTTACTCAAGCAAATATAAATCTTCGAGTCTTTATCAAAGAGAGATAACTTGGATGGTACCAAAGACCAACTACGATAGAAACAGCAAGATCAAATCACACAACTACAAGAAAAGTAGTATCAGTCTGGCTTCACAATCCCAATGAAGTGTTTAAGTCGTTAATCTGGTTTAGAGAAGAAAACCCAAGGTTAAAGGAGAATCAACTCTAGCTAATGCAACTAGTATCACACGTAAGGTGTGGAGATTAGGTTTCCCAGTTGCTAGAGTTCTCCCTTATATAGTCTTTCAAATCAGGGTTTGCAATCAATGTTAGCTTGGTAACAAAGCATTCAATATTCACCGTTAGATGAAAACCTGATTAGATTCAAGCTAATATTTCTAAACCGTTGGATCGAAACCTTAGCTTGTTACACACAAATGAAATGTCCAATTTTGGGTTTATGTAACCGTTCCCAAACATTGACATTTGTTGGTTCAACAATAGTTAACCAAATGGTTAGCCATATGAGCAATTTCATATCAACCATATTCTTCTTCACCATAACTAGTTTAAATGACTCAAATGAACTAGTTAGAGAGTTGTTCAATTTCTTAGATCTTATGTAACTACACAAGACACAATCGAAGCAAAAACGGTTTGATTCACTCGAATCGGTTCATGAACTTTATAGCCACGGTTTTCAAAAGCATTCCTTAGTTTATATAAACATGAGTTCAAGAACAATAGATTTTAGATATAACCTACTCAAGTTCGCGGACTGGGTTCGCGGACTTAAGCTCACGTAAGGAGTTCACAAACTCCAGCAAAAATTCTCGGGTCGAGAAATTCCGCCAGTTCGCGGACTTGGCTCACGCCACATTCCGTTTCTCTTGATCAACAAAGTTCACAAACTTTGGTTCAAGGAATAAGGACTTGTATATATATGTGTTTCCACAACAATGCTTATATCCTACCAATGGTTATGTAATCTAAACTCTCATTTCAATCATTGAAACATTCTCAGAGGACGTTATATAGTCGTTATTCACAGACCATTTTTCGTCAGAGCAATTTTCAAAGTGATTGAAACATAACATGACATTCGTCACTAGGTAAAGATTAATTTGGCTAAAGCGAAAGCTTACCAACACATATTTCGAGAAATAGATAGGCGGGTTAAACTCAGCTCGAAATAGCAAATGTGTATAATGAAAGTCTATATATCAAAACGACTTTTGTCTCAAGAATAGGAGATAGAGTAAATAGACTTTTGAGTGACAGATAAGTTCAAGTCTCCACATACCTTTTAGTCGATGAAGTTCCACCAGTTCCTTGAGTAGTCCTTCGTCTTGTATGATGATTGCCATGGAGTCTTGAGCTCAACTACACTTTCTATCCTAGTCCAAGACCTTTAGCTATAATAGGCTAGAAATCAATACTTATAGTTTTGATCACTAACATTGACAAACATGCTTGAGATAGCAACGCATGCGAGTTTGACCGAGCAATGCTCTAACACTTATGAATGCAATTTTGATTGACTTGTTAGTTTAGAATGTTAACTCATTTTTATGCCAATGCGATATCTCTAGAGCTCCCTACTTTCTACAGTTCCAACTAACTAATTTGTAGTGATTTTGTGAAATTGTTGTTCTGTTGTAAAATGTGCAGGCTCCTAACCAAGCTTGACAAGGCAGTTCTATGGCTACCTACTTTTGCTGGAATTAAGTAAGTGGCATTTCAGTGGGTGTCGAGGTATGTATGACACTAATAGCTCCCTGCTGTTTACAGTCCCAACTAACTAATTTGTATTCATTTTGTGAAATTAAAATTAAGCATCCATGGGATCTAACTATCCGTGCTAGGTAATCATCCGTCCCTTGTTTTATTTTCATTTGTAGATGAAATATGGTGATAATATATTGTCAAAGAAAACTTGTTGGCGGAGTGATTAGGGATTTAGAGTGAGATGTTTGCCGTTTTGTTGAAATGGAGATTTTACTGAGTTTGTCTCTTGAGGATTTAATAACCAAGCTGCATAACTTAATTTTAGTGCACTTATTATGTCCCTGTAAGAGTTATTCCTTATAAATGAAGATTATAAAATAGTTTTGGTGTAAACGTGATCTACAAAACTCCCAACTCAAATCTATCATCTATGTCCAGCATAGGTGTAAACGTAACACATTTTAACGTGGAACTTAGAGGGACAACTAAACAAAGCCACCAAGCCCAGGTGTGGAATCTTCCCTTGGGGCTGTTGCTTGGTTTGACGTGAGGGTTTGTGAAAATGAGCTTTTTTTTTCTTTTTTTTTTGTTGGTATTGGTGGTGTTGCCATTGGTATCGGTGGTGAAGGGAGAAAATGGCTTGCTCTTGGTATGTTTAACGAACTGTTGAAATTAGTTCGAATACAATAGTTTATATGGTTGATACAGATAATTGTGTATTTGCTCTTTTGAATTTTGTGAATCGTGAACTCGTGTTATTGGTTTGGTTCAAATTGTTTTCGATGTTTATTGCAGGTATATAAGAGATGATCACTTTTCTTTTCCGTTTCACATTTGTTGTTGGTCTTCCAATTGTTGATCCTTGCAAACTATATGGTATCTTTCAAGATGAATCTGTGGTGTAATGGTATCACAACTGATTCTAATCAAAAGATGCGTGTTCGATTCACGTCAGGTTCCATCATTCGGGTATGTCAATTGTTTTAGTACGTCAGTTTAGGGATCAACTTTGGTTGTTGACACCAGCTTTTGGGATCAACTTTGGTTGTTGACACCATATTTAATCTAAACGTTTTCTAGATTGTTAATTTTGATATCAACTTTGGTTGTTGACACTAGATTTTGGGGTCAACTTTGTGTCATAGTCCTTTAGCCTTATGGAGTACTAGGGTCTGCCCTTATTAATTGAGTGGGTGCTCTTATAAGTTGTTAGTCATTGGTCAGTCTTGTATTAAGTGTTGACCGATCAGATAGTGACATGTGTCGACTATCTGATTGTTGTTGTTAGGTCTTCACTTCCTTAAATGTGTAAGAACCTCTTCTCTATTTTAATTAATGAGAAAATACCTGCAGATTAGTTTAGTAGTTGTGTTCATTAAGAACTTAGATTTAAATTCATTAACTCTTGATTCCCAAATTGTACTGAGTACAATACATTTGGCATCAGAGCCACTCAAAAAATTTTCTCGATGGGCGCTTCCGATCCAAAAACTGTTAAAGATGTTATAGAAATGATTCAACGACAGCAGCTGAGCTCTGAAGATCGATTTGCTGCCATTGAAGACAAGCTTCTTTTACATCAACAAAAAGCTGATTCGAATCAAGCATTGATTAACCAACGATTTGATGAGCTGCTAGCCCGTTTCCCATCTACATCGAAAACAGCTCAACCACCTGATTCAGGAGGATCAATTCATGGTACTCAGCTCGACAATCCTCCAATCTTTGGTTCAATCTCGCCAGGGGGAACTCAAAATCAATTTAATCGAGTACCAAAACTTGATTTCCCAAGATTTGATGGTGATAATCCTCGTGGTTGAATCCAAAAATGTGAACGATACTTCTGGATTCACAACATCGATGAGAGTCGCAGAGTTGATATTGCAGCTATCTATCTTGATGATAAAGCCGATAAATGGTTTCTCAATTTTCAGGTTGGTCGAACTCGTATAACTTGGTTTGAATTTTCTCATGGTATTTGTGTCAGATTTGAAAACCCTGTGGAAGAGAATTATATTGGGAGTTTTAATAAACTGGTTCAGATAAACTCTGTAGAAGAGTATTTTGAGGAATTTGAATCTCTCAAAGCTCTAATGCTTGCTAACAATCCGTCCTTAACTGAGCACTATTTTATCATGAGTTTCATTAGTGGGTTGAAGGAAGAATTGCGTAATTCTGTAGCTATGTTTTATCCAAAATCACTTGCCATAGCTTTCTCCTTAGCAAGAATGGAGGAACAGAAGCATCACAATGCTGCTGCCAAAAGTGTTAGAACCAACTCTAGCTCTTTCACTAACTCTAGAGCTTTCTCTACCACAACCTTCCCTCCTAAACCAATTTCCACCTCTTACACTACTTCCAAGTCTACTCCTACTACTCCAAAATCTTATTCCCCAACACCACTCAAGCCCTCATCAACAAATCCCATTATTAAACGTTTAACTCAAGAGCAAATGCGCATTCGCAGGGATAAAGGTCTTTGTTATAATTGTGATGAGGTTTATTCATTGGGTCATAAGTTCCAGGGTAGGCAGCAATTGTTTATGGTGCAAACTAAAAATTCTGATACACAAGACACCGAGGTTGAGGATGAGGTTTTGAAAAAGTCGTAGAATCACCAGTTGAATCTGACATGGAAATTTCTCTTCATGCTCTCACTGCAACTGCCACAGGTGATACTATTCGCATTCCTGGTCTTCTTAAGAGACAATCTATCTCTATTCTTATTGATACTGGTAGCACAACTAGTTTCATAGATTGTTCTCTAGCTGCTAAACTCAAATGCAAGGTAGAACACACAACTCATATATATGTTAGTTACAGTTGCTAATGGGGAGAAAATAGTGAGTACTGGTATTTGTTCTAAACTTCCTTGGAGTATGCAAGGTTATCAATTCACTGAGGACTTCAGGTTACTTCCACTTGGAGGCTGTGACATGGTGTTAGGTGCTGATTGGCTTAAAAAGCTGGGTGATGTTATGTTTAATTTCTCTAAACTCAGTGTTTCTTTTGTTCATCATGGTCAGCATATTACATTACAATGTATAACTAATTCACCTTCACTATTTATGATGAGTGGGTCAGCATTTAAGAGATTTCTAGCAAAAACTACTCATGGCCTCATTGGTCATCTCTTTTCAGTCTCAACTACTCCTATTCCCCCTCCAATACCTGCACCTTTATTACCTTTGTTATCTGAATATAAGGATATTTTTGCTGAGCCTACTTCATTACCACCTCAGAGAACTTTAGACCACTCATTTCCCTTGAAACCAGACTCTCAACCTCCAAACCAAAGACCTTATAGATGCCCCTTACATTCAAAAAGGAGTTGTGGAACAACTGGTGAAAGAAATGCTTTCTTCTGGAATCATACAACACATCCACATCCCATTTGCTTCACCAATTCTTCTTGTTAAAAAGAAAGATAATACTTGGAGATTTTGTGTTGATTACAGAAGACTCAACAACATCACTATTAAGGACAAGTTTCCTATTCCAATTGTAGATGAGTTGTTGGATGAGCTACAAGGATTTCTGTTTTTGTCTAAGTTGGATTTAAGAGTAGGTTATCAACAAATACTTTTGAACCCAATGGATATATGCAAGACTGCATTTAGAACTCATCATGGGCACTATGAGTTCAAAGTCATGCCATTTGGTTTGACCAATGCACCTGCTACATTTCAGGCACTTATGAATGAAGTCTTTGCTCCCTACTTAAGGAAGTTTGTTTTGGTCTTTTTTGATGATATTTTGGTGTACAGCTTTTCCATGTCTGAGTACATTGAGCATTTGAGAATAGTATTTTCCTTACTCAGACAACACCAGTTATATGCTAAGCTTTCAAAATGTTGTTTTGGTCAATCACAGTTAGAATATTTGGGCCACATTGTCACTCCTGCTGGGGTTTGTGCTGATCCAAACAATATTGCAGCAATGCAGAGCTGGCCAATTCTAACTTCTATCAAAGAATTGAGAGGCTTTCTGGGTTTAACAGGGTATTACAGGAAATTTGTGAAGAATTATGGTGCAATTTGCAAGCCATTAACTGATCTTTTGAGGAAAAATTCCTTCATTTGGACTGCAGCTGCCACTTCTGCATTTGAACAACTAAAGCTAGCCATGTCCACAACTCCAGTCCTTGCATTGCCTGACTTTTCTAAACAATTCACTGTTGAAAGTGATGCAAGTGAGACCTGTCTTGGTGCTGTCTTAACTCAGGAAGCTAAACCAATTTCTTTTTTCAGCTCACCTTTAGGACCAAGAGATAGAGCCTTATCTACATATGAAAAGGAATTTTTAGTTATAGTTAAGGTTGTACAAAAATAGAGGCATTATTTACTAGGCAGCAAATTCATTATTCAAACTGATCATCACAGCATTCAATACTTTTTAGAACAAAAGATCACCACAGTTTTACAACAAAAGTGGTTGATGAAATTGTTGGGATATGAATATGAGATTCAGTACAAAAAGGGTAAGGAGAATATAGTTGCTGATGCTTTATCTAGAAGACCAGCTCCTTCTGCAACTTGCTCTGCCTTATCTATGTCTCAACCATCTTGGGTCCAAGACTTACTTCAAAGCTATATTGGTGATGACAAGGTACAACAACTTATTGCTCAACTACTTGTATCTGCAGACTCTGTTCCACATTATACTTACAAATCTAAAATATTGAGATACAAAAGTAGGATATATATGGGTGCTAGCAATGGGGTAAGAACCATAATTTTAAATATTGTTCACACATCTGCTGTTGGTGGTCATTCTGGCATCCAAGCCACTTATGTTAGGGCCAAGTCCCATTTCTTTTGGCCTAAAATGAAGCAAGAGATCATCTTATTTGTCACTGAATGTGACATTTGTCAAAGAAATAAAGGTGAATGCTCTTTTCCATCTGGTCTGCTACAACCTCTTCCAGTCCCTGAGCAAGCATGGCAGCACATCACCATGGATTTCATTGAAGGTTTACTCACGAGTGACAGGAAAAGTGTTATACTAGTGGTTGTTGACAGACTAACAAAGTACAACCATTTCATTGCCTTACAACACCCTTATACAACTGCTTCCGTAGCTAAAGCCTTCTTGGATCAGGTGTTCAAATTGCATGGTCTCCCTTCTTCCATTGTGTCTGATAGAGATAAGGTTTTTACTAGTCACTTATGGCAGGACTTATTTAAAGCTCTGGGTACTAACTTGAATCTCAGCACTGCTTATCATCCTCAAACTGATGGCCAGTCAGAGAGAGTTAATTCTTGTTTGGAAACTTACTTAAGGTGCATCACTGGACACAAGCCTACTAAGTGGTGTCAATGGTTATCTCTTGTTGAATGGTGGTATAACACTAGTTATCATACTAGTTTGAAAATGACACCTTTCCAGGCTATATATGGTTATCTCCCTCCACACATGGCTTTCCCATCAACAACCACTACTTTTGTAGCTGCTGTGGAGTCATATCTCAAGGACAGGGAGGCAATGATTGATCTTCTGAAGGAATCCCAACACAATGCTCAAGCAAGAATGAAATTCTTTGCTGATAAATCAAGGCAAGACAGAACCTTTGTTGTGGGTGACTTGGTGTATCTGAAACTGCAACCTTACAGACAAGCTTCTGTGTCACTAAGGAAGAATTTCAAGCTGTCTGCAAAATTCTATGGCCCTTTCCCTATCTTACAAAAAATTGGACCCGTAGCCTACAAGATACAGCTTCCAGATCAGGCCAAGATTCACCCTGTGTTTCATGTGTCTCAATTGAAACAACACATTGGTAAGAAACACATTCCATCTCCTACACTGCCTATTGTTGATCATGCAGGTGAAGTGATAATGGTTCCAGCAAAAGTCTTACAACACAGAACCATCACTATTGGCAGAAGGCAAGTACCACAAGTGCTCATTCAGTGGACTAATTCTACTCAAGAGGAGGCTACTTGGGAGGATGTTGCTACCATTAAGTCACACTTGCGCAACTTTATCCTTGAGGACAAGGATAATTTCCAGCAGTAGGCAATGTCATAGTCCTTTAGCCTTGTGGAGTACTAGGGTCTGCCCTTATTAATTGAGTGGGTGCTCTTATAAGTTTTTAGTCATTGGTCGGTCTTGTATTGAGTGTTGACCGATCAGATAGTGACATGTGTCGACTATCTGATCGTTGTTGTTAGGTCTTCACTTCCTTAAATGTGTAAGAACCTCTTCTCTATTTTAATTAATGAGAAAATACCTGCAGATTAGTTTAGTAGTTGTGTTCATTAGGAACTTAGATTTAAATTCATTAACTCTTGATTCCCAAATTGTACTGAGTACAGTACACTTTGGTTGTTGATACCATATTTTCGGGATCAACTTCGGTTGTTGATATCATATTATTTTTTATTATTTTCTGGTTTTTTTTTTTGGATGAACTTTGGTTCTTGATATCATATTATTTTCTATTATTTTCTGATTTGTTTTTTTTTGATCAACTTTGGTTGTTGATACCATATTTTGGGATCAACTTTGGTTGTTGACTCCATACATAATCTGCACATTTTTTTGGATTTTTAGTTTTGGGGGTCAACTTCCGTTGTTGACACCATATTATTTTTTTTATTTCCTGATTTTTTTTTGGGATCAACTTCGGTTGTTGACACCACCAGCGATGGTGGTGGACTAGCGGCAGCGAGGGTGGTAGACTAGTAGCGGCGGCGCTGCCAGCGGCGGCGATGGCAGTGGTGGTGCTGCTAGTGGTTAAGGTGGAGTTGGATGTGGCGGTGGTAAAATGGTAGTGGTAGCGGCGGCGGTGGTGGTGGTATCTTGGTGGCGGTAGTGGTGGCGGCGGCGGTTGTGGACTGGTGGTGGACTGCTGATGGTGGTGGTAGTGGTGGTGGCGATGGTTGGAGGTAGTGGTGGACTGGTGGCGGTGGTGGTAGTGGTGGCGGCGATGGTTGGAGGTGGTGGTGGACTGGTGGTGGTGACGCTGACGGTGGTGGTGGACTGGTGGCGGTGACGGTGGTAGACTGATGGTGGAGAAATGAGAGAAATTTACGTTTTTAAAATGAAGAAATACGTTTGTGTTATAAAATAAAAAAAAATATATATAATAAAGGGTATTAATGTAATCTATCTTTAAGTAGATAAGGTGAGGGGTATATTTATTATGTAGTAACGGTATATTTGTAGGGTATGAAAACTAGGGGTATATAATTAATGTACCCTTTTCTTGTTGACTTTTCTTTTTAATGGGAAGAAAGGCTCAATTAGGACTGAGCAGCGGATGAGATCTATCGGATTTGGCTCATCTATGTCCAATATATCGCAAATTGGCAACTACGATGGGCCGATCAGGTGCGAGGAAGAATTTTTTTTCTAAAAGAATATATTTAATTATTGGTAGTTTAACTTTTTATATTAGTATGTTATTTTATATTTTTGATAATCAAAGATTATTTTCATTAATGGTAATTCGAGGTTATAATAAGTTTAATATCGACTAAAATAACACAAATAGTAAGAGTATACGGTGTATTGGGCACCATTTGCCCGTAATTATTCTCCGAGTGTAGTTAGTAATAACTGTTTGTAACAATTGTAACCGTTTGTAACAACCTTTCGACAAACGATTATGATAAAACTTTTTTTACCGTTGATGTTACCCAAGAAAATATAAGAAGAAAGAAAGAAGAAAATAACTTGGTTCGATATGTCGGTCTGTGACCTCCATCAAATACCCTAGTAACTATTACAGTTGTAGCGTATATATTGGCATGTACTTTCCCATCATTTATTTAATGTGCTCTTTACCTTTTCCATTACCTTTTCTCTATGGTATTAGAGTTAATGTTACTTTAAAACTTCAAGATCACAATTATATCAATTGGAAAGCTTTAATACTTCCCCCACACTTGTAATTATAATAAGTTTAATATCGACTAAAATAACACAAATAGTAAGAGTATACGGTGTATTGGGCACCATTTGCCCGTAATTATTCTCCGAGTGTAGTTAGTAATATAGATAGGGAAGCAAAGTCGGTGATAGTTATCAATGTTTGTAACAATTGTAACCGTTTGTAACAACTTTTCCACGTCTTTGTTTCTCGTTTTCCGTTGATGTTACAGTTTCGTTCATGCGATCACTTTCGTGACCTCCCTTAGTAATAAGGCAGGTAACTATTACAGTTGTAGCGTATATATTGGCATGTACTTTCCCATCATTTATTTAATGTGCTCTTTACCTTTTCCATTACCTTTTCTCTATGGTATTAGAGTTATTTTTCCTGATAACCTTCGTTTTCTTCTTCTTCTTTTAGCTTAAAGCTCTGCAGATTTTCTTGTTTTAGTTGTTTGTTTTTCTTCATGGAATCAACAATTACTAAGGTTCCTCTGCATACCATCTCCAGTCTTGTTACTTTAAAACTTCAAGATCACAATTATATCAATTGGAAAGCTTTAATACTTCCTTTATTCAAAAATTATAATGCTTTAGGTCACATTGATGGATCTAAGCCTTGTCCTTTCAAGTACGTTTATGCACCACGAGGTGCTGATGCAGAAGAAACAATCAATCCTGAGTATACTCGCTGGTATGAAGAAGATCAAACTATCATTTCTCTGGATACAATCCACAATCTCTAAAATTGTTATCTCATATGTAGTTGATCCATCTACATCATAGGAATTATGGAAATTAATTGAAGAAAGGTTTGTTGTGACCTCATCAACTCATGTTATTCTTTTTTCTTTTTTTTTCTTTTCTGAATCACACGAATTAATATTAAAAAAGGAAAAATAAATTTTTACAACAAAAACTTGAAAAGAAAAGAAACAAAACAAACTGAATCAAAAATACAACTAAGCCCAACTACAGGCCCAAACACCTCCCAAATCAGCTAAATCTGTAGTACTTGACATGAGGCATTTCCACTCTAACCATAGAAGTAGGTCTGCCTATGTATACCCTTCTTTCTCCTGGAGCAAGTGATGCACCCTTTTTAGCAACTCCATCTGCTGAAAAATTCACTTCTCTGTAGCAGTGCACATATCTGATTTGAGATATTTGACTCTCTGCATTTTTCCATCTCCCTCTTATGAACTATGGAACATTTCTTTGAACAAAGTTATTAACTACTGTTTTAGAGTCAGATACAATCATGGCTTTCTGTATACCCCATTCAATTGCCAATTCCAGAGCACATAAAATAGCATAATTTTCTGCAATGTAATTAGATGCAATACCAATACCTCCAGTTAGAGTGCCAAGTACCTGACTGTGGTGATCTCTTACTACAACTCCAAAGCCTGCAGCACCAGGATTGCCTAATGAAGAGCCATCACAGCAGAACATAGTGAATCCAGAATCCGGAGGAATCCAGTAACATTCCTTTATGCTTTGAAACCTGGTTCTCCTGACGCCTAACTGAAATGCTGCAATGATATTCAAATCATAATTTTGATCCCATTTATTTCCAGAAATTCTTATACCCCCTTCCATTATGAGCTTCATCACCCTGCTTTTGAAACTGGGAATACTTGGTTTGATATTTTCAAAAAAATTTCTATTCTTCTGAAACCACAGTTCTTTGAGAATAATGTTTGCTGCAGATAACCAAGTTTGTTGAACCAAAGGGCTTTTGTTTTTAGCTCTTCTCCATATATCATTGAAATCCTTTGGCTGATCAAACTGAAAAAATGAACATATCCATTTCCAAATAGATACACTGAAACTGCAATCCCATAACAGATGAATCATGCTATCATGTGCTTCCTCACAAATGCAACATCTATAAACCATTTCATAACCATTCTTAACCATAATGGTGTCATCTATGTATATTCCCTGAATAAGTTTCCATATATTGCTTGCCACTCCAGGGTGAATAAATGAATTCCAGATAAATTTTGACCAATATACTATGGGCTCTTTATGTCTAATCTTCTGCACAACATCATGAATTAAAAAAGAGCCTTGTAGATTGCCAATCCATATAAGTTCATCACTCCCACCTGCAACTGTTGGCATTACTATAGAATCAAAAAGTTGCCTAAATTCTTCAGAAAAAACCCACTTACCATCCACCAACAAATCAGAGACCTTTAACTTTAAATTGTCTTTAACAAAAGTAGTGAAACCAACTTGATCAATCAAAGGACTATCACCAACCCAAGAGTCAAACCACACAGAAATTTTTTGACCATCCCCTATAATCCACCTCATATCTTCCTTGAGAGAATTCCAAGCCCATCTTAGCCCTGGCCAAACTGAGGAAAGCTGCCAATTTGTATTCCATTGACCATTTTTATCTTGATATTTAGCTTTAAAGAATTTAGCCCATGCTTCATCTGACTTATGAATTTTCCACATCATTTTCATGAGTAAAGCTTTGTTCATAGTTTCTAGTCTCTGAATACCCAAACCACCTTCATTATAAGGAGTACAAGCTTTTTTCCAAGAAAAGGAAGTGTATTTCCTTATATCCCCATCACCAGACCAAATAAAATTCCTTATAATCCTTTCACAGATTTTAATCACTGAAGAAGGCCATTTGTACACTGCCATATTGTACATTGGCATGCTATAAATGACAGACTTAACAAGCACTATTCTTTCTTGGAAGGATAACAACTTGCCTTTCCATGTAGCTAATTTATGTTGCATCAGCTCCACCATTGGCCATACAGTACTAGTTTTGACTCTTCCTGCTTCAAGAATTACTCCCAAATACTTGTCTGGAAAGTTACTTAATTCCATTTGCAGAACAGTTTTAATTATAACTTTCCTTTGTTCTGAAGTGCAATCCACAAATAATTTGCTTTTATGTCTATTAATAACTTGCCCTGAGCTACTTTGGTAATCTTCTAACAATTTCATGAGATGTATAAGACTTCTCTTTTCTCCATTGCAAAAGATGAAGACATCATCTGCAAAAAACAGATGAGATGGATGAATTCCTTTCCTTACCACCATTGGCTTCACTTTACCATCACTGACTACTTGAGATAGTTGTCTACTAAGAACTTCCTCCATTAATACAAATAAAATTGGGGACAGAGGGTCACCCTGCCTTAAACCCCTTCCCACAGAGAAAAAACCACAAGGACCTCCATTAACCATGACAGATAATTTGGCTGATTGAAATAAAATATGCAACCATTCACACCAATCTTCTGAAAAACCAAATTTCATCAGCACTTGAAATAAGAACTTCCAACTTACTGAATCATATGCCTGAGATATGTCAATTTTAATTCCAACATTCCCACTTCTTCTTTTCTTTTTCAATTCATTGACCATTTCTGAAGCTAGAAGAATCTGCTCTTGGATGCATCTCCCTTTCACATAAGCTGCTTGTTGATGGGAAACCAATTTATTCATAAGAGTACCCATTCTAGTAGCTATTATCTTTGTGAAGATTTTAAAGCTAACATTACTAAGACCAATGGGTCTGAATTGGTTGGGATTCCTAGCACCATCAACTTTTGGCAATAAAACTAAAAAATTGGAGTTCAAGCCTTTTGGGATAAATTTCCTCTTCCAGCAAAATTGAATGGCTTGGACAAGGTTATTGCTTATGATTGGCCAACAAGCTCTGTAAAACCAACCAGCAACACCATCTGGTCCAGGAGAGCTATTTGGATCCATATCAAAAATTGTTGTCTTAATTTCTTCTTCCTCTGGGCATTGATTTAACATATCCTGATCTTCATTTGTAATTAAATTAGGAATAACCTCAAGCAAAGTGTCACAAATTTCAACTTGTTGATGTTTAAATTTGTTCTCAAAGTGATGCACCAAATTGTCAGCTATCTTTTCTTGATCTGTAATAATATCACCATTACTGTCTTCCAACTCAGAAATCCAGCTTCTTCCTTGTTTTATTTTGAGACTAGCATGAAGAAAACCAGTATTAGCTGCACCTTCTTTGACCCATCTTATTCTTGATTTATGCTTGAGAAAAGTATTGAGCTGAACTTCTTTAGAATTGAAATTATTCTGAGCATTAACCAAATTATTTAAAGCTTCTTCATCCAAAGGATTTGCATCAGAAAGTAGCATGGTTTCTTGTACTTTTTTCTCAGCTTCTTTGATCTGAGTATACACATTACCAAAAACACTCCAATTCCATTCTTTTAGAACTTTTTTCAGCTTCTTTAGTTTTTGCTGAAAAACAAAAGCTGGGTCACCTAGCACTTCCTCTGACCAGCACTTATCAACCACTTCCATAAAATTAGGGTGTGATAGCCACATCTGTTGAAACTTCATAGGCACATTTTTAGGCTTAGGAATTTGTGCACCACCTCCTAATAGAGGAGAGTGATCTGAAGCAACTCTTAAGCCCACTTTATAACTCCAAGATTCATACTTCTACAACCACAGTTGATTGAAGACAGCTCTATCCAAATTACAAAGTATTCTTCTATTACCTTGCTGACAATTAGACCAGGAATAAGCTAAACCTGTTTTTGGTGCTTGCAATAACTCACAATTATCCAAACAAGAAGTGAAATCCATCATTGATCTTTTGTTAGGACTTTTTCCACCTACTTTTTCTTCTACTGAAGTTATAACATTAAAATCCCCTATGACTAGCCAAGGCTTTTGCATCATACTGATTTGTTCCATCTCTGACCACAAATACCTTCTTTGAGAAACACCAACATGGGCATGAACACCAGAAATTAGAACTCCACCAATCTCCACTGTGATCATTTGACTAGACATAGAAATTACTGAAGGATCGGGTAAATTTTGTTCCAGAATAACCAAATGTTACCCTTTTTGTTTGAAACAGGGTTATGAATAACCATATTTTTCATACCAGGCAATTTGAGTTTATTACAAAAAGAAGCAGTACAACTTACTTTAGGTTCAGCTACCCAAACCATTGAAGGATTGAATTGCTGAATGAGAGACTTTAATTTATCCTGAGACCTAGCTCTCCTTAGGCCTCTAAGGTTCCAATATAAAACTTTCATTGTTTGGATTGGAGGCCCTTTGTGCCCCCTTTTCCTGGATTTTTCCTGAAATTATACTTACTTGGATTTTGAGCATTAACTGAAATATGAGTACTAACTAAAGCTTGAGTACCTTGTGAGTTTGTAATTTCTTTATCCTGCACAGTAGAGTTTGAAGAAGTAGTTGAAGCAGGTTTTTGAACCACTCTAGACCATGAAGTAGTTGGAATTCTTTCTTATGAAATTGTTCCATCTTTCCCATTTATATATTTAATAACACTTTGTTCCCCTGAGTTATCTGTAATAATTTTAAGCACTTTTGAAGGGTCCATTTCTTCTGTAACATCAATTTCTTCTTCATTATGCAGAGATCCAAACATTCCAGAAGTAATCTTGATTTCCTCTTGTAACTTAGTAGTTGAATGAGTTTGCTGATTTAACTGATTAACAGGGGTTTCACAGATTTCAAGATTTTCAACTCTTTTTGGTGTTACCTGAGAATTATTCACCTTTTGTTCACTGACTGAGGTAGAAGCCACTGTTTTTGGAGTACTCTTAACTTGTTTATTTTCTTCACCACCCTTATTAGCTCTACATTCAAGTTGGAGATGACCCACTATCTTGCAGTTACTGCAATATTTTGGTGGTTTGATAAGTATAACATTTTGCATAAACCCTCCATATTTTGTTTTGATCCATAATTTGCTAGGAATTTTCTTTGCAAAATCAATATTTATCATCATTCTAGCATAGTAACCATTCTCATAATTAAGTGTTGCTTCATCAATTTTAACAGGTACACCCAAAGCTCTTCCAATAGTAAAAAGAGTTTTCTCATCCCAGTACTCCAAACTCAAACCTGGAAAATGAACCCAAACCATAGATGATGATGTTCTAAAATTTTCTGGACGGAAGTTTGGAATCTATTTTCGGATCCATAAAACTTGATCAAACACTTCCCATTTTCCAGCTTTAATCATATTTTGGTCTTTCTCATTATCCAGTTTAATAATAAAGAACCCCTTTCCTAATGGAATCATTTTACACTGCCCTTCCAATTTCCACTGATTTTTTAAGCTTAAAGTAGCTTCAGAAAATTTAAGATGAAGAAGATCTAATCGACCAATAAGAGAAAATTGCCAAGCCACACATCGATCATCAGTTTCAGCTGTCAGATCGATCGATGGAGCTTCTTCAAAAGGTTTTTCTAAATCAACAACAGATGAACCCATTTCTAGGTTCAAATTACTTTCCATGAAAGATTGAATTACTCTCATAAAGATTTAATAAGAACTAAAAGTAATGATGAAATGAAACACCAATCATAAGAAACATCTGAAGATTCACCTGAATTAATGATGAACAACGCTGACAAATTCCCGAATACGAAGAAAATTTTTTCTCACTGAGTTGGTCGCCGATCCTCAGAGCTCCCAACCACCGATCTAATCCCCATCAACTCATGTTATTCAATTGCATATGAAATTGCCAAACATTAAACAAGGTAACTCATCGATTATATCTTTTCTTAATGAGATTAAAAATATTTCGAATCGACTCTCTGTTGTTGAAGCTCTTATCAATAAAAGTGAAATGATGGTTAATGTTCTTAATGGTCTAAATCCCGTATTTGATTCTTTTCCCACTTCAATTAGAATTAAAAATCCTCCAGTCACTCTAGGAGAACTTCATAATATTTTGTTTAGTGAAGAAATCATTTTAACTGAGAAATCCAAACAAATTACTTAATCTAAAGAAGCAAAAGCCTTTGCAGCTTTCAGATCTCACTCAAGACAACTTTCTTTCATACATCTGGTAGATTCAATCCATTTTCTCATAATTTCCCATTAAGAACCAGTAAATCATATAAACCTTCATATCAGCAATATCCATCTACTACATCATCTTCAACTTTTCTAGTGAGAAATCCTTCACCAAATCCATTTACTAGTTGTACTTCAAATGTTCTCAAGACTCCAAGAGTTCCATGTCAGATCTGTTGCAAAGGAGTTTATACTGCTTTAGAGTGCACTCACGGGATAAATTCCTCATAACAGGAAGAGCTATACCACATTATATTAATGTTATGCAAGCTTCCGCAAACTTCAGTGGAGAAAATCCTTAGTATGTTGACTCAGGTGCTACTCAACACATTACTTTTGATGTTTTAGACCTCTCAGATTATCAATCCTATAATGGTAATGAGTAAATTCAAACAACTAATGGAGAAGTATGAAAATCTCTGCTATAAGTAATTAATGTTGTTAAACAATTATTACATAATCAGGTCTTATTACCTAGAATTCTTCATGTTCCATCAGGTTCACAAATGTTACTTTCAGTGCATGAGTTCACAAGTGATAATAATTGTAGTATTACATTTGAAAGTGACAAGTTCTTTGTGAAGGATCTTTATTTTGAGAGGAAAATTTTCCAAGGGCGGAGTAAAGATGGACTATATCCTTTGAATTTCTCAACTGCATCAACTGAAGCTGCTTTTGCTGGATCTATTGCTTTCTATGCAGAGAAAGTAAATGCTCATTTACTTCATCAAAGGCTTGGACATCTTTATTTTCAGTATTTACAAAGAATTTGTCACTCTTTGTCTTTAAATTTGTCTAAATCCACTAATCTGTAGTGAGTGTCAGTTAGGAAGAGCTCATATACTCCCTTTAGATCTAGTTCAGTATCAAATAAACCATTGCAATTGTTGCATATGGATTTGTGGGGACCTTGCCCTATCATATCAAACAGTGGATACACTTACTACTGTAACATCTTTGATGACTATAGTAAGTATTGTTGGATCTTTCCTTTAACGAGAAAACCAAATTGTATCACTACTTTTTAGTCTTTTAAACTACAAGTAGAGAATTTATTTGACCTTAATATCAAGATTATTAGAAATGATGGTGGTGGTGAGTTTATAAATAATGAGCTCAGTGTCTTTTTGGCTACTTGTGGTGTCTCCCATCAACATACTTGTCCCTACTGATCACCTGAGCATAATGGAGTAGCTGAATCAAAACACAAGCATCTTGTTGGTCTTAGTAGAACACTTCTTCTTCAATCCAATTAAGTTGATTCATTCTGGGAGGATGCAATCAATGCTGCAAATTATTTGTGAAAAAGCGGGGGTACAACAACCACACCCAATATTTCTCTTAGCAATCTTTATGGACAAACTCCAATATAATTCCAAGAGAATCAACTAGACAGTCAAACTCAATCAATGGAAATATATCCAAGAGTTCGTATCTCTGTTTCACAATGTAATCAGCATATCAAACAGATAGAAATCCGTGAGCCTGATTATTATGTGAAACAACTTGAACGGTACCAAAGACCAATGTTCAAGTGTCAATCAATATAATCAACAACCAAAGGTTGGATTTTCTAATTGATTGAACTACGCACAACCTGTTTTATTTTTATTATATAACAAAATATAATGCGGAAAAGAAATAACACAGACACCAGAAATTTTGTTAACAAGGAAATCGTAAATGCAGAAAAACCCCGAGACCTACTCCAGATTTGAACACCACAGTGTATTAAGACGCTATAGACACTAGCCTACTCCAAGTTAACTTCGGACTGGAATGTAGTTGAGACCTAACCAATCTCACACTGACCAAGGTACAGTTGCGCTCCTTACGTCTCTGAATCCCAGCAGGACTCTATACACTTGATTCTCTTAGCTGATCTCACCCATAACTAAGAGTTGCTACAACCCAAAGTCGAACACTTGATAAACAAATCTGTCTCACACAGAAAAATCTATTGTATAGATAAATATGTCACCCACAGATAAACCTATGAGTTTTGTTTCGTCTTTTGATAAATCAAGGTGAAAAGGTGAACAGATAAACCCGAAGAACATCCTAGAAATATCAATCACCTCACAATAATCTTAATCGTATGGTAGCGAAACAAGATACTGTGGAATCATAAACGATGAGACGAAGATGTTTGTGATTACTTTTTATCTTTCCTATCGGAGAATAAATCTTGAGCCAATCATAAAGAAGATAGTACTCAATACGATAGAAGATGCAAGATCATATCAAGCAACTATAGAGAAAATAGTTGGGTCTGGCTTCACAATCCAAATGAAGTCTTTCAGTCGTTAACCTATAGGGTTTCGTGAAAAACCTAAGGTTAAAGGAGAATCGACTCTAGTCGCAACTAGTAACACATAGGAGGTGTGGGGTTAGGTTTCCCAGTTGCTAGAGTTCTCCTTTATACGGTCTCCAAATCAGGGTTTGCAATCAATGCTACCTTGGTAACAAAGCATTCAATATTCACCGTTAGATGAAAACCTGATTAGACTCAAGCTAATATCTTTCAACCGTTAGATCGAACTTAGATTGTTACACACAAATGAAATGTACCTTCATTTAGGTCTGAGTAACCGTACCTAAACGTGTACACCTTGTTAGCTCAACAATAGTTAGCTGAAGTTAGCCATATGAACACTTTCATATCAACCTCAAGCTAATATCTTTTAACCGTTAGATCGAACTTAGCTTGTTACACACAAATGAAATGTATCTTCATTTAGGTCTGAGTAACCGTACCTAAACGTGTACACCTTGTTGGCTCAACAATAGTTAGCCGAAGTTATCCATATAAACACTTTCATATCAACCTCATTCATCTTAACCATAACTAGTTCAAATGACTCAAATGAAACTAGCTCCAGAGTTGTTCAATTGTTTATATTCTCATAGAAGTATACAAGATACAATTGAAGAAAAATCAATTTTGATTCACATGAATCAAGTCATGAACTTTATAGCCACGATTTGCAAAGATTGTATTCCTTAATATATAAATGTATTAGTTCATGAACAAACCGATTTTAGAACATCATCTACTTAGGTATGCGAAAGGGTATGCGTACTTAAGTAGCCGGACCAAGTTTGGGTTTCGCCAGTATGCGAACTGGTATGCATACCATCCAAACTCAGCAAAAATTCCCGGACCTGAACCTTACGCCAGTACGCGTACTGGTTTGCATACCAGGTTCCCGGACTTTTTCAAAATCAAGTACGCATACGGGTATGCATACCATGGTTCCCTACATGGATTACATATATGCAAGTACGCATACTATGCTTAAATCCAATTGTTCAAAACTCTCATTTCAACCATTGAAACATTCTCGGAAAACGGGAATAGCTGTCTCACACAAATTATTAGCTTCAAAGCAATTTTCAAGTGATCGAATGATCAATACGAAATATTCCGAGTCTACATCAAATGACTGTCTCACACAAATTATGTAAGATGTTACCAGACGATTTTTCACATGATCATCTTTTGACTTTCGTCAAGAATATAAGATGAACTTGGTTAAAGGGAAATATTACCAACACATATTTCGAGAAAGATATAAGCAAGTTAAACTTAGCTCGAAATATTAAATGTGTATAAATGAAGTCTATATAGCTATACGACTTTTGTCTCAAATAGGAGATAGAGTAGATAGAATTTGGAGTGATAGATGAGTTCAAGTCTCCACATACCTTTTGTTGATGAAGTTCCACAAGCTCCCCTTAGTAGTTCTTCGTCTTCGATCGATGAACGCCGTGAAGTCTAACGCTCAACTACACTTTCTATCCTAATCCGAAACTTAGCTATAAGTAGACTAGAAATCAAGACTTATAGTTTTGGCAACTAAACTTGACAACAAGCTTGAGATAGCAACGCTTGCGAGTTCGACCGAGCAGTGCTCTAACAATCTCCCCCTTTGTCAATTTTAGTGACAAAACTATCAATACATATGGAATACAAAATAAATAAACTTTGTAGCTCTCAATCCAAATGCTTGATTTCCTTGGTTCTTCAACATTACTCGAAATATTCGTCACTTCCAAGTACTCCAATGATTCTGAACGTGTTCAACTCAGCATCAATGTTGTTGAATATCCGTAGCCATAACAATGAGAAAACATAAGCTCTCAATCATTGTTATACAGTGTCATAGAATTATTACACAACATCAAAGTTCAATTGTATCACAACTTTGACAACAATACTATGGTGATATGTATCACTCCCCCTTAGTCAATACTTCATCTCACATGAAATCCACTCCCCCTTACATAATGATCCGTAAACCATATGTATTTGTAGTGTGAACTACACATTAATTCTCCCCCTTTTTGTCAATAAAAATTGGCAATGGTACGAAAACTAGTGGGGTCCTAATAAAATTTCCATGGAGATACTTCATGACCAAAAGAGAACAACATATCAACTTGTTTAGATGCCATCATATAGCCGAAACTAAATGCATTAATCAAGGAGTTTATAAATATACAAGATAACCCCTAAAATATTCCACAGCCGCACTCCCCACAAAGATTTGGCAATTAATCACAAGTTCAAATAAGAACTCTCCCCCATTAAATGTCATTTCCGAAAGAAAAACAAGAGCGACCTTACTTTCACAAGAAAAGAAGAATTTCTTTGGACAGTAACAAATCACATGAAACATGAATTTGCATCCAAAATACTCAATTAAATTAACCACAAGAGAACCCATGATTAATTTAATCGAAAATGCTCACATAAGAGAACTTACAGAGCCACACAGTATATACACAAGGATGTGGATCAGGGAAGACCAATACTGCGGAATAAACAAAGATTCATTCTATCTTTCATCACTATTTGCATAGAGACATAATAGAATTAATCTTTGTAAACAAAATTTCACCCAATCTTCCATCAATATTTGCATAATGACATAATAGGCTTAATTCTTGTTTGTCAAAAATTCATTCAATCTTTTATCAATATTTGCATAATGACATATGAAAGACTTAACTTTTGACATATATGGGACAATCATAGTTCACGGACGCAAACACACATATCCCATAACAAGTTGCAATATATGAAACCATAAAGATTAATACTACAAAATCATCTTCCAACTAAACTTTAGAATAAATCTAAAAACATTGCAAGATGAAATCGTTGGAAATAGCTATGTGTACTCACAATAATGGCTATTCCAAACCCTAGTTATCCTTCTTAAAACACAAGAATAAATTCTCATAAGAAGTTTCCTAGACATCATAGATCTTTCTCAGAGCATCTATAGAGAATTCCTTCTCATTATTGAAAAACCCATTGATTATAGGATTGTTCAATTCCTACAAATCTTCAGAAATATCAGTTAACCCACTAAGTTCTCTTTTTAGTTCACCCAAGGTATTCTTTGTTAGAGACAACATAAGTTCATAGTGAGCTATTTTATCTAAAGATAAAATGATTCGAGATTTTAAATCATTTCTTTTGTTGATGAAATCCTTCACCATACCTCTAAAGTTATTATCAAAATGACAAACATACAAGAGGCAGTTAGAGGAAGAACCTTCATCATTTGTAGATCTCTCCTTCTTCTTCCTTGAGGAAAGGATTCCTTCACAAAGATACACATTAGCTGCTTCAACTGCATCCATTTTTGTGGTACCTCTAGTTACAGGAGCCATGAAACTGTATCTTTCAAAGAAAAGAGAAGTGAAAGGCATTTTGATCACAAATGAATATAAATAGACTTACAGACACCCAAACCCTAGAAGAACTTTGAACAAGTCTTGTACGGTTCATGATCCATTATCTATTCTTAACAAGAAGATATTTTCTTATCAAAAATAAAATAAGAAATTACCAATTATACAAAACTTGAGCAACCTTGATGCAATCCTCATTTTATCAAGTTAAAATTGAGGATGCAAACGTCAATAGAATTAGATAGTGACGGAGTGAGCCGAATGCCCACATCTTTTATCACACCATTAAGGATTGTTGTATAAACACACTTCTTACCTCGTCTGAATCTGAATCTGGTTCTTATAGATTTTCTTCTTGTTATCAGGAGAATTATGTTGATTACTCAGAGCCAGATTCATCGTTTGCATGTAATTTCGAAGTTTGGCAATCCTTGTGTTGGTCCTCTTGAATTTACAACACTTAATTTGAACATGACTTGCACTTCCACAAAACGAACAAATCAAGGATGATTTATTTTCTTGCTTATTTGTCTCCTGTTTACCACAACTATCATTATCAATTATTCCAAACCGGGCTGGAACAATGGAGTTTTTTGTGCTCACAGTTTTGTTTTTGAACCCTAACCCATTTGTGTTTCCAAAAGTCTTCTGTCCAAATAACATTGCTGAGATTTTGTCAAAACTTCCATAAAGCCTTTGGAGGTCACACTTAAGAGTATTAATCTCTTTTTCTTTCAGAGATAGGGTCCCGGTGAATTCATCATTAAGATAGTCTATCTCAAGATCTTTTACCTGAAGTGATGATTCAAGTTTTTCCAATGAAGCCTTTAGTTGGAGGTTTTCTTGGTGAGTCTCTTCACACTTATTCAAGAATTCAACAATCTCAGTGTCACACTCAAACTCTGAGTCATAACTAGAGTAGGAAGAAGTTTCTGCTGCGAGAGCCGAAAGTTCATTGCACACAATAAAATTACGCAAGGTATTTGACAACCTGGGATGAGTTTTCTTGTATTGAATCATCAGAAGCGTTATCCTGAGAGAGACCTTTCTCACAACCTTTACTTCTTTTTTAACAAATCCTTGATCTTTTGTGTAATCAGTGATTTATCAAAATCAACATGATTAGAACAACATTCATCATCCCAAGACAAGTTAGAAGCTTCGCTTGTGTTGGTCACAACATTGAACGCAGAAGTTTTGACTGTGTTCTGATCAAGATCAAGAATTTTTAACTTTCCAACAAGAGTATTTCTGGAAAGCGAATCAAGGTTATTTCCTTCAACGATGGCATGCTTCTTAGAATCGTATTTGTCTGGCAACAATCTGAGAATTTTCATCACAATGCCCTTTTTAGGAATAGTCTTACCCAACACAAAAGATGCATTAACAATTTCAGATACTTTGTGATTAAACTCATCAAACGAATTCTCACCAGCCATACGAAGGTTTTCCCAATCAGAACATAGGTTTTGAAGCCTAGCTTCTTTCTCAAAGGAATTTCCTTCGAATACAGTTTCTAAGATATCCCACACATCTTTAGACCGAGTGCACGTAGTCACAAGGTGCTGAAGATCTGGGGTAATGGCATGTATGATAGCATTTAAACCGTCAGAATTTTGCTTTGCAACGAGAATCTCGTTAGGTTAATATCTACCAATATCCTTAGCAATAGATACACTGTCTACTGTAACCATTGGAGGATCATAGCCATTAACAACATAAACCCATGTTTGAAAATCACGCGCTTGAAGAAAGGCACGCATAGAAATTTTCCACCATGAGTAATTTGAGCCATCGAAGACTGGTGGTACGTTTATAGAGATAGCTCCTCTGTCCATATAGTCAGATCGCTACAAACACAGACTTATGAGGTCTTTAATGTGTTTGCCTGCTCTGATACCAATTGAAAATGCGGGGGTCTAACAACCACACCTAATAATTCGTTTGGCAATCTGAGAGGACTTACTCCGATAAACTTTCTAGAGAATCAACTAGACAGTCAGACTCAATCTAGAGTAAAGTATATCAAAGAGTTTAATATCACTGTTTCACAATGTAATCAGCAAATCAAACAGATAGAAATCCGCGAGCCTAATTATTATGTGAAACAACTTGAACGGTACCAAAGACCAATGTTCAAGTGTCAATCAATGTAAATCAACAACCCAAGGTTGGATATTCTAATTGATTGATCTTAACGCACAACCTGTGATATTTCTATTATATAACAAAATATAATGCGGAAAAGAAATAACACAGACACCAGAAATTTTGTTAACAAGGAAACCGCAAATGCAGAAAACCCCCGGGACCTAGTCCAGATTTGAACACCACACTGTATTAAGCCGCTACAAACACTAGCCTACTCCAAGTTAACTTCGGACTAGAATGTAGTTGAGCCCTGACCAATCTCACACTGATCAAGGTACATTTGCGCTCCTTACATCTCTGAATCCCAGTAGGACTCTACGCACTTGATTCCCTTAGCTGATCTCACCCACAACTAAGAGTTGCTACGACCCAAAGTCGAAGACTTGATAAACAAATCTGTCTCACACAGAAAAGTCTATTGTATAGATAAATCTATCTCCCACAGATAAACCTATGAGTTTTGTTACGTCTTTTGATAAATCAAGGTGAACAAGAACCAATTGATATACCGAACTTATATTCCCGAAGAACAGCCTAGAAATATCAATCACCTCACAATAATCTTAATTGTATGGTAACGAAACAAGATATTGTGGAATCAGAAACAATGAGACGAAGATGTTTGTGATTACTTTTTATCTTGCCTATCAGGGAATAAATCTCGAGCCAATCTTAAAGAAGATAATACTCAATACGATAGAAGATGAAGATCAGATCACGCAACTACAGAGAAAATAGTTGGGTTTGGCTTCACAATCCCAATGAAGTCTTTTAGTCGTTAACCTACAGGGTTTCGTGAAAAACCTAAGGTTCAAGGAGAATCGACTCTAGTGGCAACTAGTAACACACAGGAGGTGTGGGGATCAGGCTTCCCAGTTGCTAGATTTCTCCTTTATATAGTTTCCAAATCAGGGTTTGCAATCAATGCTACCTTGGTAACAAAGCATTCAATATTCACCGTTAGATGAAAACCTGATTAGACTCAAGCTAATATCTTTCAACCGTTAAATCGAACTTAGCTTGTTACACACAAATGAAATGTACCTTCATTTAGGTATGAGTAACCGTACCTAAACGTGTACACCTTGTTGGCTCAACAATAGTTACCTGAAGTTAGCCATATGAACACTTTCATATCAACCTCATTCATCTTAACCATAACTAGTTCAAATGAATCAAATGAAACTAGTTCTAGGGTTGTTCAATTGTTTATATTCTCATAGAAGTATACAAGATACAATTGAAGCAAAATAGATTTTGATTCACATGAATCGAGTCATAAACACTATATCCACGGTTTGCAAAAGATTGCATTCCTTAATATATTAATGTATTAGTTCATGAACAAACCGATTTTAGAACATCATCTACTTAGGTATGCGTACCTAAGTAGCCGGACCAAGTTTGGGTTTCGCCAGTACACGAACTGGTACACATACCATCCAAACCCAGCAGAAATTCCCGGACCTGAACCTTACGCTAGTACGCGTTCCGGTTTGCATACTGGGTTCCCGGACTTTCTCAAAGTCAGGTACGCAAACGGGTATGCATACCATGGTTCCCGGACATGAATTACATATATGCAAGTACGCATACTATGCTTAATCCAATTGTTCTAAACTCTCATTTCAACCATTGAAACATTCTTGGAAGAAGGGAATAGCTGTCTCACACAAACTATTAGTTTCAAAGCAATTTTCAAGTGATCGAATGATCAATACGAAACATTCCGAGTCTACATCAAATGAGTGTCTCACACAAATCATGTAAGATGTTACCAGGTGATTTTCACATGATCTTCTTTTGACTTTCGTCAAGAATATAAGATGAGCTTGGTTAAAGCGAAAGCTTACAAACACATATTTCGAGAAAGATATAAGCAAGTTAAACTTAGCTCGAAATATCAAATGTCTATAAATGAAGTCTATATAGCTATACGACTTTTGTCTCAAATAGGAGATAGAGTAGATAGACTTTTGAGTGATAGATGAGTTCAAGTCTCCACATACCTTTTGTTGATGAAGTTCCACAAGCTCCCCTTAGTAGTTCTTCGTCTTCAATCGATGAACGTCGTGAAGTCTAATGCTCAACTACACTTTCTATCCTAATCCGAAACTTAGCTATAAGTAGACTAGAAATCAAGACTTATAGTTTTGGCAACTAAACTTGACAACAAGCTTGAGATAGCAACGCTTGCGAGTTCGACCGAGCAGTGCTCTAACAATTTGGTCAATAGATTACCTACTGCTTCATTATATTTTGTTTCTCCTTATGAAAAGTTGTATGGTGTGAAACCAAATTATCAGGACTTGAGAGTGTTTGATTGTGCTTGTTATCCATGGTTAAAACCTTACACTCATTCTAAATTTGAAACTAGGAGCAAGTTGTGTATTTTTCTTGGTTATGCTTCTTCTCAATGAGCCGACTCATTCCCTACGATCATGTTATGTAAAGCTAAACTGGAAGTTAGTGACTGATGTACAAGTTGTCCATTATGGGACAAAATGACACATAAGTAAAAGTGGTTTAAAACTACATTGAAAGTTACTCTCAAGACTGATTCTAAGCATAAGCATGGGTTGGAAAAGGAGTGCCAAGTTGTAATAAAAATAGGCATATTAAATGTGGGATGCCTTAGCTTAGGATTGTAATAGACTGTTGACCCAACTGCACCCATGAATACCTGAACAGGCAACAAAATACTGTAAGTAATGACTATGTACTCATTAAAGTGCATCAAGAATTCGAAATGATTGGAAGAAAACTCTAAGCAAGGGAATGGTACGAAAACAAACCTTCAAAGCTTAAAGTGCAACAAGAATTTGGTATTTCCTACACAATCATTCATCCAATAAATTTAACCTTGAAACAGGCAAATGACAATAGTTCATGAAAGGGAAGAGCAGGACCGATAAATTTAAGCTGGTATAAATTTAAAATTCATTTAATAAATTTCTTTTCTTTTCTGAACTAACTTTTTTTTTTTTGAGATATATCACATTGTTTTGCAAGTTGAGATGAAGGATCGGCAATATTTGAGTTTGTTAGAGCATTGCTTGGTTGAACCCACAAGTTTTGCTATCTCAAGCTTGTTGTCAATGTTAGGTGATCAAAACTATATCTTGATTTCTAGTCAACTAAGTCAAGTTTCAGATATGTTAGAATTGTAGTTGAGTATCAGAGATCATCCTTGAAGACAGAAGAATCGATGAAGATATTTGGAGAACTTTTGTACCAGGTATGTGAATACTGAACCATTCTATTTTACTCAATATACCATAATTATATCAATTAAGACTATGTCGTATGCCTTATAGTAGATTTGCAAAGAAGATGTTGCGAGTCAAGCTTGTCTTGTGAAAAATATCGAAATATGATTAGTGATTAGATGTTCGAAGGTCCTTAACAATATTAGTTCTATGAATTAATATGTGGATCGATTGGAAATTTCCCATGCAAATGATTATATCACTTGGGAATGTTTCAAACATCATAGGAGAGAAATATGAACTTACTAAAATTTATACTCGGGAAAGGTTGGCGAACTCAGATTGCAAACCATAAAAGTCTGAGTTACAGAAATAGAGGAAGGTTGGCGAACCAGTTCACAAACCACAAGTTTAGTTGGGAACATGTCACAAACCTGGTTGGAGAACCGTGGTGAACTGATTTTATAAGTTGGATAAATTGGCTAGCAGTTTGTGAACCCGGTTCATGAAGCGTAGCACCCTGACTCGTGAACAAGCCCTACGGTTGGCAAACCTTTGTACCAACTGTCCCGACAATGTTTAACAGATGCTCAAAGACTTATTATTTTAATATGTTTAGCATTGCTAGAATCTCTTAAAACACTTCTAAGAATTCATTGATCACTTAAACACTTATGTGTGCGAACTTTTATTAAGTTCTTAGGTGTTTAAATGAACATCAAATAACTTTTAGTTCTTTGGCTAACTTTCCAAACCGAACAATCATTATACACAGTTCCATAACCGAACCTATGTATATAGTTTTATATTGTAGTTTGAAGACATAATTAGTTTCTTGATTATCAAGTTATCTTAGCTTGAATTCACAGCTAACACTAGTCTTTGAAAACTATAAATAGAGCATCTCTGTCAACCGGGAAAATCAATTGCTGACACTTTGTGTCTAGTTGATTCTAGAGTCGCCTCTATTAACCTTTTAGGTCTACGACTAAAAAAGACTTCGCTTGGGGATTCGTGAAGCCAGGTCCGACTATCTTTACCTTGATAGTTCGTAAATTTTGATCTTGCTTTTCTGTTATCGAGGTTTTTGTAATCTCTTTCAGGCAAGATAGATAGAAATCGCAAAGTTCTTTTCGTCCCAGACTTTGTGATTCCTCAAGATAGATACCTAAAGACTGATCTTAGTTGATCTTTTGAAGATTGTTCTTGCGAGGTGGTTAAGAATCTAGGCTTCTCTTCGAGAGTCGTAAGTTCCGGATTTGTGAGGTTTGCTAGCTTTTTCTATTACAAACATATTTCCACATCTTGATCTTTGATCTAAATGGAAATCAAATAGTCTAATATGTTAGAGGAAGATTGGTATCAAAAGTCTTCACTTCGGATGAAACAACTCTTAGGATGTAAAGGATGCCAGCTATGGGAAACAAGTGCGTAGAACCTTATGAGGTTCAAGAGACATAAGGAGCACGACTGTAACTGAATTGCTTGGAGGGTGGATTCGGTCTCAACTACATTCTAGTCCGAAGTCTGGTAGTAGGATAATGTCTGCAACGGCTCAATACAATGTGGTGTTCAATCCGGACGAGGTCCCGGGGTTTTTCTGCTATTGCAGTTTCCTCGTCAACAAAATTTCTGGTATCTTGTGTTTTTCTCTTTCTGCATTATATTGTTTATCTTTATAATTTGATTTACACTGGTTTCTACGTATTTAATCTAAGTAGATACGTCCGCTTAATTGTAATCGATTACGAGACTAGTTTCTTGTAGAATCCGTATCTTGAAAGATAGATAACAAGTTTAATTACTTGGAAGAATTTCGATTGAATTATTTGGAACCGACTAAATTGATCTTGGATATTGATTTTTGAGATCGTCCAAGTACTCTGGTTAACAATCATGTTCACAGACCTTGTGTCTATATACATACTGTTGTGCTTAAGATTAGCTACTTCTGAAACACCCCAAGATCTTCATACAAAAAAAACAGAAAATATGCGGAATTTAAACAAGAACACAAATATTTATAGTGGTTCGGCAATGTGCCTACTCCACTGCAGAAAATAAACTTTATATGGAAACTTAGAGAATAGACAAACTGTTTCTTCACACACCTCTAACAATTCTGACTGGGATACAATAACCAAATGGTTATCACCTCTATTTATAGGCCTAGGAATAATCTAGAATCTGCCTCGAAATAGAAGTCCTAAATAGAGAACGAATTCCTAATAGAAATCAGATTCCTAAAATAACTTGCATACTGATTTAGGAAATCAGTTTGATCTTTCCTAAAGTAAGGTGTTTCCTAAATCGAGCCAATAACTAACACATACTAATTTAGTAGAGGTTGAGATATTAACTTTATATACATATTGTCAAGGATCATTAAGTTGGTCTACTTGCAATTGTATTAAGTTTTGTTTATACAGGTTGCTGAACGAAAAATTTGGGTGTATTTGGTATCCTCTGCGTTTTCAGAGTTGTTGTTGGCCATTTGGAGATAATATAGTTTGATTTTAGGGATTTGAATGATAGATAAGGTCATTTTTGTTTTGTGTCCCTTTAAGGAAATTATCTGAGAATATAAAATGGAATTTATATCTGTGATTGAACACAGAAACAAGAAAAGGAAAAGTACGCCAAGTGTTAATCATGCAATATTCTCAATTATAAGATTGATTAAGTGGAAGACTAAACTTGGACCGGTCTTGATAACCAGTCTTGTTCAAAGCAATGATTATGACTTGGGAAACAAGAGATATCATAAGACTGCACTTTGAATTAGTCATGAAGAGCTACTTAATTTGTAGAGATGGGTAAAATCGAGTTGAAGGAGATATGGGTAGTTCAAGGGATTTACAAACTGCTGCTCACTGCCAAAGACCAAAGAAAATGCAACCGCGCGCCGTAAAGGAGCAGTGCCCGAGCATCTACCAATCAGGATGGCGAGGCGAGAAGGGATAAATCCTGAAAAGAAAACTGAAGGATATTAGATAAAAATACTAATTCAACATGCAAGGAACCTTAGATGTCAGAAAAGAAACCAAATTACAAAAAATGTGAAAGGGAAAGAATCCAAACAATAAAATTATATGATTATATAGTAGAGATTAGAGCCCTAAAGTATAAATTAAGAGAAAATATTTCGAGAAAAGCTGAGAGGATGATAAACCCTAGAAAGCAAAGATTTTGGAATATTAAGAAGAAAAACCATATTTTACTGATAAAGAATAAAATTATTAGATCTACTCTAAAGGATTCATTAAAATAGAAAAAGTAGAATCAAAGCAAAGATTCAAGAACGGAGAAAACAGAATCAAGAAAAATGAAATTTAGATTTTCATAGAGATTGAGGGAGAAAATCCGAAAGATCGAGAAAGTAGGTAATCTGAGTTAGGAAAACGATTCAATCAAGTGAGTCTCCTCGCAGAGCACCTAGTTACCCACCCACTATGAATAGAATGTGGTCTTCCCTGAATCCCTAAAAATTCACTAAAGACCAAAACATGTTTTCTCTATAAAATATTGTTGCAGATGGAGTTTAGGATTTGGGAGATGTCGGATCAAAACTAGATGGGCCCACAGTGAACTAAAGGTCTCTTGATAAGTGTCAACAAATACTTTGGCCAAATTAATTAGTGGCAGCTAATATTGTATCCCTGGGGATCTCACATCTACACCTCCGTCTACGACACGACAAATTAAGAAAACCATATTTTAATTAAAGAATAAAATTGGATTGGATCGAATCATATTTGGCCCTTTTACAAGATGTCGGTGAAAGATTTTTGGGGAAATCGTAGGGAAAGACTTAAGAAGAATCAAAGAGAGCAAATGACCTTTTTCCCTACCCACTATAAAAGAGACAAAGCCCCTTTCTTTTCCTCATGTGGTCTTCCCCCTTAAATTAAAAATCTATTGAATAAAGAAAATTGTGTTGTGATATGCGGATGAAACGTGGTCTTATTCACATATGCTTGTGGAAATTTACACCAAACTTGGAAAGCATAACTTGAACGATACAGAAAAGATAGTCCATCATTTAAAATCCTTCTCATAAGATAGTCTTGCTTTAGAAAATATGGATCTTTGATCCATTCTCTTCTTAGCAAAGATTTTGTCTCCCTAAAGTATAAATTAAGAGAAAATATTTCGAGAAAAGCTGAGAGGATGATAAACCCTAGAAAGCAAAGATTTTGGAATATTAAGAAGAAAAACCATATTTTACTGATAAAGAATAAAATTATTAGATCTACTCTAAAGGATTCATTAAAATAGAAAAAGTAGAATCAAAGCAAAGATTCAAGAACGGAGAAAACAGAATCAAGAAAAATGAAATTTAGATTTTCATAGAGATTGAGGGAGAAAATCCGAAAGATCGAGAAAGTAGGTGAGTTAGGGAAAACGATTCAATCGTCGAGTCGCAGAGCACCTAGTTGACCCACCCACTATGAATAGAATGTGGTCTTCCCCTTGAATCCCTAAAAATTCACTAGCACCAAAACATGTTTTCTCTATAAAATATTGTTGCACGGGATCAAAAACTAGTTGAACTAAAGGTCTCGGATAAGTGTCAACAAATACAGAGCTAATACCCGGGGATACGACACGACAAATTAACCATGTTAAGCCTATTCTGTAAGTAAAATCAATCAAAGGAAGTTGACATGGCAATCAAGTCATGGAGAACTATAGAATAAAAAGTTATGCAGCCACCAATGGCGAGAAATTTACATGTCTGGCCACAAGTGGTTAGAAATTTACATGTGTAGCCGTTGTTTGAAGACATCCAGGCGTCGCTCACACCGACATGTCTAGTTGTCAAATTTTGGAATTTTGTGAAAGGAAATGCAAAAATAGATCCGAAGAAAACGAAAATCGTAATCAACTCAGTAACTAAAACCTAGTCAATGTATTTTTCTCACTCGAACCAAAATACCTTTATTAACACATTCTCCTTTCACACGTACTTATGACCCAATTTATTAACCTGTCTACAATAAAATTTCCGTTCAACTCCTCCACCACCATAATCTCCGCCACCAACGATAACAACAATAAAGTCAACAGTGGCATATTATGTTACGTCATCTGTTCATGTTCATTTATCAAAGCTAAACACATAATTGTGTGAAAAAATAGATTATAAAAAGGACTAGTCACAACTTCTAATGTAACTTTTACATCTATTAGTATTAGACTGAATAATACGCGTACTATTCGTTCCCGCACTAATTCGCATCCGTTTCGCGAACTATTGAACTTAACTTTTAAATCTATTAGTATTGGACTGAATAATACGCGTACTATTTGTTCCCGCACTAATTTGCGTCCGTTTCACGAACTATTGAGATAGAGACACCAAACACGATACAGACATGTGTGGGACGTATTCGAACCCATGACCTCTAGGTTATAGGTTAATATGCGACAATCTAACCATTGGGCTACGACTTTGTTGGTGATATATTTCCATATTGTTTATATATAACAATTTTATCATATTTTCTATGCATTATTGTGATTAAAAGCTATTTTGGTATAGCCGAATTTTGAGCGCCGAATTAGTATCTCAAAAAGTACGTATGACGTTCCGTATTACTCCCGACCGAATTTGACTTTTACGAATCCATATAATGTTCAGACTTTTATCGTGTTCCGAATTGCTAATTAGGATCTTGTCTAAATGGTAGTGAATATAAAGGAATTTATGGCTTGGCTCGTACATCAACGGCTAATCTATGGTAAAAGGTTCCATTGGAATAATTATTTATTTAGTATTTAGGGTATCTCATATCTTAAAAAAAAAATGGGGAAGCCCGGGGAGAAATGACAAGAAGATATTGGAACATTAATTTGGAAGAGACGATGGAAACATGAGTTCATTTTAGTCATGGTACTAGGAAATGGAAGCATGAGTCTGCACGTTGCCTTACCCTTTTGAGTTTATCTATAATACAAAACAGAAGGGGTTTTTGAGCCACGGACGGACGGATAACATTTTGAGAGACAAAAGGATGATCCGACCATCCCAGTCTCATCCTAGCCATTTACATCTAACGAATGTAAGAGTTGTAACCTTCTTCCATTATGGCTATATGCATTTATAACACCTCACAATTAGTTCCACACTAATTAAAAAGAAAATAATGTCCCACCAAAAAAATAAAGTGGACAATTAACTGTTAAAACCATGTAGAACTCATATTTTCACACTCATATTTTATTGTAGAAAAACAAAGAAAATTCCTTGCACCATATCTTTAGAAAAATCAAATTAGACAACCTTCATCAACCTGCAAAACACAAGTAACAGTACAACATTAATTTGCGGTTATAATGTGTAAAACCCGAACAACAAAGAATTTGTAGATTCTCTTTTTGAAAATACAAAAAATAATTTTCTTTATATTCAGTGTAAAGGAACAAATGTGTAAAATCAAATTAGCCACGTACACTCACTAATTTACCACCATAAATTTATTCCATTGAAATACTTACCCACATAGAAGAAAAAAATGTCCATATTATAAAATCTGCATGCAAAAGAAACGACGACTTTATGATTAACACATAATATATAGCTCAATGCACAAAAAAAAAAAACGTCAAAACATTAAAAAGGTCACTAATTATAATTATTCGATAAACATGTATATATAAATAGAGGAGTGTAATTCTTCAACCATACACCTTCAAACTTATTCGCCCATTTCCAACTTATTCTCTTGGTATTTTTTTTAGTGCAAGAGTATCAACATGTCAAACATGAGTAGCTGCAGTCCCACAAAATCGGTTTCCCAAAATGTGTTTGCTTCCTTTTCAAGAATGCAAGATTGCGATGAAGACAAACCTGTAGTACTCAAGATATGTGTTGAAAGTAAACGGAAAGAGGTCGATTTCATGACGACCAACGAAGTCACTACTTTGGATTTACTTATAATTGACGAAAAAGTGAGTGCATTCTTATTTTGATCCGAATAAAACTATTTTTTTTTGCAGGTTAAATATGTGAGGAATAAAGAGGGCGATGTCGAAGAGAGAATATCGATGTTCCTTTGAGGAGGAAAATGAAGGAAAATCCATGGTTCATGCATCACATGTACGCGAAACTGTTGATGATTAGTGTAGAGAATGAGAGAATGGATTTGAGGCTGCATCGAAACCATGCAATGGAAATGACATAGGATAATACCGGAATGGAATCACCAGAGCGTATGGATAACGAACACAGAACGATAGTGCTAGCTATCGAGGAAGAATTTTTTGGAGGATGTAATTGTTTGAATACAACACAAATCAGTATCAAAGACTAACAATCATTGGTGATCAAATAATAAATTATTATTTAAGGGAAAAATAAAAAAAAAGTTACCAGGAATTATTATCAAAAATTATTATTTTAATCAACTGCAAGTGTAACCGAATTTATTGGGTGACAAATATTTAATATTTTCATAGCTACAAGTTCTCATGGGTAAAATTAGGTCTGTAGTAATTATTAAAATTATCATAACCAAAAATTTATAAATATGGTATCTTATTCGGTAAAGGAATGCCAAATCAGTTGATGAATCATCTTTCTGACATTTTAAATATCCATATCTGTGACTTAAGAGAAAAATATCTTCGTACTGTTTTTCTCATGCCGTGCCGTTACGGCACGAGTTATTTCTAGTCATTTTTATAAGAGCTTCAACCATTTCCAATCCATCTCCATCAATGGAAAAGCCTTTAACGGTTCTCACTATTCAACTAGCCTTCAATTCCTTCCTCCATTCGAATTACTCGAACGATTTTTCTATTTATCCATCATGTCTTCCAATCTCTTCGGAGAATGACTGAGGTTGGTGTTAGAGTTACGGTGGCCGGAGGTTTGATATGAGTTTTTTTTTTTTTTTTTGAAGCATTGATATGAGTTTCACAAGTGGTCAGTGGGTGAATGTATTTACTTTTTTGATGAAAATCAGTGGGAATAGAGAAGCAAATGAAAAATTCAGATTTACGTAGTACAATTATGAAAGAAGTATTGAACAACCACTTAGCACAGTGAATGACTCAAATCTTTTGAAGCCGGTGGTAATACCGTCGCTGAAGACCAGGATAACGAAGATTTCGTTGTCGCGGACCATCGCAAGTGATCTAAAAACACAACAAAGAAACCAAGAGCGACTATTAATGCCGAGATAACATAGAGTAGAGGGCCGTCGAGCGCTGACTTTAGTCAAAGGCGATTTCTAGGCGATTAAGTTAGGGTTTTCTGCATCTCCTCTGGTGAGATGCCATCATCTTCTCAGGTGATTCCACCTCCAGTGGCTCCCTCCAAATCGCTAGAGGTTACTCTCATGGAGGGTTCTCCTACTTTGAATTATTCTGGTGGTGTAGATCCAGTTATTCCTCCTGGATTTTAAAATTTTCCTTCCTCGGGTTCGGTAGCATCTCGAGGACATTGGTCATCTTTGTTTGATAATAAGAAGGAAGAGATGATTTCTGCAGATATGGAATTCTATTCGTATCCAGTAGTTGAAGGAAAGAAAACAATGGATATTCTTTATGAGGTATTTGAAGAGGATATTCGTCAATGTGAAGATAAGGTAATTGGTGCTTTTGTAGGATGAAGGTTACCTTTTAATTACCTTTTAATTGGGTTACCTTTTAATGCATGGGTAATATTCAAATGACTATTTATGGGGAGAGCATGTTTATTTTTGATTTCCAATTGCATGAAGATAGAATTAAGGCATCGTGCATGGAAACCCAAAGGTAATATTCAAATGACTATTTATGGGGAGAGCATGTTTATTTTTTATTTCCAATTGCATGAAGATAGAATTAAGGCTTTAGAATTAGGAGCAATGTTTATCTCCAATAGATTGTTTATTGTCAAGCCTTGGTCTAGGAAGGTTGAGCAAGAAATTGTTGAATTGAAGTCCCTTCCAGTGTGGATTAATTTTAGAAATGTTCCATTATTCATGTGGAATAATAAGGGATTGAGTATGATTCCAAGCTTTTTGGGTAAACCTCTTATGATGGATACTCAAACTTTAAACAAAACTAGAATGAGCTATGCAAGAATTTGTGTAGAAGTGAATGTAGAGTGTGAATTTCCTGATTCATTTACTTTTACTCTTGGAGGAAGGATAGCGTTGAAATTAAGGTGGAGTACTCTTGGAAATAGGGGTGTACAAAATGCCCAAGCTCTTTCTTATCATATACTTCATTCATATATTATAGTGTGCTGGTGATAGGTGTAGAATACCATGTACTTTAAGAAGCGGAAATCTTTGCTATGTTTCTTGTGAATTATGTACGCCCGAGTCCTGCCCCGACTGACAATACAAAGGGGATTTATTGGTTGAAGGGAGCCCATGGGCGCATCACAGGCTCGTGTTGTTGCATTTGAGCTGTAGTTTTAGGGATGAATTGGCACACTTGAATCATGGGCTGCACTGAAGTTCCTCGGTGCTGCTAGCCACGCCTGGATAATTGAGATGAAGGCTGAAAATGTGTCTCCGATGTTGCACACTTTTGAATAATTATAAGTGGGAGGACCGGGTTTTTGTTCAAATATATTTTCCTTTGTGCAAACTTTCCGCCGATTTCCTTGAGTCCGGGTTTCTCTCTCTAAGGTCGTGGGCTTGGTGGATTTACATCTAATGGACTTTGAAGACAAAACCTAGTTTTGGAAGGAGAAAAGGCTATAAAAGAGGAATTCTGTGGAGAGCCGTTTTGTTTACGCTTCTAGGGTTTGGTTTTGTTCTTCTTCCTCTTTGTTTTATTATTGAATATTGATTGAACTCCATAGCTATGAGTAGCTAAATTCCTATTTATTGTTAAGCTTTGTTTAGTTACTTGTTTATCGTTCAATTCTTCGACTCACATGATTGAAGTATTGTGATAGGAATAGCCTCGAATAAAGTTTTCTACTTAAATTTCAAGAACTTAAATTTCATATGTGGACAATTTATTGGGGTTAGAGAAAATTCTGAATTACATTTCACAATAATGAATATGAATTGCTTGAACTATAATTTGAACCAGTTACAGATATATCATCATTCATCAAGCCAAAAAAAACAAACATATATACTTTAAAATTTTGAATTATCTCTTGGGACCGAGGCCTGGCCCCTCCGCCCGACCTCAAATATTGGAGTCCACTGTTAGCCTTGCCTTTATTGTTTCACTTAAATTTCAAGAACTTATGGACAATTTATTGGGGCCATGGGCATTAAATTTTGTTATTTTCCGACCTGGCCTCGTATTGTTTCACGGGTATGGAAACTTAATGGGTAGTAAGGATTACAAACCCGTCCGGCCCGGCCTGTGCTATAATCGGGCTTGGGCTGGCCTGCCCGGCCCGATGTACACCCCTACTTGGAAACCCCTAAAGTGTAGTGAATGTGCTGTATTTGGAAATGTTCTTTCTCATTGTCCCAAGCAAGAGAAACCTGTTCAGAAATTGGTACAAAAATGGGTTCCTAAGAAGATTGTTACTTCAGTGGATGAAGCAGGGTGGATTTCAAAATCAAGAAAGGGGAATCATGAATTGGTTAGTCCAGTGGCTACTACTAGTGAAGTGACTATTACTGATATAGTATTGCAGGAGGTGGAAGTAGTTGAAGTCAACAATGAGAATCAATTAAACTCCAATTCTTTTATGGTTCTTGATCAGTGTCTGGAAAATTCTTCTGAGTTGGAACCTGCAAACAATAAAAAAAACTTTCAAGCCATATTGCAAGCAACTCAAATGAAGTCTAAAGAACAGTCCTCAACTAGTTCTGGATCAGGCTCAAGGGCTCATTTCCAAAAGAAAGGTACTACTTCCCATCCTGCTGGTACTCTTTTACCTAAGTCTGCAGATTTAAAGAAATCTGCTAGAGGTTTTATCACCCTTCCTATTAATATTATATGATGTTCAACATTGGAAGTTGGAACATTAGAGGTCTCAATGATCCTCTTAAGCAGTTAGAAGTTAAAAATTTAATAAAGATGAATAAATTAGCCATGATTGGTATTGTTGAAACCCATGTGCATCCTTCTAATAAGTTGAGAATAAGGAATAACATTAACCCCTCTTGGAGTTATTTAGATAATGATAGCATTAATAATTTTGGTAGAATCATGGATTGCTTGGGATACTAGATTCTTACAAGTCACCTTATTAAGTTCTTCTCCTCAGGCAATTTTCTTGGAAGTTGTTTTCTCTCCTATGATAAATTTTGTTATTACTTTTGTTTATGGGGATAATTACTATATTACTAGGAACTCTCTTTGGGATTCAATTATAGCTTTTGCTTCAATAAATACTAGGCCTTGGGTCCTGTTGGGTGATTTCAATTCATTACTTCATCCTTTTGATAAATTGGGTGGCTCTCATGTTATGCCTATTCACTATCAAGATTTCTCAAAATGTGTTCAACTCTCTCAGTTATTAGATCTTCATTTCTCTGGTTGCTTATATACTTGAACTAATTGTCAGCTAGATGGTGTTGTTATTAGATCAAAGTTGGACAGGGGTATGGTTAATATGGAGTGGATTCAACAATTTCAGTTATCTAAGGCTGAATTCTTGTTACCAGGTATTTTTGACCACTCTCCTTGTGTTTCTATTTTTGAACAAAGAAAGCACGGCCCTCCACCATTTAGATTCTACAACTTTCTGTCTGAAGAAAAAGATTTTATGAGTGTGGTGAGAGTTGGATGGAACATAACTGTTAGAGGTAACCCAACGATAGTGTTTGTTACCAAACTGAAAAATGTAAAGCATGTTATCATTCATTGGAAAAAAGCTAGATTTAAGAAAATGTCTGAGCAAGTTCTTCAAGCTAAAGATGAAATGGATACTTCCCAACTTTTGCTTCAATCTCGTCCTTTAGATTCTGATTTGGCAAGAAGAGAAAGACAGTATGTTGCTGAATATGTTAAGCTAGCCAAATATGAAGAGTCTGCTGCTAAACAATAGTCTAGGATTTAATGGTTGGACTTAGGTGATTCCGATACTTTTTTTCTTCTTCATAATTCTCTTAAAGTAAGAAGATCCAAAAATAATATCTTATCTCTTTATACTAATGAGAATGTCAAGTTAGAAGAGGATCAAGACATTGCTAAGGAATGTATTATCTATTACTCTTATTTGTTTGGTAGTGATCTTAATGAAGAGGACAACTCTACTTCTTTGTCTAGACTTAGAATAGATGCCTGCATTCACCAAGATGATGTTGCCGATCTTATAAATCCTGTAACTAGAGAAGAGGTTATTGCTGCTCTGCATTCTATTGGTTCTAGTAAGGCCCCTGTCCCTGATGGGTTCTCTAGTCACTTCATTAAAACCAGTTGGGCCATTGTGGGGGATGAATTTGTTGCTGTTGTACAAAATTTCTTCCATAAATCTAAACTACTAAAAGAAATTAACTGTATTTTTATTACTTTGATTGCAAAAAACAAAATTCTTCTATTATTTATGATTTCAGACATATATCATGCTGTAATGTCATCTATAAGTGTATTACTAAGATCTTATCTTTGAGAATGAAGAAAATTTTGGGAGGGATTATTAGCCAGAACCAGTTTACTTTTATATCAGGAAGATCTATTCAAGACAACATTATGGTGGCTCATGAATTGGTAAGAAATTATCATAGATCTAATGGTACTCCTAGATGCTCCCTTAAGATTGATTTAAGAAAGGCTTATGATACAGTTAAATGGGAGGCTATTCTTTTTATGCTACATCAACTTGGTTTTCCTGAAGTTTTCATTAGTTGGATTTCCTTATGTATCAAAACTGCTAAATTTTCTATTCTCATTAATGAATCTCCTTATGATTTCTTTGGGGCCAAGAGACGATTGAGGCAAGGCTGCCCTATCTCTCCATACTTATTTGTGCTAGCTATGGAAATCTTGAGTGCTACTATTCTTCATCAAGTTCAAATTCAGAATTTTGGGTTTCATCCAAGGTGCAAATTAACCAAATTAACACATCTCTGTTTTGCTGATGATGTCCTGATCTTCTTCAAAGGTTCTACTGTTGCTGCTTCTAGTCTCAAGATAGCTTTGGATTATTTCAGTATTTGCACAGGGTTACAGATTAACAACCAGAAAACCTCTTTATATTGTTCTTATGTGCCTGATGCCATTTTGCAGCAAATTGTTCAAGTTTTGAATTGTTCAGTAGGAGAGTTGCTAGTTAAGTACCTTGGAGTTCCTCTTCTATCTACCAAGCTTTCTTATAGAGATTGCTTGCCCCTTCTTGAAAGAGTGGATGAGAGAATCTATTCTTGGAAGTCTATTTCTCTTGCTTATCCTGGGAGAGCTCAGCTTATCAAGGATGTTTTAAGTGGTATGTTATTCTTTTGGTTTTCATGTTTTGTTCTGCCTAAGAGAGTTCTTAAAGAGTTAAATACTAAGTTTAAAAGATTCTTATGGGCTGGACCAGAGCTAAAGAAAAGTTATAATCCTATAAGCTGGAGTCATGTTTGTCATTCCTATGATGAAGGTGGATTAGGGATTAAAGATCTTCTAGAATACTAATATAGCTGCTAATCTTAGACACACATGGGATCTTGTCTCTGGTAAGGAAACTATTTGGACTCAATGGGTTAAGAGTAATCTAATTAAAAGTAAAGATTTTTGGACTATGTCCATTCCACAAGACTCTTCCTGGTGTTGGAGAAGAATCTTAGAACATAGAGAAATAGCTAAAAATCATATTGGAGTTCTTCTAGGTGATGGAGCAGATACTAATTTCTTATATGAGAATTAGCATCCTAGAGGGAGACTCATTGATTGGGTGGATTCAAATATTTTACATACCATTGGAGCTACAGAAGAGTCTAAAGTGGTTGACTTTATTTCTAATGGTCATTGGTCTTTCTCTGATTTTATGGAAGAGGAAGTACAAGAAGTGGTTCATCAGCTTTCCCTGAGTGACTTCAATTCTCTGGAGAAGGATCAAATCTACTGGAAATCTAGTACCACAGGTCAGTTCTCAATAAAAGCTACTTATATTGCTATCTCTGATCATCTGCCTAACCCTATTTGGAATAATCTTGTTTGGTTTAAGAAACATATTCCCAGACATTCCTTTATTACATGGCTTGCTCTGCACAAAAAATTAAAAACTAGAAGTAAGCTTTTTAACTGGGGTGTTATTTCTGATGCTTCATGCATTCACTGTGGTCATGTTGAAGAAACTGAAAATCATCTATTTCATGACTGCTTTTTTTCTGCTGGTATATGGAGTGGTCTTCTTCTGAAGATGGGAATTATTAAGGATCCAACAACAAATTGGGATGAGGAGATTAGATGGTGTTCTCTTCACTTTACTGGGAATAGTTGTGTTTCTAAAATCAAAAAATTAGCTTTCAATAGCTATGTTTATCATATTTGGAAAGAAAGGAACAATAAAGTGTTTAGGACTATATATGGGTCCCAAGATCAAGTCAGTACTCTTATTGTCCAAGATGTGAGATTCAAAATGATGGCTTCTATTCAAGAGGAATCTGATAACCCTAATGCCAAAAGATTCATGATGAGATGGAATGTGGAATGTATCTTTATCCTTCATGAGTTTATTTACTGCACTTGGTTGTACCCTGATGAAGATAAAGTTATGATTAATACGGAGCTAAATCTGATTCTGCAGGAGGATTTAGAGCTATAATCAGAGATCATACAGTTGAGGTTATCGGTGCTGCCAGTGGTAAAAGACCAATTATCTCTGTTCTTGCTCACGAGTTACAGAGAGTTGAACTGGGTTTACAGCTTGCTATTTAGAAAAATCAGTTTAAAGTCCATCTTGCTATTGATTCAATGAATGTTTATAATTTGCTTACCAATCAGCATTCAGAGCCACCTTGGAATGTTATGAAAATTTGGAGGAGAGTTAAGCAGTTAAAAGGCAGATTTGTTAACTGGAGAGTTTCTTTCTGTTACAAAGAAACCAATAGAGCAGCTGATTATCTAGCTGGGCTTTATTTGGGGAGTACTTGGGTTGAAATTCGTCGGGATGAGTTCATTACTGACTTTAGAGAAATCCTTGCGGCTGACAAGGCGCAACAAGTTTAACAGAGGAGGAAGAAGAGGAGAAACTAGTTTGGTGCTGTCTGTTTTGTTTCCCTTCTTTGTTTTCGGTTTGCTTTTGTTTATTTTCTTGTTTTTGGGCTTTTAGCCCGCGGAAAGTGTCAAAAAAAAAAAAAAAAAAAAAAAAAAACCACTTAACACGGTGCAACTAAAAATTCTTGTAAGAGCTTAAAACAGTCGAATAGACAACCCTGAGTCATCAAAGAACAACGATTTAATCCAAATTCATAATTTACTTAAGATTCAATTAAAAAAAACACACACATAAGGAAAGACCAGTATTTAATTGATGAAATCCAGCCTTAGCAGGTATCCATCCCTATTAACAGGTAAACAGTTCTCACACAAACATAAGCGTTCAAACACACACCCATCATACCTTCGTTATCACTTCATCATCCAACTCTCGTTGTAGTACTCCAGTTGGAAAGCATCCTCTCAAAGAATACTTGTTAGCTCTTGTGGAAAATCATCTGGTTTAATCTCATGTGACCCCTCATCACCAAGGGAAATCCTCTCTTTTTTGTTCTCAACCCCAGGTCTATCCTTTTTTCCCATTTTTGCCAGATAATATGCAGCTCTATTCAAACCCTTCGATTTTCCTATCAAATCTTGTAGAGCTTCGCCTCCATGTGTCTTAACTTTAATTTCCCGCAAATGACGCACCAAACTCAGATTGCAACCTTCAGACTTAGAAAAATACTCCCGACACGGTTTACAAATACGTGAATCACATGGATCATCTGCGATTGTATATTTAACTCTACCGCAGTTCAATACTCGGAAAAAAAGTCTTGGAACTTTCATTGAATTGCACTGGACACGAAGTTGAGAAAGTCCATGCTTCTCAGCAAGTGCGACACCAGCCTTTATACCCATCAACACTTAAGTGAAAAAAGATACTCCAGATGCTGAGAACTTGGCTGAAGCAGTGATAGGCTTTGCGACTGGATCACGTAAAATAACTCCATATCCTCCGTAGTGTTTATCCTTATTATAATAAGCATACACATTAACCCAAAAAAAAGTGTTTGATGATTATTCAATTTCCAGGAATCAACCCAATCTTTCAGCGGCTGTGGGCATATAACAGGACGTTCTATCATTTTATGGGAATTAACATAAGCTTCCCACAACGAGTCAAGGACAGTTTTGCGATCGTTCTTCTCAGCCACATCCTGCAAACCTCTTTATTGTCATTTTCAATTTCATCATATCTATACATAAACTGAAACAATAGATAAAAGTCCGGGGCTGCAAAGATTTTATATGAGCACCTCAAATTGTGAAAATAAAATAAAATGAGTAATACTCACGGTTGTTGATATGATTTCTTTGTTCTTTTTTGTTGCTGTTGAATCCGTCATACCTACTCCTGCTTATTTGCTGTCTTCATCTTCTTCCGAGGAATTATAGCCTTCATCTTCTTCCGAGTAATAATAGTCGACAGAACTCATAGAGGAGGCATCTTCTTCTCGTTCTTGTTTATCAGATTCTTCTTCAGCAGCTGGTAAGCAGTACTCTTCATCTTCGTCGTCTTCATATTCTTCCAAGTAATAATAGTAGTCGGCGTTTCTGTAATAATAGGGGACAGAATTCATAGAGGAGGCATCTTCTTCTCCTTCATGTTTATCATCAGATTCTTCTTTAGCATCTGGTAAGCGCTTGTCCAGATTGACATTGGCACCGGTGGCAACACCAGCATCATCCAAATCCAAATCCATTACAACCCTTTCATGGGGCAAGTCATGAACACCCTTGCTGAAGATCAAGAGAAAAGATAAAAGACTATGAGCAATTGTTGCATAGACACCACAAATCATCAATTCAAATTTTCTTAGGTATAAATCATTAACACACTAATAAATAATACAAGTCCAATTCATAAAAAAATGTCCAGGATACATGCTCAAAAGTGTAATATATCAAACAAAATTGTTCGATCTTTTTAAGGAAGAAAAAAAACCTACATGAGCTGCTGCAGGATCTAACTCAAAAGAGGGGAAAAAAAAAGAAGAAAGAAGGGAGAAATCTAAAATATATTTAGCGTTGATTCGTTAGTAAACATGACTGATAAGTGTACACATTAAAAACTTGGAGTGAGCGATAACAGATCACGAGAAGAATACCTTGATGGCATCGTTACGCAAATTAAAATAGATCTGAAAGAAGCGGTAGGTATTTCACCTCCGCACCCAAGAATTATTAGAAAAAAATAAAAAATAGAGAGTAGTTATTTTAGGAATTAGTTCATATCTGATATCTCCTTTCTTGTTTCCTAAGTTATATATATGATCGATATAAATAGACTAGGGAGCACTGGTGGGCCCAGACACACCTCCCACCGGTGCTCCCTGGGATACAGCCATATCCAAACCCAGCACAAAGAACAGTAACAACTTCAACCATCTTTGTAGGATGGCTCAAGCCTCAATCAGATTTGATCAAAATCAACACGGACGGCGCAGCAGGAGGCAACCACGGAATAGCGGGAGCAGGTATTATTTGTAGAAATGATGAAACCAACACTATCCTAGCAATAACACAACCTATAGGCATCACCACATCACTTGCAGTGGAGACTTGGGCCATGCACATAGCCTCTAAAACGGCGACGGAACGAGGATGGTCAAAAGTCCAATTTGACCATTAAGTTCAATACTCTTCATTAGTGGATAAATTCTTGGACTGATACAAAATATCTGGTTTCTACGAGAAGACAACATCTCATTAGTTAAGCTATGGTGACAGTGTGGCACATATGGAAAAGTAAATGTTCAAAAGTTTTTGATAACAAAGATCAAAATCTAGTGAATCATAGTCCAACAAATTTTTTGGTTTTGTCACCATAATAGTATTCATATACAAGATCATAACATGTCGTCCAGGTTTCATAGATTTTTTTTTAAAAAAAAACCTTGGGCTACTCCGCCAATTTCTTGGTTAAAAATTAACATAGATACTTTTATCATCAATAATTCTAGTACTACTGGTATTATTCTTGTTTTTCAGAATCATTCAGGATCTCTGTTGGAAGCCATGGTCTTTACAGTGAAAGCTCATGATGTTGATCAACAGAAGCTCTTGGCCTGCTAAATGTTGTCTGCTGGATCAATTAAAGAAATCTAAAAGGGTCATCATATAAGGAGCAAAGCAGTCATGGAAGGATCTCGAAAACAAGGAAATAACAAATACAAATAGGAGGGTGATCATCTTTAAAAAGAATGTATAATTATTACTTAGGTAGGAAGTTAAAATCCAGTTTAGTCCAAGGTCGATTTTGTAATCAAGTAGTTGATGCTTTGGCTAAATATGCGAGAACAAAAGTTTGTAACAAGGTTTGGTCTCATAATTTCCCTGGTGCCATTAGTAATTTAGTCGTTAATGATATATTTAAGATGGACGGGGAACACATGGGAGATGACTGCAATAGTATGAAGTCTTAGTTTGTCTGTAGTTCTAGTTATGTTAGTTGGATGGTCTGTTGTGCTCTTTGAGCCGTATCTATTTGTCTTGGGTTGTACTTGGTTTGAAGTATAAATAAATCTCTATGTTTTTTCGTAACAAAATAATAATAAAAAACTTCAAAAAACTTCCCAATCACGACTTTTGGAGTTTCCAGTATTTGTACCGAATTTTTCAAAAATGTTTTGTCAGGACGACAATTATTGTTATTGTGCATCATTGATATCACCTAGAGTAAAACACACATAATTTCTACAAATGGAATCACCTTCTTATATTAAATAAAATACTCTGCACGTCGAACTCCAGTGAAAGCTTGGAAATGATCTTTGTTGGGATTTTTTTTTTTTTGAAAGGATGCCACTACAGGCTTATATTAATCATATAATTTGTCAGATACATTATCAAATTGCAAGAAATTGAAAGGGAGACTAGAGAAGTGTGAATTGAAATAAGGATAAAAGAGTATATATATATTTTTTTGATCGGTAAGTAAGTTTATTAAGAAAGAATTTGCAGTTCACAAAGTGTGAACTGCAAATACAAATATTCTCCGACCAGGAAAGGGATACAACAACCGCTCAAAACCGAAAAAAATAACAAAAGATGCAAAGACCAGTGAACTTACCAATATAAAACATCAAAGACCCCAAGAACAAAGGACACTATCAAGGTGGTTAGAAAATAGTTTGTTTCCACTTGATATTGAAATCTTTAAGAGAAACATTCAGAAATTCTGGTTACCGGTAGAAACAATAAGCTATAGTTAATCTGATTTTTTCGAAAATTTTGGCTAGCGAAGGGGACCTATTATCGAAGGCTCGACAGTTCCTTTCCTTTCATAAGGACAAAATGATAGCTGCAGGTAACACTTTAACAACGAGAAACCTTCTGGATTTGACCTTATGACAAGGCTAAGTACTGATAGCAATGAAAATTGAGGGGGGAAGTACCCAAATCAAATTGAATTCGGCTTTGAAAAAGTTCCAGATATAGCTAGCAATATAGCAGTGGAGAAGCAGGAGCAAACAAGTCTCTTTATGTTGATGCATAGGTAACAATGATTGATCCAAATTCACCATCTTCTTTTGCACAACTCATCTTGGGTTAGCACTTTATCCTTCGAAGCAAGCCAAAGAAAAAAACTAACTTTTGGAGGCCAATATTTCGACCAAATTCTTTTGGCATGAACACATTCGACACCATCATATTTATTGTTAGGAAGTAACCAGTTGTTATATTTCTTCACGGAGAAAGCACATGCCGACTGAGAGTCCTTCCACAACCTCAAATCAGGAGATTTATTGGGATACACATTGCTGGAATCAAGGAGATGAAGCAAACCCGCAATATCTCTTATAACATTGTTGGGGACCCTTTTATTGATACCCAATTCCAGAAGCCGACATTATCATTGTACACTTGAGCTATAGATGAGGCTTTAGATTTAGAAACGAGATACGCTGCAGGAAATTGTTGAGCGAGAGTCGACCCCCATATCCACGGATCTAGCTAGAAGCTAATTCCAGTGCCATCACTCAATTTAAAACTACAGTTAGATTTGAAAAAAGCCATATGCTTATAAATTCCTTTCCAAATACTGCAACCATAGGCTTGTTTTGTAGGATTCAAATTTCACCTGAACTGTGCAAAATCATACTTTTCAGCTATCAACTGTTTCCAAAAGTGTCATTGTCTTCGCCAAATTTCCAAAGCCATTTCATAAGTAAAGCAACATTCATGAGATGTAATTGTTTTATGCCTAACCCTCCCTGATCTGTAAGCTTCATAATTTGGTTCCCATCCACTAAGTGATATTTCTTATCATTTGGACCTTCATCCCACAGAAAATTGCGAATAATCCTTTATGATTTATGAATGATGTTAACCATCTGGGGTTAGCCCAGTTGGCCAGGAACCTGACTCTCAAGGAGGAGGTCAGGAGTTCGAGTCTCCGCTCAAACATTGGAGTACTCGTGTAATTATACTAACTTTACTATGGGGTTCAGGGGGCTGAGTTTGCTCAGTGGGGAGTAAGCCGGTGGCTACGCTGCTAGGGGGCAGGACGGGCCTATGCCTAGTTTCAAAAAAAAAAAAAAAAAAAAAAAAAAATTTATGAATGATGTTCATGGGAGCTAAAAATATGGAGAAGAAGTAAACAGGGAGAGCCGAAAATACTGAAATATTTGTCAAGGATGAACATGTTAGTTGGCTTAATAGTTTTGAAATCATTCTAGGTGGAGCTAAAGTTACGCATCTTCAGTTTGCCGACGATACGCTACTTTTCATTAAGAATTACCTCCATAGCATTTCTAATCTTCGAAATATTCTAATTTGGTTCGAAGTTATCTCTGGCCTCAAAGTGAATTTTCACAAGACGACTACATTTCTTGTTGGTGATATCTCGAATCTGGACTTTTTGGCTACTTCGATGAGGTGTAAAATTCAGTCCCTACCTTCTTCCTACTTGGGTTTACTTCTAGGAGAACTTTATAGGTTCAACCTCAAATGGTTAAAACTCATTGAAAGATTCAAATCTTTATTTTCGGCATGGAAGTATAAAAGAGTACATATAAAACATTTAAATTCAGCGGTCGGATAGTTGTTGAGCAGCAAACAATTACACAACTCAAGCATTATTGCTCAGCGGCAGTAGCACGGCCAGTCGGTGTAGCTTCTATCGCGTCTGTCGTGCGATAAAACCATCATGACGATGGACAAATTCGCGAATGCTTTGAGCATCCAATACTTGGGGAAAATCAATAAATTTGTGCCCATCTCATTGGATTGCCCTTAGAGCATTTCAAATAGAGGGTGAAAATTTTATTTTTTTATGACACATAAGATTTTAGACCCTCATTTACATAAAATGATAAAGTAGGAATGGTGATCAAAATCCAAATACTTGGGAAAATCAATAAATTTGTGCCCATCTCATTGGATTGCCCTTAGAGCATTTCAAATAGAGGGTGAAAATTTTATTTTTTTATGACACATAAGATTTTAGACCCTCATTTACATAAAATGCATCTCCAAAAGTGGGTCCTATAAAGTAGGAATGGTGTCAAAATAAATACGAAGGTCTTAGAGAAAGTTTTATTTAGACCTTCGCAATGACCTCCATGTCATCTTTTTAATTATATTTTAAATTTTTATCTTAAATAAATTTTTCTAAACCAATAAGAAAAAGGGAATCAATTTAATCATTATCCAAAAATAACAAATCTTAGAAATATGACACCACTATTGGAGATAGTTCATGAGCAAAACATAGTACTATTTTTGCCACAAACAAATCACCCCATAAATAAGGATCTAAATAAAAATTCCACGTAAGAGTTTTAGCTCCCACTATTGGAGATGCTCTTACCCTCGTAAAACTGGTCCAGCAGATGTGGCAACCTTTCATTGGTTTCATAGAGGGTTTAGATCGGTAATCGACGTCTCTAATTGGGAAACTTTGCTTTGCAGGAAACGATGTCTGTTCTGTCGACCAAAAATAAGATGCGCAAGTAAAAACAAAATAAGAAGTTTACTTTAAGTTTACACTTTCGAATCTCTGTAAACATTTTCTTGTTTTTTTTGTATTTGTATTTGGATCCAAAATCGTTGACACACTTCTCCAGTATCTCCACATTTCCCAAGATCATTAAATCAAAATCTACCTCATTATTATCTTCATAATCCAGTTTCTCTTTAGAGGTTTTTCTTATATCTTCTCATCCATGGTGGCGCCCAATTTGGTTTTATGGGCGCCTGTTTCATTCCCAATTTAGACAAATTTTGATTATCCCAAACTTCAATCTTTAATTTTCATGCGTTTGCATAACAGGATTGTTTCCTCTGGCTTTAATTAACTAGTATTTTGGTCTTTAATTTTCTGGGTTTATGTTGACCTAGTTTTTGTTAAATCTTGAATTGGATCAGTTCTGTAACTGTCTGCATTTGGTATAAACAAAGGGTTTAGCTAGAGGTGTAAGAATTGGAGAAAATTTTGTTGTTTTAGATCTATAGAGTAGTAGTTCAGGGTTTAGGCTTACTTTGCAGAACTGAAAATTAGTGTCTATTTAGTGGAATGTTTGGTAGCAAGATGATTGGGAGGAAAAATGGACGGGTATCACCATTGCTTCTGGTTCTTTTAGCTCTAGGAATATTTTTTGTAACTTATAACTTATTAACTATGATAATTAGCAATAGAACTGGGGGTGGTGATAGTTTAGATACTTCATTTTCCAGGTCTGTCCCGATTACTCAAATGCCTGAAGATTTTAAAACAAGCGGGAAATTGCCATTCCATGTTGCCCTTACTGCTACTGATGCACCTTACAGCAAATGGCAATGTCGGATTATGTATTATTGGTATAAGAAAGTGAAGGAAATGCCTGGGTCAGAGATGGGAGGATTCACTAGGGTTTTGCATTCTGGGAATCCTGACAATCTCATGGAGGAAATTCCCACATTCGTTGTTGATCCTCTTCCTGAGGGACTCGATAGGGTGAGAATTATATGTTGCTCCTTCTGCTTTTTGTTACTACTTCGTGATAAAAATCTGCAATTGTTACTATTAGCTCGTTAATTGAGTTTCTTTAAGTGATGTTACATGTTGTTCCAGGGTTACATTGTTTTGAATAGGCCATGGGCATTTGTGCAATGGCTAGAAAAAGCTACAATTGAGGAGGAGTGAGTTAATTTTTCTTGTTTTATGTTATTTTCTTGCTTATTCAGAAGTGACTTTCTTGATGAAAATAATACTGTTTGCTTCTATTTCCTGAAAAAAATCTGAAAGCTTACTGACATAATAATTTCAGATACATCCTGATGGCGGAACCTGATCACGTTTTTGTAAATCCTCTGCCTAACTTAGCACGTGGAGGATATCCGGCAGCATTCCCATTTTTCTATATCAAACCTACTGAACATGAGAATGTTATAAGAAAGTTCTATCCCAAGGACATGGGCCCCGTGACAAATGTTGATCCCATTGGCAATTCTCCTGTAATTATCAAGAAGGTAATTTATATTCTTCCTTTGTTAGCTTGATAAATTTGTTCTCATACGTCAGCTCTCCGTTGGGAACTCTGTAGCACATATTTGAGCATAGCAGGTTCTTTCCGTTACTGTGACCCCATTGGATGGTACATGAAAAGAATGGCATGAAAACTTTTAGCTTTTCATGTGTAGTCTTGTTATCCTTTTATTTGAATGATTAACAGTTGGTGATTATGTGTTAGTTAAATATCCCTTTTTGTCTTTGCAGTATGAGATTTAATACTATAAGGAAATCAACACATCACAACTTGGGAACTAGTCTAACTCTATATTCATCTTTTCAAGAATAATGGTAGTCAATACGTGATTAAAGAAAGGAATAAGAATTTGGCTTAGAACCAATAGTTGAGGTAATAATGCCCACAGTAGCTCCTTGGTGGCTTTCTTCAACTTATCAACAATAGACATTACTCCATATCCCATTTGAACAACATTGTTCATGATTTTCGTCAAACATACAGTATTTATTCATATTCTTTCCTTGGGTGTTTGATCATCGAAATCTGTCAGCCACTTCGTCGTCTGTTTACTTTTTCTTATCTGTATTAAAAATATTATTAAACAAAATGCCCGAGAGGTTGAATTTTGTTGAAATTCTTGATCATTAAAGTGATAATTAATTAGTGGCTTTTATATCTGCACATGACTGTTGTTGCTCATGTGAAGTTAAATTTCATGTAATCAGTCCACTCTGGAGAAAATTGCACCAACATGGATGAATGTCTCTCTAAGCATGAAAGATGATCCTGAGACTGATAAGGCTTTTGGATGGGTATTAGAAATGTGAGCGACTTTTCAAAATATTTATTTAATCATGTTTGTGTTCTTGTATATTTTTTGTTTGGTGTCATTGATACATTTCTTGCTGCTTTTAATTTTCTTTTGCTGTTGAATCAAGGTATGCATATGCTGTTGCATCGGCGTTGCATGGAGTCCAGCATACCCTTCGAAAAGATTTTATGCTACAGGTGTTACACGAAGAAGATTCTCCATCAGGATTTTTTTTTTTTTTTGATAAAGAAATTCTGTTCTCTTTTTTTTTTGTTGTGTTGCTTTTTTGTTTAAAAGTTGTTGTGGTTGATTACAGCCCCCATGGGATTTGGAGGTTGGGAAGAAGTTTATAATTCACTATACTTATGGATGTGACTACTCTTTGAAGGTAAATATCATTCTTCCATCACAATGTTATGTGCATATCGAGCAATGATTTTATGACAATAATGTTAATTATTACATATCTCGTTTATTTCTGAGTTTACTCGTTCTCATGTAATTTATTTATCTTGTTAGCCTATATATGTGAATATACTTAATTTGTTGGCTGGTTCTGTGTTTGTAAATTTAGTTTGATATCTTTCAGGGTGAACTAACATATGGGAAAGTTGGGGAGTGGCGCTTTGATAAGAGATCGCATCTTCGCGGTCCTCCACCAAGAAACCTCTCCTTGCCCCCACCTGGAGTTCCTGAAAGTGTGGTATGCTATACTATTATTTTTATTCTTCACTTGAATGATTTCATATTTGCTAATTTGAAGGACATATCTTGAAATGTCCTGCACCTCTGTAGCCTTAGACAAGTCTGCATCCTCAAGGAATAGGTTTGCATTTATCTGGATTTTACGTCAGTATAGGATCTCTAGATCGACCATGAGCTGTGGGAGCCTTGAGACAACCAGCTTGTGTGAGTATTGTCAGATTATAACCAAACATAGCTTTATGGTATGTTCTGTATTAGGTCTACTTAACCCTGGTTTTATTAGCTCAAGTCATACCGAGTTGTTTAGTTTATTATCCTGGCATCAAATTGATTTGTAACAATTGTCCATCTTTAAGCGCATATGGGCTTATTAAGTGGGACTACTTATCACCAACTATTGATGAATAACATGCACCACAATTAAATGAACAAATTTAACATCACATGAGCACGAATTAGTTGTTCAAATTCTGGAAGTGTGTCTGCAATGTTTAATGATTCTACACGAAGGGTTTGTAATCATGGAAGTTAATGATAGAGGTTTTTCATGAGAATGAAACTTAGAAGAACTGTTGAAACTTAAGTACCCAAAATCATCCACCTCAGATTTCTCAGCAGCCATTGGTTATTTTATGATGTGGCATAACATTATGAGTTGGATCGTTTCAGGTCCTAGTAAGTTGTGAACTAAGGGATATGAAATGGGTGTTGCGGCAAAAATAGCACATTAGAGAACTTGAGGTTTTAAAAAAAGTGAATACCATGACTGTTGGATTTGGAGTTATTTTTGATAGTACATGTAACATGAAGTTGATGAGGGTGACTCACTAGAATAAGACTTCGTGGTCTTGGAACGTTGACCCTCCTGGAGCATAGATATAAATGGAAAACTTAAATCTTATGCCTTGAGGTGGCAACTGACTGAACCAGTTAATGGTTGCGGGAAGATGGTTAGTCCTGGTCAAACAACTACCCAAGCTTGATGCTTAAGCAGTTTATCAGACACCTGTTTAACGCACTTGGTTAGTGTATCACAAACCATGTGGATTAGTGAAGGATAAATGGAGTTATCAGACCCACCAAGATGATGATGTAACAAATTGTCACGAAATCCATGCAATTTTTTTTTTTAAAACAAAACAAGAAAAGATACATGCAAGTAAAGGAACAAAATGCACCCTATTTCCTGTATGCTGTAGCTTATATATTCATAGTTTATCTAGGTATCAAAAGAACACCTGCTTATTACTGGCATCACAGTGGAGAGATTAGGGTTATAGTCAGGGAGGAAGCAAGTTCTCAGTTTCCCACAGTGACTTACTATTGATCAGTTGTTTGTTCCCTTTTTAAAGAAGAAAAGAGAGAAAATAATGTTGGTATGGACTACCACTTTGAACTTAGGATAGAGGTTGCTTCCAAGAGAACCAGAAATAAAATCTACAAGAATGCAAAACCAGCCTTTAGTTCGAGTTTCTCTATATGACAGTTGATTTGGGATTTGCAGACCGTAGTTCGATAGGTTTTGTAGCATCTATTAAAAGTGATCACTGCACACAGGTCATCAAAGAAAAGTAATGCCTAACCTGTAATTCAATCACGATGAAAAAAATATTATCCCGGACCCGACTAATCAATCATGCCCATCTCTGTTGGCTTTTATGATTGCAGTTGCAGATCACCTAATTGAGTAGAGAATTTTAATAATATATTCTTTTATGTTCTCTTTTTTTTTTAGGCTTGACACTCTGTTACTGGTAATTTGCAGGTAACATTGGTTAAAAGAGTGAATGAGGCTACAGCTAACATTCCTGGATGGGATAATGTATAATACTCAATCGAACGTCAAAAAATTGACCATTGAAGTTTAGATACCATCATTATACCTCCGAAGAGACCTATCTATACACTCTACAGGCCTGTTGTTGTTGAAGTGAAGAAAGATGCAGCATGGGAAAAGAGTAGTATTTTTTTACGCATCAAACAGAAATCCCATTCCCCTGCAACAAAAGCAGAATCTGCTGCAAGATCTTCTAACTTTTACATTGTTTACTATTCTTTTATTATCTTCACATGAGGAATCTGTAGTAGGCTGCCTGGATAGTGTCAAGTGGATATGTAATAGTTCCAATAAAGCTAATTTTTAGGGGTGTAGCCGTCTTCATTACACGCCTGTACCAATTAAGTTACTATAAATTTAGTTCCAAGGTACAATTTATATTCAAATGCCATTTGAAAATCAAAAGTGTAGTTCAACGTCCCATTCCTGTCAGTTGTGTTTGGAACCTCACATTGGGAATCCTCCCGTCTAGTCCCTCTTGACACCCCATCTCATCTACCTGGGATTTAATATCTTGCAGCAGGCGGGATAGGAAGCAACAGTCCGGCTTCAAGTGTAACAATAAGAAACAAATACGGTGTTGTACGCACGTGACAACTTGGAATCCGAGTCCAACAAGGGTAATGTTAGCGCAGGCAGTATAATAATAAACTAATCACCAAATCTTTGAATCTTCTTCGTTTTCGGGCTCCCTTGTAGTGACAAAAAAATAAATAAAAGGTTTCATCTTTTTTTTCTTCTTCTGTTATAGGGATCAGATCCGATCTGTGAACACCATTTTTACACAACCCTAATCTCTCCCCAAACACACCGAAATTTTTTCATTGTCCTCAGAAGAAATAAAGCAAGGGAATCAATTTCTCAAGGTATCTATCGTTGATGATTCTCTGTTTAATATATATTGATAATTCCTCTTTTTCTCTGTGTATCTATTTGTTTACGATTTTATTATCCGTTTTGTTGGCCACATATTGATAATTCCTCTTCTTCTCATGTTCATTGAAATATATTTTTGAATTATGTTTGGAAATTCATATGTCGATAAGGTTATAGGTGGATGCTCAGTTGGTTTATTGAATTTGAGGAGAGAAAAAACATTGTCGAAGAATCTGGTTAAATAATGGCATATTAATGATCGAAATGTTGTTGATATGCACTTTTTTGTTTTGTTTTGTTTAATCATGTGAAACTACACCTAGAGCTGTGAGGATGATATATATATAATGGGAGGAAATTGATAGAATATAGGTCAAATAGTGGTGATGGCACCTTCGACTGTGGGGGCCTTCAACCTGGAACTCTGCCATGGTTACTGAGATTTTAAAAAGCTATGTCATTTGGATAGTAACAATCTGTTATGTTCAACTCAGCAAAGTGGATGAATTTCAGTCATGAATGTGATTTCCTACTTTTAGTGTCTCCTTTTCTTGCTTATCTTTGATTATTGTTTCATTACCTATTTATGTATTACTATCAGACAGTCTTCTTGGTAATGCATTGATGTGTGCTTTTCTTGTTCTTTTTCGGGTGTCTGAAATTTTACTTAATGAATCTGAATTTTGGTTTGCAATTTCTACCAGGGGCAAAGGCGGTTCATTGAGCCCCATAAAGTAAGAGTGGGCAAACTCTGGTTCCTCCAATTCAGCTATGAGCGTTCTTCATTGCCTACCTAAATTCTGACTTTGAATGCAACCAAATTGTTTAACGTGATGGCGTCTATGCTTATGGATGTAATGAAAAATTCATTCGATTGGATTCCAGGGGCTCTAAATGCTGATTTTGCTGGAGCTGTTGTTTTTGGAACTCCAATTGGTGGTAGGCCATCCGGATATACGCCTGCTTGAATATTTTCTTTTTCTCTTCTTTCCTTCTTTTGTTGGTACAAACTATTGTTGGTACTGCTATTTGTTGTAAGATCTATTCTTGATGTTGCTTTTTTCTATGGATGAAGGCCATTATGTCGTAGAATTTGTTCTATTGGTCGCTGTCGTTGTCTTACTCCTCCAGAAGAGTTACAAGCCCCCTAAAAAGCCACTGACAGAGAGGGTTAGTACAAGGCTATCTATCTTGTTAGACTCTATCTTATGTTTAACTGTGAAATATAGTTTGTTCCCTAATTCAAAACTTGAAACTATTCATATTTGGTATATTCTTGTTATTATCACGGTAAATTGAATTATCCTGCTCCGACCTTTCGATTCGATGGTAAATGTTGTGTTTTTGAGTACGATGTTGGGAATGGGACCTTAAGAATGTTGCGTGCAATTAATTTTGCATCGTACAGGCAAAGCGTGTTATATGTGAGATAAACAAGGCCCTGATTCTATATGTCCTGTTGACAACTTGTATCAACAAAATGAAATGGTGTCACTGGTGAGATGGGTATGCTGACTACATGTAGGTTATTTGACATCCTTTGCACTGCAGAGGAGTGTCCTTTGTGGATAAGAGGAGGACAGTATAAAGTCATGGCTTTGCCACAAGTTCCCTCTTTTACTTAGCATGCGAATTTTCTTTTTTGGCTCTTCCTTACCAAAAATTTGGATTCCCTAACCGTGTAACCAGCCTCATCTCATTTATTAATCTTTTGCCATGTGAAGCTTCTTCACATGGAATGTTCAGATATTCTTAATATCAGATTAGGTCGCCTTTTAAAGTGAAGGTCTTACAGTAAATTATTGAATTTTGTTCCGCTCCTGAATACTTTTTTCCTGCACCTGCTGAACACTATTATATTCTGGCTTCAGCCTTTATCCTGCATATGAGTGACTAGATTTACCAATTGCAATATATGGAATCCTGGTTATGGTTACTAGATTTCTCTGTGTTGCTAATTTAGATTTAGATTTTTAAATCTTAAGCAAATATATTTAGATTTTTAAATCTTAAGCAAATAAACTAAAATATGTTTGACTTTCTTGTAGGAAGTAGACGAACTTTGTGAAGATTGGGTTCCAGACTCTCTAATTCCTCCAATCACAGAAGAAATGAAATGTGAACCTCCTATATTGGAAAGGTGACAATGTTTCTTTTTATCATTTCGTTATCCTGTTTGTGTAATTCCTTGGAGTCATTTTTTTTTTCATTTAGAAGTACTTAGCTACTCTATCACCGTATACCATTCATTACACTATTGAGGCTTTTATAAGAGTATTCATGGTATTTAGAGTCATAACTCTTGTATTATATACTCTGCTATACGATACAAGTAAAGTTTCAGCCTCATCTTTTTGATTTGAGCAGATTGATTAGTAAATTAAATCCTTATATGTTTCCGTTCATACAGTGATGCAGGGCCACATGTAGTAATCAAGGGGAGGGATGTTGTGAACTTTGCTTCATCAAACTACCTTGGATTAGTAGGAAATAAAAAATTAATTGTAAGTGCTCCACTTTATACTTTTTCCCACCCTCTCCTTGTGTATATGTAGTAAATCAGTAAGTATATTTACTTGTTATTTCAGGAATCATGTACCGACTCGCTGGATAAATACGGTGTAGGTTCTTGTGGTCCACGGGGATTCTATGGAACAATTGGTAAGAATAATAACCGTCAGAGCCTATGATATAGATTCATAGGACTTCTTTTTCTTCATTTTTCCGGTCAGAGCTCCGCAATTTCTCTCTTAGAAATACAAGGGTTTACATTTTTTTTTCTTTTTCTTGACACACCTATGTGCTAACAATTATATATTTTTCCTGTAGATGTCCACTTAGATTGTGAGGCGAAGATTGCAAAGTTTCTAGGAACTCCTGATTCAATACTCTATTCATATGGAATTTCTACAATGTTCAGTGCTATTCCTGCATTCTGTAAAAAAGGAGACATAATTGTTGTGTATGTTTATCTATCCTCAGTGCTAAATTACCATCATTTTAAGTTCCCTTAATTGGAAATGGCACAAAAGACAAGCAATTTCAAGCATCTTTCTAACCAATGCCGTGTTTATCAATCAAACAAATAAAGATCAGCATTTGTTGTCTTTTCTTTTTTACTCTAGGTCTGTTTTGCGAAATTACGGGATACTGATGTAATAACTCATATATTTACTCTTTTCGTACACTTGGCTTCATTGAACAAACCAATCTTTTCATGGTGTAGCTGATCTAGCGTTATTTTCCGAGGCCACATTAGTCACGTGATTGTGAATTAGCACATATATGCATATAGTTTGGTTTTCAGTAATTATATATATTGACCAAAATTATGTTTAAAACCACTGCATTTAGGCAGATATGTAACTTATGTATTTATCGGTTATGTCACTGAGTTAACCTCTTTTCTTTGTCTGCAGCGATGAAGGTGTTCATTGGGGAATACAAAACGGGCTTCATCTCTCAAGAAGTACTGTTGTGTATTTCAAGCACAATGATATGCAATCATTGGAAAATACTCTGGAGAAAGTGACACGGCAGAATAAGAGAGCTAGCAAGATGAGGCGTTACATCGTGGTTGAAGCTTTATACCAGGTATTACTAATTGATTAAGTATACAATTCTGGATTAACCTTCAGAGTTCCTCTTAGTGCTTAATGCTCATTGATAGCATGCCAAATTGGGTTATTTTGACTTTTGGTCTCGGAAACATTTTCACCTTTGCATCTGGGTCTTCAAAATGACCTACTTTATCTTTGAGAGTTGGACCTTTGAAGCCCGTTAGGTAATAAATAAAATATAAAATGACAAGCACACTTACTATTTCCGTTATTGGTGCAATTGTTTTGCTCCTTTAAAAGCTTTACATTGTTAAGAATCCAATGACTAAAACACAATCTTTATGATCTATTATATGAAGACACAGTTCTTAGATTTAACCGTCAAGATATAATACTCTGATTTTTCGTCTTTATCATCATTGACATTTCTTTGAAGAATAGAGAGGGGAAGAATCTAAGGTCGAATTTGTGATGCTGATGATGGGTTCCCTTTAATAATACTGGAGATTTTCGCTTGCATTTTTGAGGTTACAAATATGAGGTTTTGAGGTTCCCTTTATTTTGAAGGATTATGCCGACTGCATTTGTAGTTGTTTAGTCTTGTTTGAATGGACATCAACAGCTCATTCAATATACAAGTCAGGACTGGGACCATTCTATCTTGTTATGACAAATCATAATATTGTGATGAATTGTGTGTCCCTTGATCTGTGTGAAAAACAGTTAATTCTTGGCTAACTATGAAGGCACACGTTGAAGAGAGAAATAGGCTGTCTGTGGGTTAAATAGAAAATAGTATTTGAAGGTGTAAGTTGAAGAGAGAAAAATGGGGTGGCTTGAACAGAAGGTACGTTTGTAGAAGTGATTAATAAAAATGAGGAAGTAAATATAAAGGTTCTTGGTTGGGGCCACTAATAAAAAGACAACATGCCTATTTAAAGAAAAGAGAGAGAGAGAGAGAGAGAGAGAGAGAGAGAGAGAGAGAGAGAGAGTTCAAGGAAATGGGACTAACCAGCTGATGTAGAAAAGAAACATAAACCATGGGTAACACAGACTAAACTACCATCCATTATTTCTGGTGATAATTGCGGCATTACTGGGGTGTTTTAGTCGGTTGATTAATTAATGCTCCCTTGTTAAGTTATTGATGGTGAAAGAGCGTGAATCGTTGGTCCAAGTACTAAGTTGGTTGTTTTGGAGACTCAAAAGTAAAAGTGAAACATATACCTTGACAAAAATCAACGCAACCTTGTTATAATTCAAAATTGGTTTCTTCTACAAAGTTCAATTGTTAATTTTAGTATTTAGTAACGTTGGAATATATAGTTCGCCTCTATTATGTTGGTTGAGTGTAATGATCTTTCCTTTGTTACAGAACTCTGGGCAACTCGTTCCGTTAGATGTGGTAATCAGATTGAAAGAGAAGTATCGCTTCCGTGTTCTGCTGGACGAGAGCAATTCATTTGGAGTGCTCGGAGAATCTGGAAGAGGTCTAACTGAACATTTTGGGGTCCCGGTACGTTTGGGTTTTTCTTCTTGTTCTTAACTGAGAATTTGCCTTTTGGCATGCGTTTTTTCCTCATTTTTTTGACTACAGGTTGAGAAGATTGATATCATAACGGCTGCTATGGGAAATGCGTTGGCTACTTGTGGAGGATTCTGTACGGGAAGCGTTAGAGTGGTTGATCATCAAGTATGAATCTAGTTTATTAAGTAATTTGCTCCGCTAGGGAACCCGTACATTAGTAAATTAAAATAGTTACTGAAATTGGGATCTATTGAGTTATGGTTTTTGTCTTTTAAGTGTCGTTGCTAGTATCTGCCTGTTCTTCAAATGTTGATTTCTGTACCATGTGTCATACACCATTTGGTTAATGTTATTTGCCTTTTCCTCTTCTTTTTTTTTCAGCGCCTTAGCAGCTCTGGCTATGTTTTCTCTGCTTCTTTGCCTCCTTACCTTGCTACTGCTGCAATTACTGCTATTGACCTCCTGGAAGAAAATCCTGACCTGCTCTCAAAACTGAGGAACAATGTTGCAGTGCTATGGCGAGGTCTGCTCTAATCTCTCTTTTATTCATTTTAAGTGATGTGCTTTATGGAAACTATATTGTGGTGCCAGTCGTGAAGAATATGCATTCCTATATATTAGTTACAGTTGTACGAGTGTCGAGCATGATGACCCGTGGTGATCTAAAGCACCTGCATGAACCATAATGGGTTGATAGCCCGATACAATCACAATGTTATTCTTGAACCAGTATCTTAACATAGAAGGGGGCTTGATCTCGCCATTTACATGAATGCAGGCTTAGCAGAGATTCCCGGACTTACAATTGCAAGTGACCCATTATCTCCCCTTGTCTATCTGAAACTGAAGAACTCAACAGGATCCTTTAATGCAGACTCGCAGCTGCTTCAAAGTATCGCACATCATGTAAGATTCTACACTAACTCGTGTTGCTTTATAAATAAGAATTAAGAATTCAATCTGCCTGCCTTTCCCTTTCTTTCCTCTAATGACGGCTGTTCACATTGTCAGGTTTTGGAGGAAGGTTCAGTGTTAGTAGCTGCCTCAAAAAGATCTATACTTGATAAGTGCCAACTTCCAGCAGGTATCCGGTTGTTTGTTTCGGCTGGCCATACGGAGGCGGATTTGCTAAAAGCAGCAGCGTCACTGAAGACAGCCTCAGAGTTATTACTTTCCAAGCAAGGGCAAGGGCATACCTGAGCTTCTGTTTGTAAGCTTTGGAACGAAGATAGACAATGAGAATCGTAGTTGGTAGTTTTGTGCCGTATGGATCCTTTGCCTTCTTATTTATCGATGTTTTGAGTTATTCTTCCTGTAAGGTGTAATTATTACCAACTATATTTTTTAACTCCAAGAGAGGAAGCTGCCTTTATTTTTTAAGAGGAAAAGGTTAATTTTATTAAAAAGAAAAACCAAGATACATTTCATCTCTTCAGCTATGAAGAGTTACACTGTCAGTCAAATCTATTACCACTGTCTACAATAGTCTTCCCATTAGAGACTAAACCCCTAAACCACTTCGGTTGAGCCCCCATAAACAGTGGACTCTTTACCTCATTAATGAGGGCTGCTCCTTTCCCGCCTTGCGTGCATCTTCAGTTGCTTTCACCTGTAGTAGTTTATGTAGCAATGAACCAGCTTGCACCCACTTTTGAAGGAAACCATTCATAAAGTAATCCCATGCCTTGTTAGCAATTCAGGGTACGGAAATGTATGAGCATTATACGGATTCTGGCAATTCGTGTTCGGTCAAAAAGACAGTCATTCGTACATGTATAATTTATTTTACAGATATGAATTCGGAAACAAAATTTAGCATACATCAGTTGCGAAGAATTTTTCAATAAAGAATATGATACCTTAAAATGTAACTAGTATGTAACCCGTGCTACGCACCGGGACTGGTGGGGATTATTGATTTGTGTGGCGGGGCTTTGCCCCGCGCCCGTTTCCAAGATGCATTTAAACATCTTCAAAAAATTCTTGATTGGTCCGACTATTTTTAATGGATATAATACCTCAAACTATATTTTTAGTAATTAAAATGCTATATGTATAGTTTAAAATAAAATGATCTTCACACATCGAAAGTAAGAATTCTTGTTACGTTTATTATGTACACCTTTGACTATAACAACTAAAAGCATCAACTAAATCTTTTATATGGTGCAGTAGCTTAAAAATTTTCCAAGCTTGAAGGGATTTTCAAACATCGTTGGTTGATCAATTACCAATCTGTTCACCACTGTTCATCCCGCATGATCAATGAATAAGAATTAAAAAGACTTAATTTCTTTTAAATTTAGTGGGTCTTGTCTAAATCAAAATGAGAACAAAGAGTTGGCTTAAATTAGAAACTACACAAAGTATAATTGAGGCACAAATAATTAAATACCAATAAATGAATAATCCTAATGAATCCATTTAATTAAAAATTATCACGACTTAAGCTTGAACTTGACTATCCTCCTTGAATAATTACAATAAAATTCATTTAATTCAAAATTGCCACGACTTAACCTAACTTTGATTATAGTCCTTGAAGCCTAGATATAATATTTCATATTTTTATATTTATGTGTGTAATTTTTCCCATTGTATGATAATTTCTTTCTAGTGGGATTAATCGGCACTGCTTATTTAAGAGTGATAGTTTCTTGTTATACAATTAACATTTATGAGTGTTTTTTTTTCTCACTCGCAAAACTCTATTGTTGCCTAAAAAGAAAAAAAAAAAACATCGGATCCCATATACTAACCAACAAAAGTAAATAAGTAATATAAAAATACATGGAGCACAAATACACAAAGCTTTCACTTTCTTAGATTAACTGAAAAATGAGGGGCAAAGCAGAATAACAATTTAAAATAATTAAACTTTTATTCATTTAAGTATGTAAGTTTATTTTCATACATAAATTTTGATATGATGAGGTGGTGCTCAGAAACAACGCTAACCCACTTGAACTATATAGCCAAATAATGCAGAAAAACATTTACATGACCACATGACCCTTTTCGCGGGGTTTTTTTTTCTATTGAACACCGCATGATCAAAATACCCACATTTTCTGCATATATGCACAAAAAGATACACATAGGATATGTTCATGATATGTGAAAGAAAAGTTTAAAGAGATCAGAGACAGTTGGGAAAAATAACTATCTCCTTGGACGATGTTGCACATAAATTTTCCTTACTTCCCAAAAAAATATATGCTAATTTGTTTCCCAAGGAGGTAAATTATTCTCAACCTAATCCAAATTATTTGCTCTACCACAAACTTATCAGTTTCTTTGTTCATTTTCTCATCAATCTTACATCCAAAAATACTTCCAATTGTTCCATATGTTTGACAAAGAAGAGCACATCCAAATTCGTTAAGCTAAATTAACATAATACCCAAAATTTGTAAACAAAAAGATAAAAACATTTAGCATATACTCCATCAACTTGTTTTACCATTCAACACCATCAACATGTAAGCTTTTCACTCAAACAAATCAATACTGTCAATTATTATAGCCTTGGTGATGTCTAATCAATGCGTCATTTTGCTAGAGAGATCAGATATATAATGACGGAAAATAGTTCAATTATTTTTTATCTGAAATATCATGAGGAAAACTTGAAACATAGTCCATAAATATTGATTTTCCTTCTAACTATGAATATCTTTCATAGTTCCAAAATTAACACCACATGGACATGTCGAATCAGTAGGTAGGATCCAACAAACCACATTATGCGCGTTACTTATGTGATGGGAATATATGTGAGTACTTAATATCCGGAAACTCTGCGATATTAAACTAAATGACAGAGTTTTAACAGATTATAACAGAACTTTAAATTAAAAAAAAATGCATAGTATAATTGAGGCATGATTATCCAACATATCAATTTTTCTTATTGATCTTTTGCTCATACTAATAAAATAAATAAATGATATATCGCGTATGTGTCGTTATATCAATGATAAAGAAATAAAATCTTGTGAGCATAATTTTTCTTACCTATTTGAAATTTAAATTAAATCATAGGTCTTGTCATTTCCGGTAAAAAACTCTGAAGAAGCAATATCCATTCCTGCCACAACCTACACGAAAGCAAAAAAGTTAAAGTTAACTATAAAGATTAATGCACTTTCCATGCAAAAATGATCAAGAACGACGATGCATAGGAATGAGGTAGTTCTCAAGAAATGAGGATGTACGTTGTCGGTGCACCCCGCCTTTCCTATTGTTGTCTTTAAAAGTTCTAGACTCTTTTTGTTTTTCTATACGTTTGACAAAAAAAAATGAATTAGACATAGATACACTCAAATAAAATACCTATTCGTTTCTGGAAAATAGTTACTTTCTCACGTTCACGATCATAAAGAGAAAAAAATTATCTCTTTTAATTTGTATGCATGTATTTATTTCAATTATATAAAGTTTAAAATACAAAGTTAAGTTTCAAAATATAAGTTAATCCTAACAATAATCAAATCTTCTGTTACCAGAATAAAAATATAAAATAGAATTCTTGACCAAACTATTACCCAAAGTACTTTTTGATGTATATTCTTCAAGTATGTTACTTGATAAAAAACATGATACATACAGAACTTCACAATTAACATAAAAATTAAGGAATTCTAATCTTCACTCATACTAAAGATGCCATAGAAACCCCAAGCAATTGAACTTCTTGTATCCATATGTAATGATTATACACAGATTTTGTTGGAAATTTTTTATCCTTTTTTTTTTGAAGCATGAAGTAAGAAAAAGCCAACTAAACAAATTTTTTATCCTTATATTTCACAGTTTCCAATAGGGGAAAATTATTGGCGCAAATACGTACACAGTAACGGCAAATGTAGCCTCCACATTAGAGACACCAACTATACAATGATTGGATGGAATATTATGGCCCCTGAACTTTCCTATACTCCTGGTCGATGACAGATTTGGTCATATTCTTGACCAGGCTACCATCCAGTTATTTAAACCCTCATGATTGATTGCTATTTGTCAGTAATCTAAACCTATATTGCAGTCAACAGACAATGCCACAAATTATGAGAAAAGTTCACTTCATACAGAGGGTAAGAAATATTTTCCATAAATCTTCCATTGCACTATCTCTATGCAAAAACTAAGTATTAGTAATAACTACATGCGTATATCATCACAAAATTGAGTGTGCATTTGAAATAATAACTACCAAGACTAAAGATCACTTGAAAATATAGTGTTTAGATATGAGTAAAAATTTGTAGTGTCAAAGCTACAATTAATTGTAGATTAATAAAATTACATACCAGTCAAGCAAGTCTAAACATGGGTCCTTCTAGGCTAAGCCTTGTAAGAGCGGTTTGGATGCTTTTGACCTCAGTAGTTGAAAAGAAAGAAACAAAACAGAATGGAACTCCATGTTAAGCTTTCATGTACGATGAAAATATTTAACAATTCACTAAGATGTCAAGCAACATTAGCTACATATGTTAATATACCTCAGTAGTGTATGCAGCGACAAAATCTCTTATCTAAGTCCAATTGAAGCACGACTTGAACGTAATTTTTTTTGGATGAGAAGAGAGAAAAATATATAGATTAAGAAGAATGTACAGAGAGGCTACCAGAGGTAGAAAAAATGTTTAAAAAAAAACACAAATAATGCAACAGAAAACAATCAAAAGAATAAAGTCCCAATTGTGAACGCTGTTTTAAAAATTCAAAATGGACCCTTTTGACAACAACATCGCCCAAAAAAGCACCAATGCCTTATCTTCCACTCAAAAATCCCTGTCAATCTTCTTAATTGGATTCAAAAATACGACAAACAACGACATGAATTAATCGACATGAGCAAGAAAAATAATTGTAATTAGTGACTAAAAACTATTTATTCTACTTACAGTATTTATTTTAAAAGATGGAAAAATACATTGTTGCATTGTATATATGATGCTAGACATGCCGGCATTTGCTTGCGTTACAGCTAGCGTCTAAGATACAATACTCCCTGCAGCACATTTCCATGAAGAAAAGCAAACCTGGAAAAAGATATATATATATATATATATATATATAGAACATGAGTAATATAAACTACGACTAAGTAAGATAGCAATTCCTTTGACCAAGATTCATGTAAGACACCTATGGAAATATCAACCACGAAAAAGGGCTAACACCGGTGTAAAATATTTGAAGTACCGAAGTTTTGAGCCTACATAGAAAATGGGCCAATCCTAAATATCAAAAAATGTATATTTCTAAAACTTTATTAGATCTACATCCGGAGAGATTTAACATTAGTCCGGTCACCTTCATGTCATAAAAGGATTATGCAAACGGTTATTGAAACTACACTAATAAGTACCTTGAAGGAGTAAATAACTCTAGATTATAAGATTACATAAGAGGATGCAAACACAGTGACATTTAAAGTCGAATACTTTCAGAAGAGAGAACTAATCAACTTAAAAAAATAAAAATAAAATACAGATTCCAACTCTCATGCCAACCCAGAAACATATCATGAAACGTAGCAGACAAAAAAATGATAAATACGATCCATGCAAAACAAATAAATTAACCATTCCCAAACAAACAAACAAAAAAGTAGAGATTTGGATGATAAAAATATTAACGAAGACCGTAAAGTCGATACGGGTTTTCCCAACAAAAAATGCAAAATTATTACCTCATTAGGTCAGCCGTTGTACACAATTTTTAGAGAAAGAAAGGAAAAGCATGGTTTAAGTAGCCTATTCTATTAAACATAACACCTGGATGTTTATTCATTAGTACGCCCAAAAGACTAAGTAGATAGAAAAAAAATGATTGAAAAGGGTTAACTACTTTTACATGTAAATACAGATGAAGCAAGTTCAAATGAAAAACACTACATAGGTGTTTGAATCTTGTAATATCCAGGTGCTCTTTCACGTATGTGCCAGTAACCACTACCACGGTAGGTACATCCACAAAGTTTTTCATGATATCATTACTATTTGCTTTCACTAATCCAGCCCATAGCGTCACTTTAACTCATCTCCCCTGGTACCAATACTATACATATCATTACCTTTCATTCTCGATTATTATTTTTTAATTTGGGCTTCTTTTTTTTTATTCCCAATTTTTTTTTCTATGATCTTAGTTGTATTTTTTTATGATGGGACATATGACATTCGATTTTATTCATGATCTTTTTAATCAAGAGTTAAATTTGATTAAGTAGGAGAGAGGACAATTTTTCATTACAAAATTCATTAAGAAACCACTTTGAGAATGTTCCATGGACGAAATACTAAACTTGAACACTCTACAGTCTCTACTCAACTTAGCATGTTTAACAAACTTTACCAACCATTACAATGTTATCCTGCCGGTGAAATGACATGAAAAATCTATAAACCTTTAACAACAATGTTGGTCTCATTAACCATATTCAATGCTCTCATTTGCCTCAGACACTCACATCATTAATACTGTCCGAAACCTCTAAAAGAATAACTTTTGGGGTATCCCCCAACTATATTGCGCAGATAACTGCATTCCCCTACGTGCAAGTGCTTCAGCTTCCTATGCCCTTTTTATTCTTTGTAGTTTGGTCTTGGCATGAATCCATTGCCTTGTTTTACATGCAAACCTTCTGGTCAAATAAGCGCAAATTAAAAATGTGAATGCAAAAAAAAATTGTACTTTTGTGTTTGCATATGTATAAGTGTTACATTATGTTGAGAACTTGACTATAAAAAAAAAACTGTATGGTTTTAATTTCTGACAGTACCTCCAATACAACCTGCCAAGCACGAAAATTGGATACTCAAGACTTTACGATTTGAGAGCTAAAAATATCTCAAAATTAGAAATTGGAATCAACTAATGTTGACATACTTTACACGCTGCAGCTATCAAGTTGGCTGTCACTAAAGGTTTTTGATTATCAAGCTAGGAAATTAGTTGCTCTTTTAATTTGCCTCGGCGATAGTCTAAAATCCTTTTTCCTTTGCCATGGCAATAGTCTATAATTCTCTCCGGAAGGAACTATATGAATCAAATATCAATAAAGGTTTGCCATGAAATTCTTCTTTGCCTTCACCATAAAATGAAATTCTTCTGAAAGTGTAAACATGAAACCTTAAAAAGAATAAAACATTCTATTTTACCTTTATTTCAATGCATTTAGGTGTCTATTTCGTGATGATTCATCACATGAAGAGCAGTTACACATGTCCTTCAACTTGAGCAAATTAATGATTCTACTATAGAGTGATCAACCTGGCTGATCCCGCGTTATTGAATAGAAACCAAAATGACTTGTAGTAATTCAAAAGTTAAAACATAAGTGATTTCAATTTAAGATGTGCATTTTAGCAAGCTTCTCATATATCTCAAGCCTAAGTGAACTTAAGTCATTAAGCCACTTTTAACCTCACGATAGATGTATAAACTACAGGTGATATTAGTTAACCCTAGGCTAATGGACATGTCAAAAGGGCCTGTATTATGAAGAAAAAGAAGCAACATATCACTTTTACCTGATTCCGCCACAACAACTTACTTTAGCATTTTAAGTGGGAACTGTTATGGAGTTTAGTCCTCTTTTTTAATCTCTACACTAAATCTGAATACACCTTTGTAATCAAATAGTTCAAAGCTTGACAAATGGTGTCTTACTCTTAAGCTAATTTTAAAAAGATAGTATTGAAATACTACATGAAGAGTCACAAAATTTGTAACTTACCAGTACTCTCATAGTTAATTTATCGCTATGGTGAACATGAACTTGTACAACAGACTTTGTATTTAAAAAAAAAAAAAACTTCTTGCATTAATTCTGTGAGCTCTAGCTAAAGGACAATCAAAAATCGAACTTATTATTGATTCGTCACTAATAAGAAAGTCTCGAGGGTAACATAACGAAAATAATCAGTCTGAAACTTCATATAAGGGTAAGGGTGGTGATATTGCATATATGGAGATAATCGGTCCATGAGTAAATAAATGAGTGGAGCAGTTGATCCCACATCTTCTGTCCCATCCTTTGGATTGTAACCCACACCTGCATTCTAATCGAAAGAAAATGGTGTATCTTTTGTGTTCGTGAAGGGAGAACCCCCCAAAACAAAAGAATACACATAACCATTACCTTCTATATAATCCTTTCATCAAAACCAACCCCTAATGGTTGCTCAATAAGAAAAAAAAGAACACGTAAGGTAAATCAAAAGAAGATCAAAAATCAAAATAAAACAAAGAAAAGGAGTAAAACCTAATTACTGTTTGGTTTGAAATGAGAAACTGAATAAGAACATGCATGAGAAAATAAAACTGAGCAAAAGGAGTCGAACAAAGTGAGGCAGGATGACTGAGGTTCATATTTATGTCGCCTAAATTTGGCATAAGAAGTATCTTGGCAACCACGGAATTTCTTAAAGATATTTTCGTCGAACGAACATATTTTTTCCCCTAAATTTTACTTAAGTTGCCGATGAAGTAATCGCTAAATTTGTACTACGATCGAATTCCCAAGAAAAACAGTGTTGAACAAAGATTTGTAAGGACAATGATTGTTTGAGAAACTGATTTATTATATATGGATTTTTCAACAAAAAAAGTAGTTAATCTGAATAATCTAGAAAGACACCCCGAACCCTAGGAATATTGGCAGTTAACTCTAGAAATATCGCTTGAATAATTAATCAAAATAGTCTAACTCCAGCTTCCAACAACAATGCTTTGGATTAGTTAGTTGATCTATCTAAACATCGAAAGACACCCCAAACCCCTGGAACTTGTAAAACATTTCAGGAGTTACGTACTCGAAGTAATACATCTACTTACACAACAATCAGGCTGACATTTCAGGATCTATGGACTCAAAGTAATACACATCTAATATGTTAAAACTCATCAAAAAGTGTTAAAAGACATAAACCTAAACGATCAAAGCAAACATTCTCATCAAAATATCTTTCCACAAAACCCGAGACCATAACTGAAAATACGAATCAAAAAATTTCAAAACATCAGCATCCACGGCACATATCCCACACGAAACAGTATGATATCAAAATTTTAAAAAAATATAGAAAGATGAGAAATGGTGATTTTGTGCTTGTTTTGGTATTACTCGGGCCATAAACTTCGGCCATCAGTATCGATATTGGTCGCAATATTTTTGTCGAGTCATAGTAGAATTTATAGTTAGTAAGGCCTACGATCGTGATCATTATAAATGGTCCCAGTATTTAGTTTGTTGAGCCTTTGGTCTGGGCTCAACTTCTCATACGCCTTCGGTGCGATGAACTTCATGATTTGGCACTTTTGCAAATGTCCAAATCCTTATGGAATTTTTGTTGAATATTCTAGATAATGTCAATCTTTGGCATACAGGTTCACGACAATGTATACTCAAAGCTTACAAAATCAGTACAATAGAAATGTTATGGCTCCCACAAAAGGATCATTATAATAAACAACAATACTTATACCCTCATTACTCTCATTAAGTTAGATCTATTACATTACCATTTATTAACCGTGTTTATAAAAAAGAAAAGTGTGTACAATTCACCAGCAGAGATTCTTGTGCTTTCATAGCTTTTGTAGATGTAACTTTGCATATGTTTCATCACCAGAAATTCATCATACTGTTGTTCTGTGTCGGACACAATCTTTAACACCATCTTTTTGCGCTAACTGTGCATATATTCTACGACAACTAATTAACTCTTTAAGTTCGCATCTTGACATAAAGAAAGAAAATTAAAAGTTGTTAAAGTTAAAGACAACAATAAATAAAGAAAAAAAAAGGCTTTTATACTTCGAAAGGAAAATAAATTCATACAATATTAAATCAAGCGATCGAACACAAAGAGATGATATTATTCAATATTAAACATAACCAAGCCGTCTATGGAGACTGGCAGCAAGTGACAACAATGGAACCCTAATTCTAGTATTTCACGTTCTAATTTTGGAGAGAAGCAGACGATGGAGACATTTTCTTTCTAAGATTGGTAACCTTTTTCATGAGTTCTAGCATACGTAACTTCACTGAAGAGGGACTACAAAATCAGTAAACTTGCATTCAGCCAGCAATCTTGCATTGAGCATTGTTGCAATTTGCGTTGCAGTTCGAGTAGCCTTCTGTTAGGACCCTTCCAAGGGCAACCATCAATGTTGAGCTTGCGGATTCGATTACCGCTTGTAGTTAAAATAGTTTACAGTTTTTTTTGTTGACCCTTTTTAGTCCATATAATCTCTATAACCGGTGGTTATAGATGGATTGTTCGTGGTCTATTCTCACAGTATGGTGCCACATTCTCGAAATTCCTGCAGAAGTACACGTCTAAGAAGAATGCGGCACTCTATCGAAATAATCCACAAAGTATAGGCATCAATGAAGCAAACAGAATTAATCTAACGGACATGGACATCAGCTATTCCCATTTTTCATTACATGTGGGTATCGAAATCTTTTAACTCTTTTTCATTATACCTCCCCAACGTTCTATCATGACTCATAGGGTAAAGGTGTAGAGCAACAAAAACTGATAGGAGAAGCAAAACATTAAGTTAGCTTACTGATTTTTATTTTTTTTTTGGAGATGAGAAGGTTAAAAGCTCCATTTACCAACACTGTACAACAATGGCTTCTCGATGATCTGGAGTTCAAGTAGTCCACTATCGGAAAAATAAACTGCAAAGAAAATGAAGAATCATTAGAAATACAACCACATAAAGAATACAACCATTTTTATTATCAAAATGATGTACAAATACAGATAAAAGTAGGAAACGAAAGCAAAATCTCATGAGCTGGGACTTTTAAATCAAGTTTTTTAAGTTAATTATTTAAGGATTTACCTTCAACTTCAACTTTCTTTTCCTGTCCTTTGGTTTTTATAGCACCACTGTGTTCCATCCTTCCTTATTAAAATTAGCTCTCTTCAAAATTCAGTGGATAGGGGATTTATTAAAATTGAGGTTAGATACACCACTTGACACGATCCATTTCACTGCCGATCGAGGCTTTGCTTGATTGGATGCTGACAGCCATATCCTTAGCAATTTAGCATCTTATCATAGAGGCAGAAAACAGAAATACAGTGATTGATTTACACATAAACACAACAATATGAAACCCCAGCAGTATTGAGTAAGGCCTACCAGTGTTACCACCAATAAGCAGCAAGTTGACGAAACTTCTAATGAATTACACCAAAACCCTAGAACGTCTAGCCATGACAGAGCTAAACCATATATATTTCCAATGCATAAAACTCATGATTTTGTAAAGATTCTAATAAGTGATAGCGGTTTTTCACCGCTACCACTTCTACCACTTCCCATAAATAGCACCCAAAGATGAACTAGTAAGATTGAAGTTTATTTCAATCAAACTGTACATCAAACTCTCTTATTGTAGACATCAAAGTGTTGCTTCTTAGTTGGTCGATTAATATCGATTCTTTTAAAAATATCAAGTTGGATGATTTTGTATTTGATTGGGAAAATTTGTTTAGAGATTAGTTTGATGTAAGATCTCTAAGCACCTTGCTCAACTCTTCTTGTATCTTTGAGGGTGCTATCTTGGCACCCTTTCCTATTTATTTGAACTTTGCCATTTTCAAAAAAAAAAAAAAAAAAAAAACTGTACATAACCAAAATCATAAAAAGAAGAACATGAATAGTAGTTACAGACTATCAAAGTTCCATCCAAAGAGAAAATCAAACGTAAAAACTAATTAAATTGCCCTGCATACAAACCTTGTTTACGGTTCTCCATTGCTTTCTGTTTTTCCTCCCCAGCCATCGAAAGTGCAAACTAAGCACACTTGTACCGTTTATAAGTAGGTCCGTAACTTGGTTTCTAAGAAATTCCTTCAAATCAAATATGAGTATATTTCCTTAATCACAATTCCAGAAGATCTTAGAAGATCCTGGGGCGCCTATAAATAGGTAAATTAACTTTTTATTAGAAACAAAATCAGACTATCCTAAAAATACTCTCGCCTATGTATTCTCCTTTTTTTTTCTCTTCATATATCGGCATTGAAATCAAAATATTTTGGTATAAAAATTATTGATGGAAACCAATAAGATCATTATTTTGGCATTTAAAACAATATACGAAAATGATAAGCCAAGCAACCGAAGATCTTTTTAGTTATGGAAATTAATAAGAATTTCGGCAACATATTCCATAATTAATACGAATCTCGGTATAAAAGATACAGTAAAATAAATAAATAAATGTTATCGCTCAATTTGGAGCATTAGATCGAATCAAGTAGATTTAACATTAACGGCCATGAAATGTAAAGGGGCTAACTTTGATTTCGGCCAATCAGGAGCGAGGGTTCCGTTGACCGGCCAATGAGAGAGGAGGTTAGCCCAACTCTCGACGTTGTGTGAGAGATGTGATTGGGTGTTTAGGTTATTGATATATATAAAATATATACAAAGTTAACATCAGCGTGGCTAAGTATCCAGGAAACTTGGGGTTAGAGGTTCGAAACTCGAAGCTCTACATATAAAAAGCTCTGAATCGAGGAAATTGGGTCAAAACAGCGAGGGAACTAGGTCCAACTAGGTGACTGGACGACTGAACTCGGCCAAACTAATGAATCGAATTATTCGCGAATATGAAAAAATACACGAATTATTCGAGCAGGCCATAAAACACGCGCCTTGGATTTGGAGTTTGATTAGTTCGGACGTATTATTCAGTCGAATTCTCGTCGGTCTGCGAATTATAGGGCAAAAAATCGCCCAGTTCCTAACTAGGATCCCATGTTTGTGTTGCATACTTGCACAACAGTAATAACTAGGGCTGTCAACGGCACTTAACGAAACGAATATTGGCTCTGCCGCTGGCAACGGATATTGGCTCTGCCGCTGCCGTTGCCATTAAAATTAGCGGATATCCGTTATCCGTTAAGTTCCGACGGAAATATGAAGTTCAAAACCATTACCGTTACGATGGACTTACCGGATAACGGATATTTTTCCGTTACCATCCGGTATGTCACATGACAAACACAAAACAGGTTTAAAACACATAACAATTACACAGAATAACTTCTAAATCCAAGCAAACAAGTTCTAAATCCATGCCACACAAAAAAAACATACAGATGTTCATGTTCTAAACCAAATTACATGTTCAGAATCTTCAGATGTTCTAGCAAAAGAAAAAACCATGTTTTTGCAAAAGAAAAGACAAAGGATTAAAGGAACTCCATCTCCGTTTGTTACAGCAACTGCAAATGCATTCTTCATCTCCAGATTCTCCACTGCCAAGTGCCAACTGCATCTGCAAATGCATATTTCCTCCTTACTCCTTAGTCCTGAACTTCTGCATTTTGAAAGGAAAATCAAAAGTGTTAGACAGTTAAGCAACTTAAGTTGGCAATGTCAGTGCAATAAGCCAATAAATATAAAAGCAAATAAAAGATTAAGATGTAAGGAAACTTACCAGTAACGCAACTTTCATTGTCACTGAGAGTGAGATCTGGCAGCCAATCACCCAAACAAAGCAATTGTTCAACAAGTTCTGGAGATAATGAACTCCTGTGAGATGTGAGAACCCTGCCACCAATACTAAACATAGATTCTGATGATACACTTGTCACTTGAACTGCCAATACATCTCTTGCAATCCTTGAGAGAGTTGGGTACTTAGGAGCATGATTCTTCCACCAACTTAAGATATCAAACCTCATTTCTTCAGTGGTTGTGCCTTTAAGAAGAACTGGTTCTGCTAAGTTTGTCTCCAATTCTGACTTCTCAACCTCAAACATATTGTTTTCCATAATAAAATCATCATAACCAAATTCATATGATGTTGTTGTACCTGCAGAGATATCAATTGCAAGGCTGAATGCATTCCAAATATCAAAATAATGGAGTTGTAGTGTTGGTTTCATAAGCACAGAAAAGAGCATTGAGTTGAAGCTCAAATTTGTGATAGTGACTTTGATAGTTTTCCATACCATATACTCTCTTCATAACAAACTCCACCCATTTAGCCTTGTACCTAGGATCTAAAACAACCCCAATGACCATCAAAGTGTTACTTTCTTTCCAGTAGCCATTAAATTTCATCCTCATATTCTTGGCCATGTCTCTGATATACTCATGCTCACTTGATTCCCAGATCTTAATGCATTTATTAACTTCTTGCACCCCATTATAATACAAATTTGATGTGGGATACTTAATCCCAGCAAATTTGGTTGAAATGACATCAAACAATTCCAAACATTCACATATATTTACTCCTTGTTGCTACTCCTTAGAAGTTGGTAGTATCTTGAAGTCATTATCCAAATCAGCTAGCCTAACAAAAGCTTGTCTCAAAAAAATTGCATCCTTTAGCATCTTAAAGGTGGAGTTCCACCTGGTATCCACATCTAAACCCACAGACCTTAAAGTATGAAGCTTAACTTGGGCAATAGCACATTCAAATCTCTCTTTTCTAGCCTGATTTGACTTGACATATTTTACACACTCTCTAATTGCATCTATAAATGGAGCAGCTACACTCATTCCACACCCTACAATCAAGTGCAATACATGATTACTACACCTCATTTGGAACATGTCCCCATTAAGAACTAAACAATCTTTGCTATCAAGCCATTTCTTCAGATTTTCCATCATTACATTGTTGGAGCTAGCATTGTCAGCAGCTACAACAAAAAGCTTATTGTCTATGTTCCAATCTAGACATATTGATTTCACTACAGATGCTAAAACTTCTCCAGAATGTGGTGATGGAACTAAAATATATGCTAGTGTTTTCTTAATCAGTTTCCACTCATCATCTATGTAATGCATTGTCACACAGCAATAACCATCCTTTGTATGCTTACATGACCACATATCTGTTGTTAAACTACATTTAGATGTAATTTCATCATATTGTTCTTGTAATTGCAGTTTGAACTCAGTTGCTAGTCTCATGATGTCTTCTCTAACTGTATTCATAGTGTAAAGCTTAGCACCAGGATTCAGAGACTTAACAAACTCCCTAAAATAAGGATGCTCAACTATAGTGATTGGATAACCATGTTTAGCAATCATTTTGGTAACTAGTATCCTAGTAGCAACAACATCATACTTCCAATTAGCTAACTTGGTTTGAGCATTACCTGTTATGACTGAAGTAATCTTTCTTTGTCCTTTCTTATTCTCAGGCTTTTCTTTGCAGATTCTAGCATGGTAATGCAAGCGGCTGGTTCCTTGGTTACTGGGTGCAGGTATTATCTTGTGACAATGTTTGCATTCAGCTATCAATATCCCAACCTCCTTCCCACTTTTTAGTTTCTTATTTCCAACTGACCTTTCAAAATCAATCCATACATCAGACCTCACTGAACGTAGTTTTTTCTTTTCTCCAGCTATAATTGGATCTTCTTCTACTTCTATTTCTTCTTCTGCTTCTTCTCTGGGACGAATCATAGGTATAACAACGGCATGTGTTGAATGAATTCCTGAACCTTGAACTTGGTTTGATGCACCAGGTAATTGTGATGCAACTGAAAGTGAGGGATTGCTTGATGAACCAACATGATTGGATGCTCCTCTTTCGCTTTGGGACACGATTAATTTCACGAATCTCGATCTGTTCTGAAAACCCTAATTTCAGAAACCCTAAATTGAAAATTGAGTTTTTAAGATTGAAATTAAACTCAAAAGAAATTGAAGAAGAAAACCCTAGTTTCTAATCAGTAATCACACATGATTTCTAAGTGAAGTGAAGATGATTTTTAAGGCAGATACGAGGAGTTGAGGTTAGGTTTTCTCTCATTTTCTCTCTGAAGTGAAGTGAAGAATGAACTGAATGAGATTCATTTGAAGAATACACACTGATAGACGCATTTATGTGTCTAATTTGTCCTCAATGTTTCGTATTGTCGGTACTCGTCTCGTCCTTATTATGGTATTTTGTGTGTTTTTAGGTATTTTTGGAAAATTCGGATCGAAAAGTTGCTCGGAACACCCACGGAGGACATTTGATATTCGGACTCTCGTCTTTGGATAAGGGGTAACCCAATTGCTAAGGGGTAACCCTTTGCTATTTGTAACCCACAGCTGGTTAAGGGCTGTCTTCTTCTTCACCGTTCAAAAATGGAATTTGGCGGGAAATATTTTTCTTCACTGGCAGATTCTTGAGTCGATTTTTGGGCATGAAAGAAGGAGACTAAATCGCCGAAACTTCATGGTTCGACCTGTTAGAGCCTAACAGGGCTGGTATGGGCTCTTGGTTCGGTTAGAATTGGTTGCATCGTGGGATTAAAGCAAAACAGGGCAGCACGGTTACGGGAAAGAAAAACACGGGATTACAAAGGTGTTTGAACGTGTTTGGATTGAGCTGGGTCTGCGAAGCGTGTAGGAGTTAAATAAGGAATTTCTAGTAGCTGTATATGCGTGGAAGAGCTAAAAATGGAAGAAAATACTCGCGAGAAGATATTATTCACTGTCGAGCTATGGCAGAATTTTGAGGAGTTATTGTCGAGATTTCTTGCCCCTGTCGAGTATAAAAGAAGCTATTGGATATCATAGAAGAGTTACGGAGAGTTTGGGAGAGTTTGGGAGACGTACAGAGCCAAAAATCGAAGTTGCACCATTTTTCTCTGCTGTTGCCTGCTTTGCACCAAGAACACGAAGAATGACCACCGAGGCGGTCGTTCTTCTACAATGAATGACGACACTTCAACGTGGGTCGTAATACGGAGGCGGACTTAAAAGCGAGAACGGTTTTTAACCTTCTTTGTAAGGTGTTTGCAACACTTATAATCGTTGCAAACACCCGATTTTATCATTTTCTCCATTCCATCATTTGTACACATCTTTTGAGCAATAAAAATGGATTTTGAGCGTGTTTCCAACATGATGAGCTAGAACCCATCACTGGGACGACGGAGGAAGACGAACTTCATACATGGGTAATTTTAATTAATTCTTTTTATGACTTTTGCACTGATTAAAAATTGAATTATGATTTGATTAAATTAGTTATTATTTTATTAGATGGGTCATGCTTGCTTAAATGTTTGATGTCCCATGCTTACGATTTATAACTAATATTTTGAGAATCAACTTTGGCAAAAATAAGAGTCCATGTTTTTATTTGTTGAGCTATAATTGTTAAAAGAATTAATATTTGAACCTTTTGTTATGAGTTTGGCGGAATCCTGAATCCCAGTAACTCTCTCCGTCTTGTGACATAAATTGTATATATTCTGTATTTTTATTAGTTTTCTTTATTAAATCCTAAGATCGATTTCATCAAGTCCGAGTGAACGACAACCTTACTACCACTTTCTACAACATTATTGAGTCACATCAATTATTGGCGCCGCCGACGCGGACTTGTGTATAGATTTGTTTTTAGGTTTTATTTTTCTTTTTATTATTTTTGTTCTTTTTTACGCGTTTTGGTATTTCTGTTTGCTTTCAGATTTGGAGTTGAGCAAAAGAAAAAGAGAAAGTGCTGAAAAGAAAAGCAAAGCCAAAATAAGAAAGAAAAGAGAGATCCGAACGGAGTGAAGAAGAAAATTTTGTATATAGTGTAATTATTATTTTTATTTTTTTTTAGAAACTGTAATTAGGTAATTATTTTTGGACTATCGGACATTATTAATTTTATACCCTAAGGAAGGGTAATTTAAATATAAACTGCACAGGGAAGGACGGTGATTGCGATATTACCTCGGCCCCTCGGGTTCGTACACGACATAGGAGTCGTGGCCCGAGACGACTTCAACGGTTCATCCCCCGTCTGGAACGGGAGGTAAGAATTCTAAACACCCGCGAATCCCCGTCGGCGGGTTCTATGGATGATTTCGTGTGAATATATGTCGAGGAACCGAATAAAAACTTTAATTTCCTAGTAAAGGGCAAGGACTGGCCATACAAGATAAGGGTTCGGATTTCATCACCGTTCTCTTCTTGCCCGCCTTAGGAAAACGAAACCAAATACGAACCTAAGCCTAAAATTTTGACTAGAACGAGACCTATAGGGTAACGAGCTTAATAGGAAAGTCGTTCGAAAAATATTGGTTACCCTTTTGAGCATACTTCGAAGTTCATGATGGTTTCCGTGAGTTGAATGCGTGACTGCGCCGCCTTGTAATGCGGTGAGGCCTTGGGTATCAAAGCTCCACGCAGCTTCCCTCGCCTCTATTCAACTTACTTAAACTCGGATTGATTCTAGAGGGGTTTGCTCAGATTGTAACGAATTCCCTTTCGAAAGATTAGAAGCTGGTCTAGAAACAATCTAAGTGGAGCCATCATGCTTTTTGTTTGCTAGAAATCAGTAGGTTTGTTGTGGTCGAGTCAGCCTTGTTTGTGTTTGTGTAGAATTCCCTTGCGCTAGGATGTCGAACTGGTATTATAATAGCCATCACAATGAATATGAATATCCAACTGAACAATATGGACATAGTGTGAATAGTGGTTGGGAGCATCCACCTTTTGAAGGTTATGGTTCATACCATGGTGAGCCCAATTACTATTCGCATACTCACCAGTCATATGAGCAAAACAATCCCTCTATTTCTCTGGAAGAGGCTTTCAAGAGTCATTCCTTATTTGTGAAGGAAACCTTTAATATTACGGACGAGTCCCCAGAGCAGTCAACTAGGATATCTTTAGAAGAGACTCTTAAGCAATTTAATGAAAGTACAAATAGGATTGTCGAAAAACTTGCTCGAAATAATCTCAATTTCCAATACAGTGTTTCCAATAATACCCATGAAAAGGAGGATATTTATTCGCATAATCAAGATGACGAGGTTAGAATTGGTAACACTACTTGTTTAGATGAGGTTCGATCATTTTCATGTTTTTATAATAATGATAATGATGAGGATAGTGTTGATGAAGAATTCGAAATAAATAGGCATAGTGATCAGGAATTTGTTCCTCCGATTGAACTTTATAATGATAGTACTATTTCTGGTTCAAATCCCAATAATTTTAATAATTATTCACCTATTCGAAAGGACGAGGATTTGACTAGATATGCCACCGTTTTAGACTATGTAGTTCATGATCCTTTAGCCTGCAATATGTTGGATAATCCATTATTTGATGTGCCTATAAGTGAATCAGAGGAAGTAATTATGATTAACACCTTAGTTAACGGGCCTTTACTAGAAACTTTCGCTGATAATCCTTTATATGATTGTGATGATGGTTTAGAGGAAAGAGTTTACCACGAGAATACTTGTTTTAGAGTCTAGTGATTTAGAAACACTAGTCTTAGAAGACGATAAACTCGTAGAGATGAGTAAGGATGCATTACACCGATAATAACTTAGAATCAATTGACCATTTTCGTGGATTCTGATGTTCTAGAAATTAGGGAAATTGTGACTAGTCTATCTAGAGACACCGAAAACTCTAAGTTTGGGGGTGATTATCACTCTCCTAGTGCATTACCTTTAACTCTCGAAAGTCCCCTCACTTAGGACCGGACATCCGTGCCTCAACCATTTTACAAGACTATCTTCATACACTTTTTCCGAACCTAGTTGTGTCCATAGGGAAGTTCAGTTGTTAGAAACCCATCCTCTGGTTGATGTGGTTAACCCAGGCTATGATACCACGATTGACTTTGTTTTCCCACCAAAAACCTTCCTTCCAATTGTGGGAACGCATAAGTTTCAGATGTGTCAATTATTAAGTTTTGAGACTAAACCTAATTACTTTAGGATATTAGGGTCGACACATTTGCTTAAGGAAGACCACCAATCTTATTGTGGTCAGCTGTGTAAGTCAAAACTGATTGACTTAGAAGATCCGCAATTATTCAGGTTATTATTATGTGCTTCTAAGTTTTTATTTGAGTTTTTCCAGATTCTAGAACCTAAACATCGGATCTAACTCATAAGGAAACGCAACCCATGAAAATATGTTATCTAGACCCTTTTATAGAGCCTGAACCCGAACCACAACTAGATGTAGTTGTCTTAAACAAAACAATATATAAGGGTGTGTTGGATATCTTCCTGGTCTCATGTGGCGTTTCCTCTTCTTGTGGTTAGCATTTTTTGATCCAGATGACCCGCAATTATTCCGATTGTTGCTATATGATTCTTCGAGGTGACTAATCCTTTCCAATGTCTGGCTGAAGACTTTAAACTTAGCACTTCTTGGGAGGTAACCCATGCTCTTGCAACACGGTAATATCTTTCCTTAACTATTTTATTTCAAATGGTAACAGTTTCTCCTTGTTCATGCTTTTAATTTCATCTTTAGAACATTGAGGACAATGTTAGATTTAAGTTTGGGGGTATGGGAGAAACTTTTTGTTAGTTGCAATAAATAAACTCCAGATCCTAGAAATTTATGCTTATTAAGGATGGCACTAACCAATCTAAGTGGATGGAAGCATTTTGGTTGTAGGAGTTGAGGAACCAATCTGATTAGATGGCAACATCTAAAGAGTCTATTCATAAAAGCACGGAGCTCAGGTGTTAGAAATAACATGATAGTTTCACCATATCTCGTTGAGTCCTTTTCACTTCTGTTTTTATTTTGTTTTGTTCTTTTTAAACTATGTTTCTCTAAGTGATTAGGTGGGGCCCACGAATCAAATTGTTACCAATGCTAGGGTGAATTAGAGTGATTGAGATACCAAAAAAAAAAAAAAAAAAAAAAAGAAATTGAGACCAGACCATCAGACCAACCGGAATAAATTCAATAAAGTCGACCACTGGAACCCTTGTATATGCCAGTTGTGTTGACCTAGAGTTAAGATTATCGACCACTGGTTCCCTTGTATATGCCAGTGTGTTGATATTAGTCAGACTAGTATCTCGGTCCATTAGGATAGGTTCATTTTGGCGGAGGCCTTCTTGACAGGATATGGGAAACACCGTTCACTTAGTAAACATCAAAAACATCTATGTTTTCTCTATATCCATCTTCTTGATCTATCCATGTGATTAGTTTTGACTCCGGGTATTGATGTCCATAGTGCGACTATCTGAGTAGAGCTCTGTGACTTATATATGAATTCTAGTATGCTTGAGTGCAAACTCGTGTACATCAATTGGAATTTCGCATCGGGGTACTTCCTCCTGTAGTCAATAAGTATACCAACCAAGGAGATTCTTTAGTGCCTTCCAAGGTTAAGTAGATAGTTAGGGTGCTGGAGTAAAGGTTTTGTGGGTACACCTGGGTAAACCCTCCGGAGACAACACTCGCCACTAGGGCCGCTGGGGTTCAAATGATTTTTATTTTCTAGAATAAATTTGCTCGAGGACTAGCAAATAATAAGTTTGGGGGTATTTGATAGACGCATTTATGTGTCTAATTTGTCCTCAATGTTTCGTATTGTCGGTACTCGTCACGTCCTTATTATGGTATTTTGTGTGTTTTTAGGTATTTTTGGAAATAAATATTTTTTGGAAAATTCGGCTCGAAAAGTTGCTCGGAACACCCCCGAGGACATTTGATATTCGGACTCTCGTCTTTGGATAAGGGGTAACCCAATTGCTAAGGGGTAACCCTTTGCTATTTGCACCCCACATTTGGTTAAGGGTCTGTCTTCTTCTTCACCGTTCAAAAATGGAATTTGGCGGGAATATTTTCTTCACCGGCGATTCTTGAGTCGATTTTTGGGCATGAAAGAAGGAGACTAAATCGCCGAAACTTCATGGTTCGACACATTAGACCCTAACAGAGGCTGGTATGGGCTCTTGGTTCGGTTAGAATTGGCTGCATCGTGGGATTAAAGCAAAACAGGGCAGCACGGTTACGGGAAAGAAAAACACGGGATTACGGCGTGTTTGAACGTGTTTGGATTGAGCTGGGTCTCTGCAGAATCGTGTAGGAGTTAAACAAGGAATTTCTAGTAGCTGTATACGCGTGGAAGAGCTAAAAATGGAAGAAAATACTCGCGAGAAGATATTATTCACTGTCGAGCTATGGCAGAATTTTGAGGAGTTATTGTCGAGATTTCTTGCCCCTGTCGAGTATAAAAGAAGCTATTGGATATCATAGAAGAGTTACGGAGAGTTTGGGAGAGTTTGGGAGACGTACGAGCCAAAAATCGAAGTTGCACCATTTTTCTCAGCTCAACTGCTGCTGCAAGAACACGAAGAATGACCACCGAGGCGGTCGTTCTTCTACTGATGCTGACGACACTTCAACGTGGGTCGTAATACGGAGGCAGACTTAAAAGCAGTAACGGTTTTTAACCTTCTTTGTAACAGTGTTTGCAACACTTATAATCGTTGCAAACACCCGATTTTATCATTTTCTCCATTCCATCATTTGTACACATCTTTTGAGCAATAAAAATGGATTTTGAGCGTGTTTCCAACATGATGAGCTAGAACCCATCACTGGGACGACGAAGGAAGACGAACTTCATACATGGGTAATTTTAATTAATTCTTTTTATGACTTTTGCAATCGATTAAAAATTGAATTATGATTTGATTAAATTAGTTATTATTTTATTAGATGGGTCATGCTTGCTTAAATGTTTGATGTCCCATGCTTACGATTTATAACTAATATTTTGAGAATCAACTTTGGCAAAAATAAGAGTCCATGTTTTTATTTGTTGAGCTATAATTGTTAAAAGAATTAATATTTGAACCTTTTGTTATGAGTTTGGCGGAATCCCGAATCCCAGTAACTCTCTCCGTCTTGTGACATAAATTGTATATATTCTGTATTTTTATTATTTTTCTTTATTAAATCCTAAGATCGATTTCATCAAGTCCGAGTGAACGACAACCTTACTACCACTTTCTACAACATTATTGAGTCACATCACACACCTAGGTATAAGAATTTACACGTGCAGTACACATAAACAACAACTCGTCTTGTTTGTCGTAACCCCTCTTATTGAGATTATAACAGGAATAACATTTGGTATAATTGATCAAATAAAAATAGGACCTTAGGAGGGACATGCCGAACCCGTATATTTTATGAGGAAAAATTGGTTGATTCTGGGTTTCAATAGCAGACATCCGCTAATAAGTGGATTTATGTACTATGCTTAGTACTGATGGGTATCAAGACACCGTGATTGAGTAAAAAGACACCATGATTGAGTAACCTTTGTTTAAGTGAACGTAGCCGAATTGAATTTTATTAATAATTTTCAATAATGAAGAAGGATAGTTCTATACAAATTAAATAGCAAAGCACCTAAGCCCTAGCTCCTATAGGCAGATAGTATACACATGTCACTATCCAACCGGCTCATTAACCAAGCACCAGTTATTAAGCAATCACACCCAAGGGCAGACAGGGTGCCCAAACTACTTATAAGATTATGACATTGCCTACCCCTGAAAATTATCCTTGTCCCCAAGGATAAAATTGGAATAGTGAGCTTTGATGTTTGTTAAATCATCCCAAGTAACGTCCTCAGGTGAAGGTTTTGTCCACTTAATCAATAGTTGTCTGACCAATCTCTTCCCAATAAGAACAGTCCTGGTATTTAGCATCTTCTCTGGCCTCATAATCACCACTCCTTCATGATCCAAAACAGGCAAAATGAGGGATGGGAAATGCCATGTGTGAGGGTAAGTATCCATATAGAGTTTGGAAAGGAGACATTTTCGAGCTAGTGTGATAGGTTGTATTGTACCACTACTCAGCTAGGGGAACCATTGGCAACATTTGCTAGGTTTATGACAAGAAATGCATCTTAAATAAGTTTCTAAGCAAGCATTAACCCTCTCTGATTGTTCGTCAGTTTAATTAGGGATGATAAGCTGTGCTAAGGTTCAAACTTGTGCCTAGAGATTTAAATAAATCTTGCCAGAATTTACTTGAGAAAACTCTATTTCTATCAGAAACAATGGAAGAAGGCAAAATATGAAGCTTGAATACCTAATCCAAGAATGCTCTAGCCACTAAAGAAGTTGTATATGGATGTTGTAAGGCAATGAAGTGGCTGTATTTGGTGAGGCTATCAACCACCCTTAGAATAGCACTTTTTTCTATCACTCATGATAGTCCTTCAATAAAGTCCATGGTGATATGTTACCATGCATCATCAGGAACGGGTAGTGGTTGAAGTAATCCTGATGGAAAAGTGCTCTTCCCTATTCCTTTGGAAAATGTCACATTCTGACACAAAAAGAAATACCTCTTTCTTCATATTAGGCCAAAATAAGTAGTTCTTTGCTCTGGCATATGTAGCTTGCAGACCAGAATGTCGCCTAATACAAAAAGAGTGTAAAGTACTCAAAATAGTGGATCTAACTCCATTACTGGCCCCGACATACAGTCTGGATTTGTACCTCAACACCCCATCCTTATATGATTAGTGTGGTAAAGCTTGAGAAGAAATGAAGAGTTGAGCAATCAACTTCTGATCCTTTTCATCACCAATATAACTCTGAACAAGTTCAGTCATCCATGTGGGTTCATATAAAGCTAAAAACTTGTAACTAGCTGAGTCATGAGGTCTTCTAGAGAGGGCATCAGCTACAACCTTTCGTTTTCCTTTCTTATATCTAATTTCATAATCAAATCCCAAAAGTTTCATCACCCATTTTAACAGTAAAATTGTAGTAATCTTCTGCTCAAGAAAATACTTCAGTCTTTGGTGATCAATTTGAATGACAAATTTACCCCCTTGCAAGTAATGTCTCAATTTTGTCACAACTTTAACAATAGATAAAAATTTCTTTTCATATGTAGATAATGCTCTTGCTCTTGGACCCAAAGTTGTCTTTGAAAAAGAAATTGGTTTACCCTCCTCAACCAATACAAGACACCAACACGAGTTCTCACTTGCATCACTCTTCACAATGAATTGCTTAGAAAAATCTGGCAATGCAAGAACCGGTTTAGTACTCATGACAGTTTTGAGTTGTTCAAATGTAGTAGATGCAACAGTACTCTATTGAAAATAGTGTTTCTTCAAAAGATTGGTGAGAGGCTTACTGATTTTCCCATAACATCTCACAAACTTCCTGAAAATGCGGGGGTCTAACAACCACACCCAACAATTCATTTGGAAATCTGAGAGGACTTACTCCAATATACTTTCTAGAGAATCAACTATACAGTCAAACTCAATCTAGAATAAAGTGTGTCAAAGAGTTTTAATATCTATAACTCTTAATTCAATCCGCAATCAGCAAATAGAAAGCTGCGAGCTCGATTGAATATAAGAGTGTAGATGGTGGATTTTCGACAAAGGCTAAAATCGTAAACCCATAATTATATGTATTCCTGATCCAGCAATCAGATGAATATTAAGGCTCATGTCTCTTATCGAAAGCATGAAAGATCATGCTATGAGAATCTCTCATCGAGAATACTGTCTCTCGGAGTATATATAGATATGTAGTCTCTCACCGAGGCAACGGCATATCTCACGAATACTGAGCAATTTCAGTAATTACTTCTATATAGAATCGAAATATTAGACGGCTCCTAGACAACTTGCCTGCTAGTATAGAGCAATAACGTCTTCAGGATGTAACAATGTTTTTCCTGACTATATGAAAGAAGTATGACGCTTAAACAAGCTCATATCACTCAATTCCTGAATAATTAACGCTCATAGACGATCGTACTAGTATAGAGCCATTAATTAATTATTCTCAAAATCAATAGATTCAAATCCCTGGAAAATATTCAATATTTTCATAATATTTCGTTACTTCAATTTATGGTTCTTCCCAGAGAAATTCCATGGGTTAGTAATAAATATTCAACACACGGGCGTCTGAGTTACCTTCGAGTAAGCCCCGACCAAAATGGTGTAAATGTATTCGACAAATAATGCATTAACAAACACCTGAATGAACAAACAAGTATTTCAAAATACGACGAGACGATGAACCTATGCAAATAGGAAAGAAAATAATAAAATAATAGTCAAGGCGCTAGGGGACTGCCTCACCGGCCGGCCAGTCATGTCGTGACCAGTCCCACGCCCAAATTCTATATTTTATCATATTTTATTATTTTCCTTGATCTCATGAAAATCCTTTCATTTGAACAAATATCCTTCGTTTTGAGGAAACTCCTCAGTTTCATGGTGTTTCCTTCACACCGAGGAAATAATATAAAATTAGGGAAAATATTATGGGGCCGTGATTATTGGCCAACCGGCCATGCCTTGATCCCGGCCGGCCCCACACCTCATGGTTCCTCATTATTTTATTATTATTTCCCTAATCTCATGAAAACTCCTTAATCTCATGATATTTCCTTGATCCCATGAAAAATAATATAAAATTAGGGAAACCCGCGGGACCGGGCCATAGCCGGCCGGTCATGCCCTAGCTAGCCCCACACGCCCTATTTTATTATTATTATATTTTTCATGTTTCCTTAATCCCATGAAATTCCTTGATTTCATGATGTTTCCTTCAAATTATGAAATTCCTTCAAATTATGAGAAAATACACAAAAAATACATAAAATTAAGGAAACTTGCGGGACCGGGCCCAAGCTGTCCGGTCATGTCCTAGACGGTCCCACAAACCCCTTATTTTATTATTATTATTTTTATATTTCCTTGATTTTATGAAATTCCTTGATTTCATGATATTTCCTTCAAATTATGAAAATTCTTTCAAAATTATGAAAATCCCTTCAAATCATGAAATAATACATAAAATAAGGGAAAACTCACATGACCGGGCCCTAGCCGGTCAACCATGCTCAAGCCGGTCCCACACGCCCTTATTTTATTATTATTAATATTTTTGTTTCCTTCATCTCATGGAAACTCTTTGATTTCAACAAAACTCCTTGGTTTCAACAAACTCTTTGGTTTTATCATATTTCCCTAAAATCATGAATATATTATAAAAATTAGGGAAAACACCGTGGGATCGGGATCCTTGGACGGCCGGTCATGCCTTGGCCATAGCCGGTCCCACACTTCATGATTCCCTCATTTTTTTATTATTTTCCTTCATCTCATGAAGGTCTTGACGATTTCAGCAAAAAACCCTGATTTCTTCATATTTTCTCAAAATGTGGCTCAAACGCACACCAGAAAATATCAAAAGTCTCAGAATTGAGATACGGACACTTTGGTGACGTGAGCATGTTACCTTGACCGACCAAGGTTGGCTTTTTGGCTTGCAAGAAGCCGGTCCCACGTATTCTCATGATTTGACCTAATTTGCACAATTGCACGTATTAGGTCCAAAACTCTTCCAAACAACTTGGAACTTCATGGAACGATCATCATTTGATCCCGTGAACACCCAGGGCCGATTTCATGACCCCTTGGTCGGTCCCTTATCTCTTCATAATTAATTGGGTTTTATCACCTAAGGTTCAACATTATTTTAATAAATGATTAAACCAACATTTAATCATCCTTTCATCAACAAATTAACTGGTCTTTAGGGGATCTTGATATTTGCTCACGTGAGCATCTGGGCACTACATGGTCGACCCATAATCCCATGTAGCCGGTCCCTCCTTTTTTGTGGTTAATTCTCAATAAACCATCAATAAATCATCAATTGATCAAATTAGGGTTTTGAGTCCAAGGTTAATGATTCCAGATTCAAACGCTAATAATTTTACGTTGATCCCGTGATCAACATTTTATTTATCATACTCGGTTCAATTGCCAGTATTCTGATTTAATAATTTATTTGGTCATGCTACCATAATTCATCAAACGAGCAATATTTGCTCATATGAGCAATACTTGCTCAAATCAAAGAATATTGGTTCAACTATCAATATTCAACAATTCATCAAATGAGCAATATTTGCTCACGTTAACTTATTCACACATCATATCTCTGTCTCAACAGACATGTTCAATTCATGAGTCTCAGAACATTTCCAAACCACGTTCGACTCAATAATACAAGGACTCATCGTCCCATGAAGTCAGCAACTGACTAACTAAATACACGTCTACCTTGCAGACTCCACAATCACACGAGACATCAATCGTGTTACATGGGGGATATTAACTAGGGTTTTGGTCTGTCGGTCTACGGCACGTGTGTTCATACACACGATGAGAATGTGAGCAAGTCGTGCAATCAGTTGAAGGAGTTAACAAAGTAGTGGATGGAAAATCAACCAAGTCTCCGCACGTTGAGCAAATCGGTTTTAACACGATTTCCACTTCCCCATTCTTTGATTCCATCAACTGTCACACTTCATGAGATCATGGTGTTTTCAATTCCAACAATATAAATAAATCTCTGAATCATGATTGAAACAAGGATAATCTCAGGTCAAACCGACAACACGAGATTAACAATCCAACTCTCAATAGAGAAAATTCAGTCATTCAGAATTTTTCATATTTTCAGAATACACAACACACCTACAATCTTCGATCACCATTGATCTCACACATTTCTCAGCTTCCCTCATACAGACCAACCCATCCTCTCTTGTGACCAAATTTACTCTGGAACGGCCATTGTCTTGGTTTAGGCCGGAGTACTACAGATTGATCTCTCGAATTCAAAGCACTCCCTTCTTGCAGTGCATCTGTGTAAGGTTAAGCATTTCGCTCGGTTCAAGGAGTCTCCTCCGCACGGTCGTATCCTCAATTCCGTAAAAACCAGCAAATCGTTTTGCCCCATCTACAGATTGGCGACCACAGTGGGAGATCATTCTCTCGGTTGCAAATTCACTTATCACAGAGATGGCCGGTCTTAGGTCAGGTTCAGTTACCAACCCGGATTCAACACCCGGTTCTAATATTGCAAGCTCTAGTGGTACTGCTAACACACTCCTCCGGTGCAACCTGCCACTACCACTCCCCCGTTGCAACCTGCCACTACTACTCCTCCAAACACTAGTGCTCCAGTGATCACCCCTGCAAGCGGCAGCGCCGACGCCATCAATAATCCACTCTTCGGTCGGTATCCCGAAGAAGTCAGAGAAAATCCACCTACCATAGGTGATCTCATGAAGGTACAAGAAACTCTTACCAAAAATCAGACTGACATGGCTGCTACTCATAAGGAGCTATTCAACTATCTCAAGACTCTTACAGACAAGATGTCAGAGAAAACTCAAGAGAGAGGAAAAGCTAAAGAAAAGTCTTCAGACGCTGATCCCGAAGTCACTCCAATCCATGTAGTAGATGATGAGGATGTTCCCGAGGCTACAAATGATCCACCAATGAAAGAACCATCCAGTTTCATCACTCGTGAGGACCTGGAGCGCCTCTTGGAAGATCGTGGAAAAGAAAAAACGCCTTCTGAGCATCGTCACCAACCTCCATACCCTGCTACTATGCAAAGAATTCCTCTGCCAAAAGGTTACACCTCTCCAACCTTCACACTTTATGATGGAACAGGCAACGCTCGAGAACATGTTTCTCGGTTTTTGGAAGCACTTGGTGAACATGAGCACAACCATACTGTCCGTCTGAAGGAATTCTCAAAGTCTCTGAAGGGTATAGCATATACCTGGTACAACAACATCGCACCAGGAAGTATCAAAAGTTGGGGAGAAATGGTTAATGCTTTCTACAGGAAATACTTCTTCGTTTCAGAGCAAGTCACCCTCTCTGATCTTAGACGGATGTTTCAAAGGAGCAACGAACATCCTAACAATTATGTGAAAAGAGTCAGGGTTCAGGCCTTAGATTGCCATGATCCGAATGTCACAGAGCAACAACTCATGGACTTGTGCATCAACGGAATGATCCCAGTCTATAGAGCTTTATTGGAAAATCTCAGGTTCCAGACTTTCTCAGAACTCCATGAAGCGGTCAAGAGATCGGAACTCACCGCACTGCTCTATTGGAAAGAGCTAAGACCACAAAAGTCAAGAGCCACGGAGACCCGAGGTAGCAGACGTTTAATCAACAAACAATACAACCTCCAACCTTCCACAAATGTCATTGCAGAAGGGAGTAAACGAAAGCGTACCACAAATAAGAAAACATACTTCCTCAACCCCTTCAAAAGCGCAAAGGAAGGATAATGTGCAAGTTCCCGCTCAACACACGTGTTGATCCAGAGGCGCCCGACTTCCCTGTTCCATTGAGGAAGTTATTGAACTTCTAGACGCCCTGGGTTCAATACGGCGCGATCAAGCTCCCATATGTCAAGAAAGAACCAATCAAGAAGCCATGGAAAATCCTCGTTACTGCCGCTTTCATAGGTTTGTCAACCATCCCACAAGTGATTGCAGAACTTTGAAGCGCATATTCAAAGAAAAGATCGAATCAGGATAACTCAACCCGGGGACTTAAAGAGTACACAGAGATCCTCTCCCTGTCAGAACCTTCACTCCTTCTGAACCACTTGTCAAAGAAGCAGTTCAATCCTTAATTGAACATATCTGTGAATTGCTATACTTATCAAAATCCCAGAGGGGAGACATGTTCGCTGCACTGAACCATATCATGTCAGGAAAGCGTTTGTTGATTCAAAAAACATTCCCTGAGCCATCCTCAACAACAGATGAAGAAATGTACGACTGGGGACTCCTCACCACAGTCCATCTCAAGGGAAACGAGTTCAAACGAGCATTGATTGATGTCGGCACCGCTGTTAATATTATCCATATGAAAACTCTCGTAGCCGCTTTGTATCACACGACAAGAAGCCATTCATGCTCCAGTAAAAATCACAGATCATGAAGGAACACCCAGAGATGCTTATGGACACATCACCCTCAAGGTAAACATAAACTCGGCACTGACAGAAACAAAATTCTTCATAATTCGAGAAGATCCGGGGATATGATATGATTCTTGACGAACATGGATTCACACTTGGAAAGGTAACACCAACACCTTCAGATTGCACATCTCTCTATTGAAGAAACCTCTGATTCGGAAGAAGAAAAAGAAGATACTTCACCATTCGAGTATTTGAAGGAGGTTAGAACCCTAGCAGAGCTAACACAAAAACCTGAAGAAGATGCAAATGCTTTCATCAGAAGGTTTCGCACTCAGGTAAGTCTTATTCCTCCTCATGTGTATATATCATCAATTTTCAAATATGCTTATTTGGTCCGAGGACTTTACTCCACCAACAACTTAGCAATTGCAAAATGTTATGAATGGATAACCTCGCCCCAACAATATTTCACCAAATGGTTAAGTTCATAGCTTCTTCAAACTGAGCATATCATCAAAAAGTTTATTACTGAAGACATAGCCAAGCATGATAAACAATACCTCAAATACTCTCCTCTGCATGAGTGTCCATACATACCACAGCCGTGGAACTCCACTGCACGAAGAATTCCAAACCAGCAGAAAATATTCAGGGAACGAATGATCAAGCCTAACAAATTCCATGAAGGAGATTTGGTTCTCAAAGCAACTAAGCGTAACTCCCATTCTCGCAAAGAATTCCAACCGGGAAGGACCCTACATGGTCTCTAAGTCTGTTCTTTGGTGGATACTACAAGCTGATCAACATGGATAACAAGGAAAGCGTGGCCGTGATACATGAAAATTGGCTCAAGGCCTTTGATGTCTAAGGTTTTGGATATTAGAGGTATTGGATGTTCATGGCACGAACACCTAAAATATTTGGCATTTATAGTTTTCTTTCATTGTATTTCAATTCCTCCAAAATGTTTGCAATACTTGCATTCATAATTTAAATCCAAAGAATTTATCAAAATTCAGTTTGCTTAAAGAAAATCTCTATCAAACCCAAAGAAAATCCTCAATCATCTACCGATCCAAAACCAATCAAAACCAAAAAATAAAACCTCACATCTCTTAGAAGTTCATAAATTCAAGAGATTATGAAAAGAAATCAAAGGAAATCAGCAAAGAAAGATTTTTGCTCCTCTACATCCTTCAATACTTGCAAAGCCGCCTTCTCCATGTTCAGCTCTTGATCGGTCCTGCAATTTTGTCTTCCTTTTCCATCACAAGATCATTGGGAAAGGGTATGTTATTCTCACATGAGTCCTTAATAGCATTCATCTTCTTACGGAGCCATTTCACATTGAAGCCAAGTCTCTCAGAACTCTCCAAGTTGAACTCCCAATCAAAGAGTACATCTGGAGTCACGGTATTTCTAGCTCTAGTGCATATATCGCTTACAACACGCAAGATAACACTTACTTGAATGGTTAAGTAATAAGCATGCTTTGGGTCTCCAAAGATAACGACGATGTGACCAAATTTCTTCCATATTTTCTCGTACAAGTTGGCATATCTAATGGGAACGCCGAATCCACCAACTAGTTCGTGGTATGGGAGTGATGCATCAAACGGAGGATCAAAAGCAACTCCTGCACTTGGTTATTCATGCACCACTATATGGTTTTCAATCACTGGAACAATCTCTACAACAACAGTTTCTTCAGTCTCTCTTACTTGCGGCTCAGTTTCTTTCATCACTGAAGCAACAACAATCGAGGTCTCAACCCCCTTAATTGCTTCAGCACCAACACTCTCATGGGCCTTAAGTGTAGGGATAGTTATTTCTTTATCAATAACCCCAGGGTTGCTCGTTTCATCATTATTGATTCTTTCATTCTCAACTTCGGTATTTTGTACCTAATACGAAGATTACATGAGATTAGGATCATCCAAGCATGAAACCAAAAGAAATCATAAACTACAGCATATAAGTTGTCTAGCATCATCAAGGTTCTTCATTCTACATGTTAGAGGTCAGCAAATAACATAAAAGTCGTGAAAATACGTTTTACGGTAATCTCGTCTGAAAAAACTGTACTCTACTCTGCACTAAAAGATGAACTTGGAGCAACCTACAAGGAATCTGAAGATGGGTCATATAATATTCTCTTCGTATTGATTTCCTCTACCACATGTCAAAATTCCATGAAAATCCGATGAACGAGCAAAAAGACGTGGTCGAAACATCGGGCAGCATGCAATCTGAAAAAATTCTGGAAGTCTCCTGGAAGTTTACTGTTTCTCCTTTTTCAGGTCCTAAACGTGCTCAAAATTCAAAAAGCTTCTTCATGAAAGCTTGGAAATTCTCTGGGCTTGAAGATACATATGCGGATCATGAAAATCCGACTTCAGATGAAGGTTTTACGGAGTTTTTGCTAAAAGCTGAAATCTGAAATTTTCTGACGACGTATTTCGCCAAAATTAATTGTACACTCACATGGATTCTCATTAATTCACTAAAAAATAAGCAATTTCATACTTCTATGAAGAGGTTACAGGATATGTGCTTACTTGGGGAGTCTTCGAAGTGTTCAAAGAGTTGGGATTGCCCGTGTCAACATCAAGAGGTTCATCATTTTCATTCGGTTCCGAATATTTGGAACTTCCTTCGCCTCTATTCTCGGGAAGGATGTTGCCATGGAAGTAGAGAGTTCCGAATAGTTGGGCACATACTCTTTTGCGGATCCAAATTTTATTATAAGAAACTTTTTTAGAACACTCGAAAATGCATCATCCTCAAGCTCTGCCCTTTGAATAGGCTCTTGATCATTATTAAGATCAATGCTTGAGTAATCTACACAAGTGTCGACATATTCCTCTTCATCTTCATCTTGATCCCAAAAAGACTCCTCGGAGATGTCACCATGAGTTGTTTCAAGCAATGTATCATAATCACCGTCACTATCATAGTCAACATAAGATTGTTCCTCGCTGATTTTAGTGTTGCTAATCTCTAACTCATCCTTTTGAATAGGTGAATGATCATTATTACGATCAAGAGTTGAGTTAACTACACAATTATCCACGAAAGTGCCCAAGGATTGGCCTTTTTCAACATTAGCATCAATCAAATATTCATCACAAACCATATGCACATTAGAATTATCCATATCTTCCTTATATTGATCAATGCCTCTTCGCAAGATAGTCATACCTTCACGAAGTTCTCGGAGTTGCTCGTTTGTAGTCTCTTTTGCTTTTTGAAATTCCTCTTGTAAAAAGGTGGAAACTTTATCTATAAAATTAGAGACTTTTTGTTCACGAACATAAGAATCCTCCCATACTTGTGGTTGTTACCCACCATAAGGTTGTTGAGGAAAACCATAAGGTTCCATGGAATATTGGTCATAACCAATGAATTGGTTTTGATTATACCCATGGAATTGGTAGTTGTCGTATTGTTGAGGTTGAAATCCGTATCCATTGTTCCAATATGCTCCGTCCATCGAAATAAGCACCTGAAATAATTCTCAAACCAAGGTTAAAACCAGAAAATAAAAAAAATAAAAAAATAAAACAAAAAACCAAATACAAAAATAAGAAACCAAACACAATTAACAACCTGCCTCCCGACAACTATCCAAAATTTGACATTTGTCGTAAGCGACACAAATATAATTACACTTTCTTACTACTCAAAATATAAATATAGCAAGGGCAAGAAAGGATCGATCCCACAGAGAGGTCTAGGTTGTCAAATGTTATGGTTTCCTATATAAAACACCGGTAGTTTTGTGATTATAATAAACTAAATAAAACAAATAAAGAAAAGTAAACAAATAAAATCAAGGATAAGAAGATATTGGTCATGGATTTCGTTTTCATTCACAAACATGTTTTCACACAATAACTAGAATTGATATTTTAATCTCAACTTTTATCAAAGACCCTAGAATACCTTGATCGCAAGAATATCCCGCAAACTTCCTCATGTCATCAACAAGCACATTAAAAGATGCGAATATGAATTCTACCTAAAGGAACAACCTAACGTGTAAAAGCACTAATCAAGTTTAATTCCCTAGATGCGTTAAGTTCTATGAAATCAGGCCAATCAAAGCAATCGAACGTGGAAAGCGCACTAATTCGATTTAACAAAGGTTACGATTCACATATGATCATAAGAATATATCACTACAAACTATAATCATATTATGCTACTTGTATCCAAGGAATATCACTTTTGCGTATAATAAACCCTAAACTAGCAATAGATGTGATTAGAAGTTCTACCAATTTGCAACTTGACAAAACAATCAATCAATCATAAAACAATATTTTCAGAGAATTGCAAACGATAAATATGAGACAAAACTAATATATTGAATCAAAGAATCATGCTTTGTGAAATCCAACTATTCCATAACCAATAATAAACTTAGGTACTCATATTCAAGGAGTTCATCACAAGAAGAAAGAGAAGAAACTTCATGGTTCTAAAACCCTAGAATAAAGTAGTGATAAAAGAAATAAAAGATATTAGATAATAAAAAGATCCCCCAATTCTCTCTAAGCTTCCCTATATATATAATTTTGTAACCTCTTCTTGAAGAAACTAGGAAACCTAGTGAAAATAGGAAAGTGTCCGTGCATCACACCCCGTGCAAAGTGGCTGCCAAAGTCTGGCCATTTACACGTCCAAGGCTGGTCATGCGAATTCTCCTACGTACTGCTTATGGAGTTCGTGCAGCAGCTGTGGAAGCCCAGCTCATTATCACCTTTTCCTCCTGTGCAAGTCCGGCCATACATCATCCTAATAGAGATAATTTCTCACTCGGGCTCTCACTCGGATTCGAACCATTCTCTCCACCAGTCATAGCCAAACCCCTGCATTACTTCCATTGAATGATAGCAACACCTTTCTCATCTTCTGATTTGCCTCAATCCATCACAGCTTCACGTCTGCCATCAAACCAACGCCAATAACGATTAACAGCACCATTGTCTTCATTAAACTATCAAACCAATATCAACTCGCCATTAGTCCCGATCATGCGTCTTCGCCATCTTCCTAAACCATCAATCACGCCTTGAACTCCTCATCATTTCTTGTTGTTGTCGACATTAAGCTACGCCTTCAAGCTCCATCGCTTTCTGCTCCTTCATCACGATACTGACTTGCTCGAGTTCTTCCATGCTTCACAGCATCTCCATATAACTTCATCGATAGCAGCAAACATCAGTCACCTTCATAGATAATCAACTCTCACTAATCCTTACTGCCATCATCTCTGTTCTTTTGATCAAAGCTTCCTCACTGTAAAGCTCCATTAACACCAACTGCCATAAACAGCTCCATTCCAACTCGGTAATAGCAGCATCTTAACAACGTTACGAGCATCCCTGCCATTGAACACCACAGCTGAAATCAGCTCCATCAATCCACCACCAGACTCGCTTAATATTCCTCTCAACCTGTCCACAGCATCCTGCATCGTCGACAAGCAACAACAACAGCACGGGCCATCTCGTCATCACCATACTCGAGCAGACTCAAGCTACTCACTCTTTTATCGTCACTGACGATATCTCTTTCGTCTCATCCGAGCACCATCAACTGCCATTCTGCCAATCCTCATTCAATCACGATCTCCATCACCGAGAACCATCAAAACCATGCAACCTTTCTCGAGCTGAACTCTCGCCATCGGTGTCATCCTCCACAATGGCAACAACGTTCACTGCCATGCTCCCCTGTCACTAGCTCTTCCACCAAGCTCGAGCAAATATCTTCTCTGTTACTCTCATCAACTATGCTTAACCCCAGCTCCCATTTCAGCCAACAGCCCTCCATCTTCCCGATAACCAAAGCAAATACCATTTTCAAAACAAAGAACTCCATCTTCCCGAGCTCACTTCTCTGTTCCACTCGAGTTCCATGCATAGCTTACTCATTCCATCTCCCTAGCTAGCACAACCATGCCATGGACTGGTCGTGAACTCAAAAGTTACTGAGTTGATGATTCCTCGAACTCGCCAAGCAAATATTGAAGACGATGGTGATGAGATGATAATTGGCGCCTTAAGCATGATTTGAATTAGGCTTCCCAAGTAAAATTCTGACTCCCCTTAGCAGTTCCTTTGGAAATGGCAATCCCTTAACACTGGATGCCCCTTAACAAACGAGGGGATGTCAATAGTAGTGGACCTACAAAATGACCATTGTGCCCTTTTGGTCTTCCAAGTCCTTCTTTTGCTCGTAACTTCTTCATACGATGTCGGAATGACTCGTTCTTTCGGCATTGTCTTCATCTTCTCGTCCTCTACACAATGAAAAGTAGAAATCTTGTATTTGAACGAGTTCCAATTGGTCTTTTGCTCCAAATGACTCCATTGCACCTAATAAACTCAAAAGCACACATAAGATACATAATTTACAAGAAAACTCGCAAAGAAAGCATAAATACTAGATATTAAATACGGTGTATTCTACACCTATCAATAATCTTATGAAGACTTTGTAAAATATTTACTTGTGAACATCCTGGAGATGTTTTCCGTTTGTCACTACCAGGAAAATGCTTCAATCTTGGTCGAGTAGCAATCATCTCAGGAGAAGGGGGCTTCTTCACTAAAGGCTGATTAACTCTTACAAAATCAGATAAGCGCTTGAGTTGTTGATCCCAAAAGTCTATGTAACCCAAAAGTCTATGTAACTGAGGGTTTTCTTCTTCGGAAAGTTGGAACACACTGATCCATACCCATTTGCCGATCTGCCCTATCAATATTGTATTCTTCCACTGAGAATTCGCCATGCATTATGGATATTAGATAACCGGGAGTACAACTTAGCATAAAAGCTCTCTCGCCGTCATCCAAGTCGGCGCCAGATGCCAAAGTCATGCTCTCTTCATCATTAAAAGTTCTCAACGAGAGATATAAAGGGGAACTAATACCCATGGGCGAAAGTTGAATTGATTCACAATCCGAACATCAACAAAGCGAGTCTTCAGCCGAGGTTGCTTTGTAGATCAGCGCATGATCCTGGCATTGACTTTCTCAGAGAAAACATGACGAGCATCAGTATTCAATCCTTGCAAAATGGTACGTGGAATAGGTGCCTAATTCTTGAAGCGCTCCCATATCAAGGCTTGAAGAAACATTGTATTGGCGTAACATTCAATCTTCATAAAACCGTTCGAGACACTAGAGTCCATGATCAAGGAGTCCAAGTTAGAATACAAAGAACCCAGGAACAAGCTACCTATTGGGAGTTGCTCGCCCTGAGCCATCTTAATCGTAAAAGGAATTACGAACGGCTTCAACAAGTTTCTAGCATCTTCAAATATGTCTCTGGACAGCCATAAACACAAGAAAGCAGCAATAGATAACGTACCGTCAACATGTCACTCCAGAGGAGTATCTCTTGGCCACCAGTGTATTAACCAATGAGCATAACAACCTTTGCTGCCAGATGCTTTATTAATCTCCTCCATCGTGGTTGTCAAGATGTTAGAGATTGCAACTTCCTCTGGTGAAGAAAGATTTTCAGGAAAATTGCCGGTGATTGGAAGATGCAACAAAGCAACTACATCTTCTAAAGTAATGGTAAATTCTCCCCATCTGCATATGAAGGAGTGAGTTGGAATACACCATCGACAAAGGCTAAAATCGTAAACCCATAATTATATGTATTCCTGATCCAGCAATCAGATGAATATTGAGGCTCATGTCTCTTATCGAAAGCATGCAAGATCATGCTATGAGAATCTCTGACTGAGAATACTGTCTCTCAGAGTATATATAGATATGTAGTCTCTCAGCTGAGGCAACGACATATCTCACGAATACTGAGCAATCTCAGTAATTACTTCTATAGAATCGAAAGATTAGACGGCTCCTGAAACGACTTGCCCGCTAGTATAGAGCAATTACGTCTTCAAGATGTAACAATGTTTTCCCTGACTATATGAAAGAAGTATGACGCTTCAACAAGCTCATATCACTCAATTCCTGAATAATTAACGCTCCTAGACGATATTAGTAGTATAGAGCCATTAATTAATTATTCTCAAAATCAATAGATTCAAATCCCTGGAAAATATTCAATATTTTCATAATATTTCGTTACTTCAATTTATGGTTCTTCCCAGCAAAATTCCATGGGTTAGTAATAAATATTCAACACACGACCGTCTCGAGTTACCTTCGAGTAAGCCCCGACCAAAATGGTGTAAATGTATTCGACAAATAATGCATTAACAAACACCCGAATGAACAAACAAGTATTTCAAAATACGACGAGACGATGAACCTATGCAAATAGGAAAGAAAATGATAAAATAATAGTCAAGGCGCTAGGGGATCGGCTCACCGGCCGGCCGACCATGTCGTGACCGGTCCCACGCCCAAATTCTATATTTTATCATATTTTATTATTTTCCTTGATCTCATGAAAATCCTTTCATTTGAACAAATATCCTTCGTTTTGAGGAAACTCCTCAGTTTCATGGTGTTTCCTGATAGACGCATTTATGTGTCTATATTAGTATCAATTCTCTGTAATGTTAGTGCTCGATTTTGTACTTATTTGGTTACTTTATGTCTTTGTAGGTGTTTTTGGAGAAATAAGCTTTTGCGGCGAATTTGGCTCGAAAAGTGGTCTTGAGAGAAAATTACTAAAGGCACCCAGAAGACGCACTACAGGCACCCCGGAAGTATGCTGGAGACTCCCCAGAAAAGTCATAATTACACCTCAGAAGAATTGCTAAAGCAACCTCTCATTTGGATAAGGGGTACCCAAATTACTAAGGGGCATCCATTTCCAAGGCAAGTACTATCTGCACCCCAACAACAGGATAAGGGGTGACCATCTTCCTAAAATCAAATTCAGTAAATTGGCGGGAAATGGAAACCAGCGCGGGCGAGTTTGGATTCGAGTTTTGGGCCAGTTGTAGGAGATTCAATCACTGTTTTTGCTTTGGATAAACTCGTTTGGGCTAAACAGATTGAATGGGTGTTCTAATCGAAAAACTTGGGCCAGATCGTTGGAGTTGAGTTAAACAAAGGTCTCGGTTTTTTTGGTTTCACGGGAAATAATATTTCCGGAACAATTGATATAGATGGAAGTTACGTGAAGGAATGGGAAAAGATATTCGCCTAATATTAGAGTATATCGAGTTTGGAAGGTTTGAGAATCGAGTGAGGAAACAGGGAGGATAAATCACGGAGACTTGGCAGCGAAGAAAAAATATTCCGGGAAGATTTGATCGAGATTCTTGGCACCGTTGGGTATTTATAGGCAGTGAGGTCTAGCAACAAAGAGGAAGAGTTTGGGGAAGTTGGGAGGCAAAATCAGGCTATAGAGCGAGAAGAAGAAGTGCAGAGAAAGTTCACTGCTGCTGCTGAAGAAGAACACGAAGAACATTGTACCAACGAAGCCGTTGCGAAAGCAGTCTCGAAAACAACAACAGTGTTAACACACTATCGCTCTTCAGCAGACTTAAATTCAACAATGTTAACCAAAGTACCGTAAAAAGGGCAGTCTTATATCTTTTGTAATCTGACGTCTCGTAACACTATTACAAAGTTGCAAATTCATTTTTCATATATATCTTCAATAAAAACACCTTTTGAGCCATGTTTCTATCTTTTGGGTGTGTTTTGAGCATGAGGAGCTAAACCCCATAGCTGGGATGACGGAGGAAGCCAAGTTCACAATTGTTTGGTAACTATAATTGATTCTTATGACTCTTTGCATTGATTTTTAATCGATTTATGATTTTTATTGATTATTTGTGATTTTGTTTGATAGTGTATGCTTAGTCTAAGAACTCTTGATGCACTATGCTTACGATTTACATCTAATGCTTTATAAAATCTACTTTTGGCAAAGAAATAGAGTCTAGAAAAGAGCTAAAATTGTTATGAATCTTTGTATGAACCAATTGATTGTGAAGTTTGGTGGAATCCTAAGTCCCAGTATTTCTCAACTTTGTTAAAACCTTTTCGTTATTTCTAGTATTTTGCTTATTAAGTCTAAAACCAATCTTCAAAATAGTCCGAGAATCAATACTCTACTTACCACATCTAAAACATGAATCGCTTTTAAGGCGCATAAACGCGGACTTGTAATTAGGTTTAGGTTTTAGGTTTTGCATTTTTTTTAGGTTTTGTATATATTTTTTTTTATTTTTTTATTTTTTTTAGATTATTCTTTTGTTCTATTTTACGTCTTTGGTATTTTTGTTTTTGTTGTGCAGGTTTTGCTTGAAACGGAAGTTGAAAGGTTGGACTTGCCATAAAAGGAGAAAGCCGAAGATTTTATTTTGTTTGGACCTTTTATTTTTGTTAGTTTTTATTTTCCTTATTTTTGGACTTGTATATATTGTTTGTGTTTATTTTTAGTATTTTATTTATATATATAAAAAAAAAAAAAAAAAAACACCGCACACACCACACACCAGTGCATCTCGTCGACTACCGAATTTAGGAAACTCGTGGATTAGTAAGTCAACCCGTGCCTTGGGCCTTATGGGAGTTACCAACAAAGTCCACAAACCTCACCTCGTACCTTTGGGTATATTTCGCTGTAGGTAACCCAAGCTTACCTAAATTAGTTAGCCCAGCATTTGCATGTGCACATTTTATTGAATTCTTGTATGCCAGAACGTAAGAGAGACGCTCTAGGACGGTTTATGCGTGAAAAACCTAGGAGTGATATTTTAGGAAACAAGAATCTCGACTATCTTAATCTAGAAAGTCCTATTTTTGGACGTTCTTCTCACTGTAAGGAAAATATCCTCAATACTTCTATTTTTGCCAAAATGGTTGAGGAAAAGGATGATGGGGTCCCAGTAAAAACTCTTAGGGATCGTTTGAACCCGTCTAGGGTAGTGCGTGACCTGGTGTAGTTCTACCCGCCTTCTACGGTCCAGTTTGATATAAGACCTGAGACTATTGGCATGCTACGTAAGTTTAGGGGGTTAGAAAATGAGAACCCGTATACCCACATAAGAGACTTTGAAATGATTTGTGACACAATGAACTATCCGAATGTCTCCAGAGATGTGCTTAGGTTACGTTTGTTTCATTTCTCTCTCTATGATAAAGCCAAGGAGTGGTACCATTTTATCCCCTCAAAAACAATTACCATCAGGGATGGTCTTGTAGAGGCATTTGTTAAGAAATTCTACCCACACCATAAGACTCGCAAATGCTCTGCAGTCTATCCAAACCTTTAAGCAGAAATTAGGTGAAAAACTTCATGATTATATAGAAAGGTTTAGTGAATTGTTATACCAGTGTCCACATCACGGCTTTGAAAAAGCCCACATGGCCCAAATTTTATATGAGGGCCTTGATAGTGAAACCCGTATGCAGGTAGAAACAATTAGTGGTGGAGAATTTACACATCAAGACCCAGATGAATGTTTCGACGAATTCATCGAGTTAGCCGAGAAAACTAGGCAATGGGCTTCAATGAGAGAACCAGAAATACCTAGAAATCCTATCCATAGGATCGATAGAGTAGATTATGGGTCGGATATTCTTAGGCGTCTAGAAGCCTTAGAAATGAATCAAGGGTCACACCATGCTAGATACAAAGAGCAAGCCCATGCTCTTTATAATAACTCTAGGTTTGAAAACCGTCAGAGATTTGATCCATATTCCGATACTTATAACCCTGGTTGGAGAAACCACCCTAATTTTTCTTGGTCTAAGGGCCAGAGTCAAGGCCGCCTAGTAATTCTCAGGCTTCTTCAGGTTTTGGGTATACTAAGAACCATTTAGGGCCGATCGCATCGTAACTGTCGAATAAAAAAATCATGAGCTTAGAAGAGTCTCTGGCCATCTTATCTCATAACACTGCAGAGTTTAGGCAAACAGGTTGAGAAAGGTTTACAGAAAACTCTCGAAGCTATTTCGAAGCTAAAAATCGGGTTAGTATAATTACGAAATTTTTTGAGCGGAAGAGAAAAGGAAAAGTCCCCAATCAACCATTATCCAATACTAGAGCAATTCATGAAGTATCCTCTAGAGAGAAAGAGTTCAATCAAGTGAACTCTGTAACAACCCTTAGAAGTGGTAAATTGGTAGACAATAAGGTAGCCATGCCTAATAGTGGACATACTGTAGATCCACCTTCTAGTTCCCATTCTAGTTCTCAAGATGAGCCCCAGAAGGAGCCATTAACTGAAAAGACTGATAAAATTTCTAGTGATGCCAATGTGGTTCCCGATAGGTCTCATTTTGTGCCCAGAGCCCCATATCCTCGCTTGTTAGCTCCAACTAAGAGAGAGTCGACTTTCAACGAAATAATGGAGATTTTTAAGCGGTAAACATAAATATTCCTTTATTAGAAGCAATTAGGCAAATACCGCTTATGCCAAGTTTCTTAAGGATCTTTGTACTCGAAAGCGTAAGCTTAATGTCCATAAGAAAGCCTTTTTAGCCGGTCGTAAGTTCAATCCTTCCAACCAAACAGCCCCTAAGTATAAAGACCTGGATGCCCCACCATATCTTGTACGATTGGTAATCACATGGTTGATAAAGCATTACTTGACTTAGGAGCCAAGTGTTAACCTCCTCCCGTACCATGTGTACACCCGGCTAGGTCTTGGTGAGTTGAAGCCGACTAAAATGACCCTACGATTAGGCGATAGATCTCACAAAGTCCCTCGTGGTGTTATAGAGGATGTACTTGATTGAGGTTGATAAATTTATTTATCCAAAGGGATTTTGTTGTTCTAGACACTCAACCTGTTCAGATCCTAGTGCTCAAATACCTGATTTTAGGTCGCCCATTTTTAGCCACATCTAATGCTATAATCAACCGTAGGACCGGACTTATGAATATATCCTTTGGTAATATGACCACTGAACTAAATGTCTTTAATGTTAATAGACAACCTTCTGATGACTTGGAGGAAGTAAATATGATTAGCACTTTAGTTCAGGATCTAATTCAGGATAATTGGGACGACACTTTATTTGGTGATTCCTTAGATGAATTTAATGAGACAATTCTCTTCAAGTCAGTTAGGTGACCAAACTTTGAACTAGAGGAAACTCTCGAGTACTTTAAAGACTCTACGGACCACTCGAAATTCAAGCCATAGTGCTAGGCCTTACGGAGAATAATGTTGACCCTAAGTTTGGGGGTAGTGATCTAGAAGAAGCTCTTGAATATTTTAAAGACTCCGAGGATCCGGAAATTCAAGCAATAGTTAAAGGTTTGTCTGAGAATACTGATTACTCTAAGTTTGGGGGTAGTGATGGTCAAATATCCCTAGTAGAAGTCCCTAACTTGGGACTCGAACCTAGTATACATGAGGTATTACTTGAGTCTCTTCCGACTCCTCAACCTGATCCTCCTGATACTATCGAAGAGGAAATCCAACCACTAGAAACTCATAGTTCAGAAAAATCTGTTTGTCAAGACACTCATATGAAGCCCAAGTGGGCACCACAGAAAAACTCAGTTGTCTTGCAGGAAACCTTGGATGAGGATGTGCTTTGTCTGTTAATTTTTCTGATTTGGTGCATTTGTCTTATAATTGTGGCAATTTTATTTGATTTTGTTGACCCACAGTTGTTTCGACTATTGATATATGATTCGAAAGGTAATTAGCCATTTTGTGGTATTATACGTCTGGCTGAAGACTTTAAATTTAGCACTTCTTGGGAGGTAACCCATGCTCATGCAACACGGTAATATCTTTCTTTAACTCTTTTGCTTCAAATGGTAACAATTTCTCCTTGTTCATGCTTTTAATTTTATCTTTAGAACATTGAGGACAATGTGAGATTTAAGTTTGGGGGTGTGGGAGAAACTTTTTAGTTGCAATAAATAAACTCCAGAGCCTAGAAATTTATGCTTATTAAGGATGGCACTAACCAATCTAAGTGGATGGAAGCATTTTGGTTGTAGGAGTTGAGGAACCAATCTGATTAGATGGAAACATCTAAAGAGTCTATTCATAAAAGCACGAGCTCGGGTGTTAGAAATAACATGATAGTTTCACCATATCTCGTTGAGTCCTTTTCACTTCTGTTTTTATTTTGTTTTGTTTTTAAACTATGTTTCTCTAAGTGATTCGGTGGGGCTCACGATTCAAGTTGTTACCAATGCCAGGGTGAATTAGAGTGATTGAGATATTAAAAAAAAAAAAAAAAAAAAAAAAAAAAAAAAAAAAAAAAAAAAAAAAAAAAGAGAAAAAAAAAAAAAAAAAAAAAAAAAAAAAAAAAAAAAAAAATTAACACTTGGATAGCAATATGTGTGTGTTCTCCCTGTCTCCGTCGCCTAAACAAGCGTGGAACACAGGATCCACGGAATTACCATATAATATGCCGACAAGAATCATGCGCTTGATCCAAAAGATCTAAACATGTTGTTAAAAAAAAAAAAAAAAAAAAAAAAAAAAAAAATGAGACCATAAATCGACCATCCGACCAACCTAATAAATTCAAAAAGATTATCACCACCGGAACCCTTGTATATGCCAGTTGTGTTGATATTAGTCGACCAAAGTATCTCACCATTAGGATAGGTTCATTTTGGCGGAGGCCTTCAGACAGATATGAGAAACATCAATCACTTAGTAAACATCAAAACCATCTATGTTTTTCTCTATATCCATCTTCTTGATCTATCCATGTGATTAGTTTTGACTCCGGATATTGATGTCCATAGTGAGACTATCTGAGTAGAGCTCTGTGACTTATATATGAATTTTAGTATGTTTGAGTGCAAACTCGTATACAACAATTGGAATTTCGCATCAGGTACTTCCTCCTGTAGTCAATGAGTATGCCAACCAAGGAGACTTTTTAGTGCCTTCCAAGGTTTTGCATAGATAGTTAGGGTTTGGAGTAAAGGTTTTGTGGGTACATCTCTTGTAAACCCTCCCGAGACTATAACTCGGCCACTAGGGCCACCTAGGGGTTTAAAGGCTTATTGCATACGCTAAATGCAATCGACGATGCCCGCGATAAATGAGTTAGGATTTTATTTTTGATTTGCTCGAGGACTAGCAAATAATAAGTTTGGGGGTATTTGATAGACGCATTTATGTGTCTATATTAGTATCAATTCTCTGTAATGTTAGTGCTCGATTTTGTACTTATTTGGTTACTTTATGTCTTTGTAGGTGTTTTTGGAGAAATAAGCTTTTGCGGCGAATTTGGCTCGAAAAGTGGTCTTGAGAGAAAATTACTAAAGGCACCCAGAAGACGCACTACAGGCACCCCGGAAGTATGCTGGAGACTCCCCAGAAAAGTCATAATTACACCTCAGAAGAATTGCTAAAAGCAACCTCTCATTTGGATAAGGGGTACCCAAATTACTAAGGGGCATCCATTTCCAAGGCAAGTACTATCTGCACCCCAACAACAGGATAAGGGGTGACCATCTTCCTAAAATCAAATTCAGTAAATTGGCGGGAAATGGAAACCAGCGCGGGCAGAGTTTGGATTCGAGTTTTGGGCCAGTTGTAAGGAGATTCAATCACTGTTTTTGCTTTGGATAAACTCGTTTGGGCTAAACAGGGATTGAATGGGTGTTCTAATCGAAAAACTTGGGCCAGATCGTTGGAGTTGAGTTAAACAGTGTCTCGGTTTTTTTGGTTTCACGGGAAATAATATTTCCGGGAACAATTGATATAGATGGAAGTTACGTGAAGGAATGGGAAAAGATATTCGCCTAATATTAGAGTATATCGAGTTTGGAAGGTTTGAGAATCGAGTGAGGAAACAGGGAGGATAAATCACGGAGACTTGGCAGCGAAGAAAAAAATATTCCCGGGAAGATTTGATCGAGATTCTTGGCACCTGTTGGGTATTTATAGGCAGCTGGGAGGTCTAGCAACAAAGAGGAAGAGTTTGGGGAAGTTGGGAGGCAGTAAATCAGGCTATAGAGCCGAGAAGAAGAAGTGCAGAGAAAGTTCACTGCTGCTGCTGAAGAAGAAGAACACGAAGAACATTGTACCAACAGAAGCCGTTGCAGAAGCAGTCTCAGAAACAACAACAGTGTTAACACACTATCGCTCTTCAGGCAGACTTAAATTCAACAGCAGAACCAAAGTACCGTAAAAAGGGCAGTCTTATTTCTTTTGTAACGGTGACGTCTGTAACACTATTACAGCGTTGCGAAATTCTGTTTTTCATATATATCTTCAATAAAAACACCTTTTGAGCCATGTTTCTATCTTTTGGGTGTGTTTTGAGCATGAGGAGCTAAACCCCATAGCTGGGATGACGGAGGAAGCCAAGTTCACAATTGTTTGGTAACTATAATTGATTCTTATGACTCTTTGCATTGATTTTTAATCGATTTATGATTTTTATTGATTATTTGTGATTTTGTTTGATAGTGTATGCTTAGTCTAAGAACTCTTGATGCACTATGCTTACGATTTACATCTAATGCTTTATAAAATCTACTTTTGGCAAAGAAATAGAGTCTAGAAAAGAGCTAAAATTGTTATGAATCTTTGTATGAACCAATTGATTGTGAAGTTTGGTGGAATCCTAAGTCCCAGTATTTCTCAACTTTGTTAAAACCTTTTCGTTATTTCTAGTATTTTGCTTATTAAGTCTAAAACCAATCTTCAAAATAGTCCGAGCGAACGATACTCTACTTACCACATCTAAAACTGCAATCATTTCCTTCACACCGAGGAAATAATATAAAATTAGGGAAAATATTGTGGGGCCGTGATTATTGGCCAACCAGCCATGCCTTGATCCCGGCCGGCCCCACACCTCATGGTTCCTCAATATTTTATTATTATTTCCCTAATCTCATGAAAACTCCTTAATCTCATGATATTTCCTTGATCCCATGAAAAATAATATAAAATTAGGGAAACCCGTGGGATCGGGCCATAGCCGGCCGGTCATGCCCTAGCTGGCCCCACACGCCCTATTTTTTTATTATTATATTTTTCATGTTTCCTTAATCCCATGAAATTCTTTGATTTCATGATGTTTGCTTCAAATTATGAAATTCTTTCAAATTATGGGAAAATACACAAAATTAAGGAAACTTGCGGGACCGGGCCCAAGCTGGCGGTCATGTCCTAGCCGGTCCCACAAACCCCTTATTTTATTATTATTATTTTTATATTTCCTTGATTTTATGAAATTCCTTAATTTCATGATATTTCCTTCAAATTATGAAAATTCTTTCAAAATTATGAAAATCCCTTTCAAATCATGAAATAATACATAAAATAAGGGAAAACTCACGGGACCGGGCCCTAGCCGGCCAACCATGCTCAAGCCGGTCCCACACACCCTTATTTTATTATTATTAATATTTTTGTTTCCTTCATCTCATGGAAACTCTTTGATTTCAACAAAACTTCTTGGTTTCAACAAACTCTTTGGTTTTATCATATTTCCCTAAAATCATGAATATATTATAAAAATTAGGAAAAACACCGTGGGACCGGGCTCCTTGGCCGGCCGGTCATGCCTTGGCCATAGCCGGTCCACACTTCATGATTCCCTCATTTTTTATTATTTTCCCTCATCTCATGAAGGTCTTGACGGTTTCAGCAAAAAACCCTGATTTCTTCATATTTTCTCAAAATGGGTGAAAACTATTTCTGTCGGTTTTGGTAATTTGGGGTGTGTGGATGAGAAATGAGTCTAAACCTTAAACAAATGCACTGCGCGGTGAGTGCTTGTAGATTCGAGAGATCAATCTGTGCAAGTCCGGCCTAAACCAAGAAATGGCCGTTCAGCACTTGTTTCGGTCACAAAGTGAAGGAGATGGGGTTGATCTTAGGGAGGGAAGCGAAGAAGGTGTTGAGAATGTGAAGGTGTTGTCTATGAATGACTTGTATCGTAAAAGTCGAATTGGCTTGCAGGGTGTAAGCTATCGGGTTCCGGTGTTTGAATACGATTGTATCAACACTTGCCTCGTTGTCTGGACTTGTCTTGTTTTTCCTGTGTCTGGAAAATAGGGAGGAGAACCTATTTATACAAGTCTTTTAGCCTAACCTTCGTATCTCGTGGGAAGTGGAGAAAGTGGAGTGATGGAGTAGTGGAGTCGTGTGTTAGTGTCACACGACCAGTCTTGCCCACTTCTCTCATCATTACTAACCGTCCATGACTTCCTGACACGTTCTTGTGATGGCGCATTGCGCGCTGCATGCATGTCAGAACCGCCGAGACCAATACCCCAAGATGTATCCCCCGCTTTGTGACATGATTGATGTCTCGAGTGTGTGGATCGTGGAACCCACGGAAAGTAGCATGTAATGCTAAATTGAATAACTGTCGTTATTCGGGAGGTCGATACTTGTGAAGTATCGTGTGTTTTTATGCGATATCATCATGGTGTGGTAAAGTGACGGGTGGTGATCACCAAGATGCCTTCTCGACCAATTAACTCCTAACTAGGGTTGTATAACCAAGCTTCTAAGTGAAGTTGGACGGACGAGATGATCTTTGAGACACTCATCTGCGACCGTTGATGAAATTAGGGTTTTAGAGGAGGTGCGCAAGCATCCCTCTTCAGCCTGGTCGAATCCAAGCTTGGGATACGATTTTGGCCAAGCCGATCGTACATGCGTGTAGACGGCATGACGGTGTAGGCGCCTATACCCCATTACCTCACGAAAGTATGATCTCGGGCCACTCACCCGTCCCGTGAAGTTGAGTGGTCGAGATCAATTTGTGACAGAAAACTAGTGCCGCAAGAGCCGCACATCATACCATTTTCAGGCGCGCGTTACAAGACAACCAATTCTTGGTCGGTTTTGGCTGATCGGTCTGGAGTATAGGTGGTAGGCTGGTGTTCACGCTTATACTTGACTGTCCCATGAAAACGTGATCTAAGCCACTCAAATCGTCCGGTGAAGTTGAGTGGTCGAGATCGCTTTGCGATTTGGGAAGTGTGACCACGCTAGTTTGGACGTGCGTTTTGGGATAGCTAGGCATGATATGCCTTGGCCGATCAGTGAGGGAGAGACGGGCCCACGGTGGTCATGCGGGTATGACCGGACCCTGCTAATCTAACTGGGACCCTACATTCGTGTCGGAGAAGATGGACGCTCGTGATGCTCGAAACCCTAATTTTGGCTTTCACGGCCGTGTAACCATGCTCTGATCGGGTGCACAAATTAGGATGACCAACCATGGTTGGTCCCGACCGATTGGTCGGGTATGTAGGCGGCCCACGGTGATTGTGTTGACATGCTCTGGGCCCTTTGAATCTACATCTACACCCTCCATCTATACCGCGAAGATGGATGGTTGAGACGCTTTGCGACACATGTAATGTGCCGCAAACCCTAATTTAGGTTTTTCGTCCATACCGCTCCTGTTTGGACGTTTTGGCAAGCTATGCCAATCTTTTGGGAGGCCGACCATGCGGGGTCCGCGTTGGTTCGGCAAAGGAATATTCCATACCGCTTGGGGGTTATGGAATTGATCTGGGGCCATCCAATCATGCTGGTGAGGTTGGATGAACGAGATCATATCCACCGATACGGACAGTCCGGATGCTCAATCGGGCTAGTATAACACACCGAGAGTTCTCAATAGGGCTAGTATAACACACCGAGAGTTGCAGCCTACGGTATTTCGTACATGCTTTCATTATAATGCTTGGAGGTTCATGTTGCTCTTCAGAGCAACACTCGCCGTCATGCCGCACCGATAATGAGTACGGAAATACAAGGTCTGCTCACGCATTAATTAATAATGCTATAAATTCACAGTGGTATATGGGATTGTTGCTACATGCTCCAACCTCGGATGAATTTCATGTATTTAATTCACAGAATGGGATTGTTGCCACATGCTCCATTCTAGGTGAATTAGTAAAGTGATGAAGTATTCAACACTTATTAATGGCTTTATCTTTTACAAGATGTTAGCGCATAATTTTCTGGTTTTTACAATCTTAACCTTAAATGAAAATCCACCATCAACATTAAGTCCCCTGCCTAGCACATAATGGTTACACTATTGTGGGGTAGGCATGAGATGGTGACATATGTGAGAAAGACAGGATAAATGAAGTTTACCCGGAAGAGTATTGACCGACCGCTAGTTGTCCATGCCGTTGTGCTTGTATGGAATCCTTTGGTGGGACCGGTTTCCTTCTTTGGGTATTTGAATCAAAAGAGGGAAACAAATAAAAGAGAAATCCTTGTTCTATTGGGATTCTTCTAATTTTGTCTATAAAAGAGACCAAACCCCCTTTCTTTTTCTCACGATTTTTTTTTGTTTGGCTGCTCCTGTCCGCGACTACATCAAGCCCGCCGATGCCGTCGTTATTCTTCGGAGTCGCCGCCGTCCGTCCGCCCAAGGTACGTTTTTTTTTTTTTTTTTTTTTTTTTTTTTAGGAAAAACTTCTTAGGTAAAATCCTTTGATAGATACATCATGCCCAGCTTCCCATCAAGATTGATAGTAAAACCGCCCATTTTGCTAGAATTGTTTAGTTCCGCGAGCCCATGAATATGCCGTTTTTGCTTCTTCTTCCATCGTTGCATGCAAAACCTAGTTTCTTAGGTTGTAGCTTGGAGAGAAATTTGGCTTTAATTTCATGAACACAATTCTCATGAGAAAACCGTGTTGTAATACGTGTATACAAATGCGGTCCCATCATGTGCGTTTGATCGTCCCACCCACACATGCTTGACTGAAAGTCGACCTCATACTAGCCTTGTGCCCGGACATGAAGCTTGAGTAATACCAGACTTGAAACCAATACCGGACTTGAAACCAATACCGGACTTGAAACTTATACCGGACTTGAAACTTATACCGGACTTGAAACTTATACCGGACTTGAAACTTGAGCCGGTGCTTGGACCCAATCCCAGTCTTGTGCATTCCAACGTGAATGCAGTTCGCACTCGTGTGTTTTTTTATATACGGGTACTGACTCCTGTCTTTATTGTAGAATGAAGAAAAGAACTCCTGTTGATATGTCTTCTGGAGATAATGCTGGTGTCAAGTCGGGAAGTGTTGACAGCTTCAAAGATATGCCGAACATTGCTGATGAGTTGTTCACCTTGTCTTTTCCAAACATTAGAAACATCCCTCTCACAGATAGTCCCGCTTCTCGATTCGTAAAATATGGAAGCTGATCCATCTTCTTCTTCGGCACTTGTGATGAGGTTCTGTCTTCGAAGAAATGAATATCCGCCTTCTCCTATTGACTTCAAGACTTGTCATACTCCGCTGGCTTCTTATGAAGGATGGATGAGGCGCATGTTGAATAATAAGGACATTAAAGCCAATTTGACCAAAGCACAAATCCTCAATGCAAGTCATGGCATCCGCTACTCTTGAAATTAAGAAAGATGATGCAGCTTGATTACTTTCATTTCTCGGTGGCGCCCTTCTACTCATACAACTATATCTAGATGGGGAGAGATGACTATTACTCGAAAGCGTAGCTGCATTGATGAACCTGCCTGTCGCTGGGAATCTTCATTATGAGCTTTCTGACACGGAACAACGTGATTATGATACTATACTCCAAAAGGTGGCAGAATTCGACGATCTGGACAAGGAGGAGAAAAAGATACAAGATGCTTTTACACTCGGTGGGTATCGAATGGTCTCCCTGTAGACCCAGAGCCGGATCGGAGTTGGAAAACGAGCTCGGGCGTGATTGCGTTCCTGTCTTTGTGGCTATCCAAAGATGTATATGATGACGGTTCTGGAAAGAAAACCATAAGGGGTGTTCTCGGTTAAGATTGCTATAAAGCTAGCAAAAGGCGAAGTTCTTCCCTTAGGTGCCATGTTCCTTGGATCATTGTATTCTCATCCTGACGCCTTAGCAATGTTTATGCATGTTTCCAACGGGTACAAGAAGGTAGAGTCGTATGTCCACTTCGCTTTTCTTCATGCATTCTTGTGGGAACATTTCAAAAGTTATGCTCCTGCTCCTGCACCTTCGCTCAAAGAATTTGTATGGTGGCTCGAGAATACTTTGTTGGCAGAGGAGGCATCCTGACCTAATGCGAAACTCGTGGATATCTTTGATAATGTGTCTTCAGAAATTTCCGTCCATGGGGGCCGACCCACCCTTCCATTGTTCAGCCAAAGACTTTGTTATTGCTTCCGACGGTCCCGATGTTGTGTTGCGTCTGGATGACGAGACTATGAAATTTGGAGATCTTATTTATCTCAAGACAACCGCATTCCGGATATATCCCGTCTCTATTCAACGAAGCTCTTACTGTGACTCCGTACAACATTGACAGGGCTGCTCGTCAAATGGGATTTGACTAGGGTGTTCCCTTTATTCGTCCTTTGGAGGTTTCGAAAGAACTTCTTCCGGTTATATTTGATGCTGACATATTCTTGGCATCGCAGAGTCTTCCCTTCTGGCCTATTGGGAGAAACTCAGTGGTAACCGACAAGTATAAGGAATTTTGGAGGAAGCAACTGTTGGCTTTCCAAGAATTCTCGGAGGATGTTGTGACGGATTCCCGTGGTGAGCCATCTTATGACGTCCTGAAGAAGCATTTCCGGTTGAAGCCACTGATCGCTGTCGTAAGCGACACAAATATAATTACACTTTCTTACTACTCAAAATATAAATATAGCAAGGGCAAGAAAGGATCGATCCCACAGAGAGGTCTAGGTTGTCAAATTGTTATGGTTTCCTATATAAAACACCGTGGATTTTGTGATTTTATGTAATGAAATAAAATAAAAGCAAATATAAAAATAAACAAACAAATAAGATAGAAGAGATATTGGTTAAGGATTTCGTTTTCATTCACTAACATGCTTTTCACAATAATTAGAATTGATATTTAATCTCAACTTATATCAAAGACCCTAGAATACCTTGATCGCAAGAATATCCCGCAAATCTCCTCATGCCATCAACAAACACATTAAAAGATGCGAATATGAATTCTACCTAAAGGAACAACCTAACGTGTAAAAGCACTAATCAAGTTTAATTCCCTAGATGCATTAGGTTCTATGAAATCAGGCCAATCAAAGCAATTGAACGTGGAAAGCGCACTAATTCAATTTAACAAAGGTTACGATTCACATATGATCATAAGAATATATCACTACAAACTATAATCATATTATGCTACTTGTATCCAAGGAATATCACTTTTGCGTATAATAAACCCTAAACTAGCAATAGATGTGATTAGAAGTTCTACCAATTTGCAACTTGACAAAACAATCAATCAATCATAAACATTATTTTCAGAGAATTGCAAACGATAGATATGAGACAAAACTAATATATTGAATCAAAGAATCATGCTTTGTGAAATCCAACTATTCCATAACCAATAATAAACTTAGGTACTCATATTCAAGGAGTTCATCACAAGAAGAAAGAGAAGTTTCATGTTCTAAACCCTAGAAAACAAGTAGAGGAAAAAGAATTAGAAAAAGATCTCCCCAATTGTGCCTAGGCTTCTCTATATATAGAGTTTTTGTAACCTCCTCTTGAAGAAACTAGGAAACCTAGTAAAATTAGGAAAGTGTCCGTGCATCACCCCGTGCAAAGTGGCTGCCAAAATCAGGTTGCCAAAGTCACGGCCAAACTTCCAAACTTGGAGTAGCCGCACCACCCTTTCTGTTTGTGTAAGATAATGGCTCAATAGCCTAATGGACTCGTGCAACAACTCGTAGAAGCCCATCTCATATATTGGCCTATCGTGTCATTGTTCTTGGCTTCAAACTCTGGCCCAAAACTCAAATACCCTTCACGTCCAAGGCTCGGCCATACAAAGCAATTGAGAACAACCAAGTGCTTCACATACTGTACACAAACTCCAAACTGTACTTCCATTTCTCGGCTAATCCCATCTCCATCGACATCAGTTGATCGACCACAGACCAGATCCATCTTCATTCTCAGGGTAGTCACGGCATCAACTCCATGTCTGCCAAGCTCTTCTCAGTAACCAATAACTCGATCTCATCCCTGACTGCTTCTCCTCTTCAGTAAATATTCACCGTACGTTTCGTTCTCTCTGTCGATACTCGAGCTTCTTCACAGCCAACTAACACAGCTTCCTCCATCGATATGACCAACTACCGTACTCTATCTTCATCATCCAACTCATTCACCGGTCCATCACCATTTACTGCCATCAGTGACATCTCCATTGCTGCCATCAGTCTTTACCAACTGCAAAACCTTCTCTCGCAAAGTTCTCGAGCTCAAGTGCCATGGTTGCAGCAACAACAACCTCCATCTTTATCCCCAGTCACCGATAATAGTAGCAGCCTTCTAAATCCAGCAACGACCCATATATTCTAACACCACCTACTCCTCCATCTCAGTCTTCAATCGACGGCAGCAAACTACACCCTGAAGTCTTCATCATTCATATACATAGCTGCCAGCAGCATCGTCTTCTCTTCTCAGACCCATTGTGATCAACTGCCATCATTTACTCACTGATCATCGAACTCGTTATAACTGCCATCAATGGCAGTAGCCAACTCTCAGTCACGACAACCGAGCCTCACTTCCTTTCATCAGCTCGAACTCTTTCTTCTCCATTTCCTGTTATGCTCATTACGAGCCAGCTGCCAATACAGACTCAACTCTGTCTCCGACCATGCGCTTCACTTCCAGTGGTGATTCCCACAGATTCCATCCATCGGTGATCAACCAAACCATGCATAAGAACTTGGTCGTGAACTGAAGAAATGCAGTCGCACCTTCTTGTTATCAAGGAAGATGGCAGCCCTGAGTCGAAAATGCTGATGCTCTTAGTACTATTTGAATTATGACTTCCCCCAGTAACAGACTTGACTGTCTTTAGCAATTCCTATGAACTTGACATCCCTTATCAAAATGGATGCCCCTTAACAAACGAGGGGATGCCAATAGCACTTGTCCCGGAAACGACCATTTTGCCCTTTTGTCTTATGAGTTCTTCTTTTGCCCATAACTTCTTCATACGAACTCCGAATAACTCCGTTCTTTCGCCATTGTCTTCATCTTCTCGTCCTCTACACAATGAAAAGTAGAAATCTTGTATTTGAACGAGTTCCACTGGGTCTTTTTGCTCCAAATGACTCCATTGCACCTAATAAACTCAAAAGCAAACATAAGATACATAATTTACAAGAAAACTCGCAAAGAAAGCATAAATACTAGATATTAAATACGGTGTATTCTACACCTATCAAATTCCCCCACACTTAGACTTTGCTAGTCCTCGAGCAAATCAAACAAAACAATAAAATACAACAACTCCGTGTCGTCGAGGCTACGGTCACTTTTAGCATAAATAACAAGCCTTTAAACCCCTAGGTGTCCCTAGTGGACGAGTTATAGTCTCGTGAAGGTTTACTAGAGATATACCTACAAAACCTATATTTCAAATTCCGTCTATTCGTGACAAATCAATGAATGAATCCAAAATGACTACAGGAGGAGATACCTTGCAAATTCAATTCAATTATTAGTAAATAAACTCTAATTAGATAGTCGAACAAGCCACAATACTTAAAACTAACAAACCACAATCACAATGAAAAGATTAAGAAGATGGATAAAGATGTAGATGTTGGCGAATATTCTCAAGTGTTCGATGTTTCCCATATCTGTCAAGGTCATCACTAAGATGAACCTAATCCTATTGGATTGAGCTACTTAGTCTTGAATGCTACATCAAATCAATTGGCATATACAAGGGAACCAAAAGTGACTTTATTCAACACAAATATATATATATATATTTTTATTTTTTTTTTTTTGATTGGATCAAATCGATCCAATTTTTTTAGATTTTATGATTAGATCTTTTGGATCCAAGCGCATGCTTCTTGTCGCAAGTACATGATAGTTGCCTTGGATCCTGCATTCCACGCTTGTTTAGGCGACGGAGACAGGGACTACGTTTCACACATACTGCTATTCCCAAGTGTCTTTTTATTCCGTTTTGGTCTAATTGATCGGTCCTTTTTTTTTTCTTTTCTTTTTTTTTTTTTTTTTTTTTTTTTTTTTTTTTTTTTTTTTTTTTTTCTTTTTTATTTTTTTTTTTTTTTTTTTTTTTTTAACTCAATCACTCTATTTCATCCTAGCAGTAATAACACGTCGATTTTTAGTGACCCACCAAAGCACTTAGAGAACAATAGATAAATATGGAAAAATAAAAATAGAATGTGATATGGTGATATTCCGAGATATGGTAACAACTATCATGGTATTTATGATTTCTGAGCTATGTTCGTCCCCTTTTTGTTAATTGGTTCCTCAACTCCTGCATTCAAAATGGTTCCCTCCACTAATGGTGTCAAAAACAAACATATAAATGCTCCCCCACACTTAAACTTCACATTGTCCTCAATGTGTAAAACCGAAAGTTCTGAATTCTGACGTAACAGCAGATAAAACGCGAAAACTGTGCAAATTGGTAAGGAATTTGGAAAACTCCATTTCACAAAAAGTTGTTCACCTACGTGTTTTCTACACAGTGTCAAAATTTCACAGTGTTTTGATAAACGGTCTGACAGTTATGGTCTCTGGACTGAACTACGCGCAGTCTGAAATTTTCTGACGAAAAGGTATTCGTCATAATTCTCTTCTAAGATAGATTACGGACTCAATGAAATTAAACATAGGGATGCAAATATGATATAAAAACAGTAAAAATAAATAAACGAAACAAAAATAAAAAGCAAAAGGATAAGAAATACAAAACCGGTGGGTTGCCTCCCACTAAGCGCTTGTTTTAAAGTCGACGCCCGACTTAGCTTCTTGTAAGATTCATTCCCCATACACCAATAATCTGAAAAGTTGGGGATCCTTCCATAGAACCTGTTTTGCAAACACTAACTTCACACAAATATTAGTAATATAAATCAAAAGTGAAGCTATGAACCGATAAAAGCTTCCCCCACACTTATTCTTGTCCACACTTGGAAGTGTATAAAGAATATAGACATCGGGTACCTCCACGGTTTCCGGTTCCATAACCTGCATAGTATGAGAATCAAGTATCTCTAATGGTGGAAATCGAGAAACAAAGTCATTCAACAATATTCTCGAAGCACATACATTCAAACCAATAAGAGGTAAAGGAGAAGAAATAATAGGCAAAGGGTTAGATAAACCTTTCACAATCTCTTGTATCATGAAATCCTCTTCATCCTTGAAAAACTCAAGTGAATTATTCACCTCTTTTATATCATGGTCCTCTATCAAACCTTGCAACCATTCTTCGTCCGTTTCTGCCTTAACCAAAGTATCGACATAAACATTATCATTACAAACATATGCAAGCTCAATTGGGTCTTCCACAATATTGGTCAAACCGGTCTCATTCTCAACATATTCCTCCTTTTTGTTGTAAGGCACACACTCTTTTGCGGATCCAAATTTTATCATAAGAAACTGTTTTAGAACACTCGAAAATGCATCATCCTCAAGCTCCACCCTTTGAATAGGCTCTTGATCATTATTAAGATCAATGCTTGAGTAGTCTACACAAGTGTCGACATATTCCTCTTCATCTTCTTCTTGATCCCAAAAAGACTCCTCGGAGATGTCACCATGAGTTGTTTCAAGCAATGTATCATAATCACCGTCACTATCATAGTCAACATAAGATTGTTCCTCGCTGAAATTAGTGTTACTTATCTCGAACTCATCCTTTTGAATAGGTGAATGATCATTATTAAGATCAAGAGTTGAGTTAACTACACAATTATCCACGAAAGTGCCCAAGGATTGGCCTTTTTCAACATTAGCATCAATCAAATATTCATCACAAACCATATGCACATTAGAATTATCCATATCTTCCTTGTATTGATCAATGTCTCTTCGCAAGATAGTCATACTTTCACGAAGTTCTTGGAGTTGCTCGTTTGTAGTCTCTTTAGCTTTTTGAAATTCCTCTTGTAAAAAGGTGGAAACTTTATCTATAAAATTAGAGACTTTTTGTTCAAGAGCATAAGAATCCTCCGATCCTTGTTGTTGTTCACACACATACTCACCATAAGGTTGTTGAGGAAAACCACAAGGTTCCATGGAATATTGGTCATAACCAATGAATTGGTTTTGATTATACCCATGGAATTGGTAGTTATCATATTGTTGAGGTTGAAAACCGTATCCATCGTTCCAATATGCTCCTTCCATAGAAATTAGCACCTGAAATAATTCTCAAACCGGTTAAAACCCAGAAAATAAGAAAAAATAAAACAAAAACTAAATACAAAAAATAAGAAACCAAAAACAATTGACAACCGATGCCTCCCCGGCAACGGCGCCAAAATTTGATCATTTGTCGTAAGTTTACACAAATATAATTACACTTTCTTACTACTCAAAATATAAATATAGCAAGGGCAAGAAAGGATCGATCCCACAGAGAGGTCTAGGTTGTCAAATTGTTATGGTTTCCTATATAAAACACCGTGGATTTTGTGATTTTATGTAATAAAATAAAATAAAAGCAAATATAAAAATAAGCAAACAAATAAGATAGAAGAGATATTGGTTAAGGATTTCGTTTTCATTCACTAACATGCTTTTCACAATAACTAGAATTGATATTTAATCTCAACTTTTATCAAAGACCCTAGAATACCTTGATCGCAAGAATATCCCGCAAATCTCCTCATGCCATCAACAAACACATTAAAAGATGCGAATATGAATTCTACCTAAAGGAACAACCTAACGTGTAAAAGCACTAATCAAGTTTAATTCCCTAGATGCATTAGGTTCTATGAAATCAGGCCAATCAAAGCAATTGAACGTGGAAAGCGCACTAATTCAATTTAACAAAGGTTACGATTCACATATGATCATAAGAATATATCACTACAAACTATAATCATATTATGCTACTTGTATCCAAGGAATATCACTTTTGCGTATAATAAACCCTAAACTAGCAATAGATGTGATTAGAAGTTCTACCAATTTGCAACTTGACAAAACAATCAATCAATCATAAACATTATTTTCGAGAATTGCAAACGATAGATATGAGACAAAACTAATATATTGAATCAAAGAATCATGCTTTGTGAAATCCAACTATTCCATAACCAATAATAAACTTAGGTACTCATATTCAAGGAGTTCATCACAAGAAGAAAGAGAGTTTCATGTTCTAAACCCTAGAATAAAGTAGAGGAAAAAGAATTAGAAAAAGATATCTCCAATTGTGCCTAGGCTTCTCTATATATAGAGTTTTTGTAACCTCCTCTTGAAGAAACTAGGAAACCTAGTAAAAATAGGAAAGTGTCCGTGCATCACCCCGTGCAAAGTGGCTGCCAAAATCGGGTTGCCAAAGTCACGGCCAAACTTCCAAACTTGGAGTAGCCGCACCACCCTTTCTCGTTTGTGTAAGATAATGGCTCAATAGCCTAATGGACTCGTGCAACAACTCGTAGGCCCATCTCATATATTGGCCTATCGTGTCATTGTTCTTGGCTTCAAACTCGGCCCAAAACTCAAATACCCTTCACGTCCAAGGCTCGGCCATACAAAGCAATTGAGAACAACCAAGTGCTTCACATACTCGTACACAAACTCCAAACCGTACTTCCATTTCTCGGCTAATCCCATCTCCATCGACATCGTTGATCGACCACAGCACCGCATCCATCTTCATTCTCGGGGTAGTCACGGCATCAACTCCATGTCTCGCCAAGCTCTTCTCGGAACCAATAACTCGATCTCATCCCCTCGATTGCTTCTCCTCTTCAAGAAATATTCACCGTACGTTTCGTTCTCTCTCACGATACTCGAGCTTCTTCACACCAACTAACACGACTTCCTCCATCGATATGACCAACTACCGTACTCTATCTTCATCATCCAACTCATTCACCGGTCCATCACCATTTACTGCCATCGGTGACATCTCCATTGCTGCCATCGGTCTTTACCAACTGCAAAACCTTCTCTCGCAAAGTTCTCGAGCTCAAGTGCCATGGTTGCAAGAACAACAACCTCCATCTTTATCCCCAATCACCGATAATAGTAGCAGCCTTCAAATCCAGCAACGACCCATATATTCTAACACCACCTACTCCTCCATCTCGGTCTTCAATCGACGGCAGCAAACTACACCACAAGTCTTCATCATTCATATACATAGCTGCCAAATAAAGATCGTCTTCTCTTCTCGGACCCATTGTGATCAACTGCCATCATTTACTCACGATCATCGAACTTCGTTATAACCGCCATCAATGGCGAGTAGCCAACTCGATCCGACAACCGAGCCTCACTTCCTTTCATCGGCTCGAACTCTTTCTTCTCCATTTCTGTTATGCTCATTACGAGCCGGGCCGCCAATACTGAGACTCAACTCGCCTCCGACCATGCGCTTCACTTCCAAAAGGTGATTCCCACGTGTTCCATCCATCGGTGATCAACCAAACCATGCATAAGAACTTGGTCGTGAATCAAGAAATGCGATCCGCACCTTCTTGTTATCAAGGAAGATGGCAGCCCTGAGTCGAAAATGTCTGATGCTCTTAGTACTATTTGAATTATGACTTCCCCAAGAATGAGCCACTTCCACCAAACGAACCAGAGCCGAGGATTGCGGTCCCCAAACGAGAGAGAGATCTAAGAGGCGGGCATGTGGTTCGGTGATCCTCAATTCCTCCAATATGCGGGTATTTAAATCTCTTTCTGTTGATTCCTTCATTTCTCCGGAGTAAATTCTTCTAAGAGTGATCCTTGCTTGAAATCGGGGAATTACGAAAGAGAATGTCTTCACAAGGTTGGCGCGCATTCGGAATGAGAAGGTCATTGTGTTGGCCTTCATGTTGAGAAGTCTTCATGATCTTCATGCTTTGAAGTATGGCGATCGATCTTCATGCCGAGAAGTCCGGCGAAACCGCTCCTTTTTCGAGACCATGACAGATGATGCAAGCTCGGTTGGACAAGGTGCCTCCCTAAGTAATCTTGTTGATGGGGCCGTGATGGAAATAAGCACCCGAGCGAAGTAGATATCGGGAGGAATGTAAGAGAGGCAAAGATCCGCTATTGTTGAGGTGGCTCCCCTTGAAGAATGTTCTGAGCATGTTCCAATCAATAAAGCTATCGTGGTGACTTCTTCCGAAAGATCTCATGTAATTGACAAGACTCCTGTGATTGGTGAAGTATCGGTAATGCAGCCTGGAGCTTTGTTCGATCCTCCTTTCATTGTACCTTATCCAGGTCATGTGTTGGTTGGAGGATTCAGTGTGCCAGCTCGGTTCGAAGAATTGTACACGGTGATATGGGAGAAACACGACCACATTGCTACCACTACGAAGCTCAAAAGTCGTCTTGCATTGGTCAACCGCGTTCAGGAGGCTTTATTTTCTATCTACGGGATGAGCGTCACAACTGGTCGAACAGTTTCTGAGGAGATGATTGAAGACTGGAAGTGCCATCGAGATGTGTTTGTGCAAGATTTACTTCAATGCTCCTTGGTTCCTCAAAGGGTTCTCCGAGATTCAGGAGCTCCGAAATTACAAGATGAAGCCCCTTCGCGAATGTGTTACTCGCCAGGAAGAAGAGGTTAAAAAGTTGTCTGAGGAGTTGAAGCTGAAGCAGGATGTACTTTAAAGGATGAAAGTCGCTCTTGCCCAGAAGGACGAGTTGCTGCTGAAGGACTTTCCTTGAAGGATTCGTGCCATATACTTGTCTCTTCTTTTAGATGTTTTTCTTTTTGAGTGATAGTGAGGATTTCCTTTCGTAATTTGACTTCCGGTTTTGAATTAATAGGTAATTGAATTGGTTTATTTTGAGATAGTTTTGTGAATAACTTTTCTGAAAGAGGTTATTTTAAATGGAATTTGTATCTTGGTCATGAATGGTTGCACATGTCATATGAAATTGCAAATGTCGCATAAAAGGGAAGTATGAATGGAAACAAACATGGCATTTGATCATTGAGCCTCTTTCTCTATGTGCGGGATGCCAAGTCCCCAGTGAATTCTAAAACTATCTTTCTTGCAAAATTGTTGAGTAGAACTTACTTGCTTTTGAAGCCTTACTTGTATCAAACCGAAGTAGCCTCTCTAAGGAAATCGTCCGCATTAACCTCCCAGATAGGGAAAGCTATTCCTCTGAATTAAGCTTCTTCTGAACAATGTGTTTCAAAGCATTGCATTCACTGGTAGGGTGGTGAAGGAACCGGTGGAAATGACAATACCTCGGGTCCATTATTTCTTGATCAGTTGGTGGACGCCATACAGGAGGTAGCTCCACCTCTCTGATTTCGTACCCACGCCTCCAAAGAACTCCAAAATCTTTTCCATTGGGAACGGAAAGTGTAGGTACTTCGGGTCTAGCTCTTCCTGCGTTCGTGGGCGTTGTGGTGTCTCTACATGGTTTCGATGTGGAGCACGTTTCGGGGATGAAGTTGGAAGACTTGTGAGTGCAATCATACCTGCGGATCGCTTGCCTGGGTAAAGGGATGTGGAAGGTGTCGTAATATCACTGCTGAGTGATCGAATTGAACGCTCCCATCTATTGTGTTCACGTATTCCTTGATTGATCTCTCCTTCCTCAAGCATTTCTTCGCTTGGTTGACAGGTCAATGCGGATTGGACAGTCTTCCGGGCTTCAACAAGAGTCTTGAGATATAAATCTTCTAGCAGGGCTCCGTAGGCTGTAGGCTCCATTTCTTTATCTCGGAAGACGTTGTAGTACTCCTGACAAGTCTTTTCCTCTGTGGAGCCTCGAGTCTTCATTGCTGGGCTGGACCATGTTGTTCATCTTTCCCGAGTCTCCCGCGATTACACGCTCTTTTGCTTCTCCACCGGTAAAGGTGTGACCCCTGGTTAAGGATCCAGCGTTTCTCGCAATGTCTGAGTAGATGTCTGTCGACCCTCCTTGTAATTATGCTGTAATATCATTCAAAAGGCGGAATGTTTCGCTCTGTCTTCTAGAGATACCAGCTTGATTTGCCAAGATATCTTCCAGCATTCTAGTTATACTTCCCATGGTATCTGAACCACCTGTGGTTTCCTGGTGAGGATACATCGCGAGATGAAAACCAAAAAAATTGAGAATTCAATTTTTTGCAACCGAGAGATTAACCTCCCACTGTGGTCGCCAATTGTTTATGGGTGAAAACTATTTCTGCCGGTTTTGGTAATTTGGGGTGTGTGGATGAGAAATGAGTCTAAACCTTAAACAAATGCACTCACGCGGTGAGTACTTGTAGATTCGAGAGATCAATCTGTGCAAGTCCGGACTAAACCAAGAAATGGCCGTTCCAGACTTGTTTCGGTCACAAAGTGAAGGAGATGGGGTTGATCTTAGGGAGGGAAGCGAAGAAGGTGTTGAGAATGTGAAGGTGTTGGCTATGAATGACTTGTATCGAAAGCCGAATTGGCTTGCGGGGTGTAAGCTATCGGTTCCGGTGTTTGAATACGATTGTATCAACACTTGCCTCTCGTTGTCCTGGACTTGTCTTGTTTTTCCCGTGTCCTGGAAAATAGGGAGGAGAACCTATTTATACAAGTCTTTTAGCCTAACCTTCGTATCTCGTGGGAAGTGGAGAAAGTGGAGTGATGGAGTAGTGGAGTCGTGTGTTAGTGTCACACGACCCGTCTTGCCCACTTCTCCCATCATCACTAACCGTCCATGACTTCCTGACACGTTCTTGTGATGGCGCATTGCGTGCTGCACGCTGTAAACCGCCAGACCAATACCCCAAGATGTATCCCCGCTTTGTGACATGATTGATGTCTCGAGTGTGTGGATCGTGGAACCCACGTAAAGTAGCATGTAATGCTAAATTGAATAACTGCGTTATTCAGGAGGTCGATACTTGTGAAGTATCGTGTGTATTTTATGCAGGTACCGCATCATGGTGTGGTAAAGTGACGGGTGGTGATCACCAAGACGCCTTACTGACCAATTAACTCCTAACCAGGGTTGTATAACCAAGCCGGTGAAGTTGGACGGACGAGATGATCTTTGAGACACTCATCTGCGACCGTTGATGAAATTAGGGTTTTAAAGGAGGTGCGCAAGCATCCCTCTTCAGCCTGGTCGAATCCAAGCTTGGGATACGATTTTGGCCAGGCCGATCGTACATGCGTGTAGACGGCATGACGGTGTAGGCGCCTATATCCTATTACCTCACGAAAGTATGACCTGGGCCACTCAATTCGTCCGGTGAAGTTGAGTGGTCGAGATCAATTTGTGACAGAAAACTAATGCCGCAAGAGCCGCACATCATACCATCTTCAGGCGCACGTTACAAGACAACCAATTCTTGGTCGGTCTTGGCCGGTCGGTCTGGAGTGTAGGTGGTAGGCTGGTGTTCACGCCTATACCTGACTGTCCCATGAAAACGTGATCTAAGCCACTCAAATCGTCCGGTGAAGTTGAGTGGTCGAGATCGGTTGCGGCTTGGGAAGTGTGACCACGCTAGTTTGGACGCGCGTTTTGGGATAGCCAGGGCATGATATGCCTTGGCCGATCGAGGTGAGGGGAGAGACGGGCCCACGGTGGTCATGCTTTGGTATGACCGGACCTGCTTAATCTAATGGGACCCTCCATTCGTGCGGAGAAGATGGACGCTCATGATGCTCGAAACCCTAATTTTGGCTTTCACGGCCGTGTAACCATGCTCTGTTCGGGCGCACGACTGGGATGACCAACCATGGTTGGTCCTCACTTATTGGTCGGGTATGTAGGCGGGCCACACGGTGATTGTGTTGACATGCTCTGGGCCCTTTGAATCTACATCTACACCTCCATCTATACCGCGAAGATGGATGGTTGAGATCGCTTTTGCGACACATGTAATGTGCCGCAAACCCTAATTTAGGTTTTCCGTCCATACCGCTCTGGTTTGGACATTTTGGCAAGCTATGCCAATCTTTTGGGAGGCCGAACATGCGGGGTCCGCGTTGGTTCTACAGATGAATATTCCATACGAAATCGATCTGGGCCATCCAATCATGCTGGTGAGGTTGGATGAACGAGATCATATCCGCACCGATACGGACAGTCCGGATGCTCAATCGGGCTAGTATAACACACCGAGAGTTCTCAATCGGGCTAGTATAACACACCGAGAGTTGCGGCTGCATGCGGGTATTTCGTACATGCTTTCATTATAATGCTTGGAGGTTCGTGTTGCTCTTCTGAGAGCAACACTCGGTCGTCATGCCGCACCGATAATGAGTACAGAAATACAAGGTCTGCTCACGCATTAATTAATAATGCTATAAATTCACAGGGTATATGGGATTGTTGCTACATGCTCCAACCTGGATGAATTTCATGTATTTAATTCACAGAATGGGATTGTTGCCACATGCTCCATTCTAGGTGAATTAGTAAAGTGATGAAGTATTCAACACTTATTAATGGATTTATCTTTTACAAGATGTTAGCACATAATTTTCTGGTTTTTACAATTTTAACCTTAAATGAAAATCCACCATCAACAGTACCCAAGAGTTTTTGTTCCGTCTTTTAATAAATCAAGGTGAACAGGAACCAATCGATAACCCAGACTTATATTCCCGAAGAACAGCCTAGAATTATCATTCACCTCACAATAATCTTAATCGACTGGCGAAAGAAGATATTGTGGAATCACAAACGATGAGACGAAGTGTTTGTGATTACTTTTCTATCTTGCCTATCGGAGATATAAAATCTCGAGCCAATTATTCATATTCTTGGTTATCCCTTGCAGAATGGTGGTTTAATACTACCTACCACACTAGCCTCAAGCTTACACCATTCCAAGCTCTCTACGGCTACTCTCCACCACAATTTGGACTTCATCATGTCGGGTGCAAAATAATCATGAAGTGGTAGAGGACTATCTACACCATCGAGGAATTATGACGGATATATTGAGATAGAATCTCCTTGCTGCCCAGCACCGCATTAAACAACAGGAAGATAAGAAACGAGTCGAAAGGTCTTTTGTAGTGGGTGATTGGGTGTACTTGCGCCTGCAACCTTATCGACAGACTTCTGTCCAACTTCGTCGAAATCTTAAAATTGCAACCAAGTTCTTTGGTCCACACCAGGTATTGGAGAAAGTAGGTGATGTTGCTTATCGTCTCCAACTGCCAGCCTCATCGCGTATTCACAATGTCTTTCATGTGTCACAATTAAAAAAGAAGCTTGGGACAGGACTTATTCCACAGACATTACTTCCTACAGTGGATAAAGCAGGCTTATTCAAAGTAAAACCAGTTCAGGCCTTACAATCCAGGATTCTTCTCAAAGGTCGCCAACACATTCCACAAGTTCAAATTCAATGGTCTCATATGGCAGAAGGTGATGTTACTTGGGAGGATACTGCATTCATCAAGTCTGCCTTTCCAAAATTCATCCTTGAGGAAAAGGATTAGCTGCAGCGGTGGGAATTTGTCACATCCCTTAGTATTTGTCTTGATAATTGTTACGGGCTACCCTTGTACTGGTGCCTTTAATTATTTCGTATGCTAGGCACGTGTGAGTTTTCCTTTCCCTTTCCTTTTGTTGGTCGTAAACCTAATGAAGAACAAATGAAAATTGATAAAATTAGAGTTATCACTTCCGCCTCTCTGAGGTTTTCTCTAACTTTTACAGAGTAGATCCTGTAAAGTTATCTTTGAAATTCCTATTGTAGTGTAGATCACTACAAGTGGTATCATATTAGGTCTTTCCTTGGCAGTTCTCATGGCAGAGGGTACTAGGTTGCAGAAATTGGACGAGTTCACCAATAATTTGAGTCTGCAATTGCAAGGATTACGTGAAGAAGTACAGTCGTTCCGATCTGTTAAAACCGATGTGCAGACGATGAAGACAGATATCGGAAATCAATTTGAACTCCTTCAATCCTTAGATACGAAGTTTCAATTGCTTCTCGATCGTCAAGATTTCTCTCAGGGGAATAATCAGGATGAACATATTACTCCTCCTTGGGGAGATAGTGATCCTTCTAATCGCAACACCTTTCGGGGTTACCAATCGATTCCTCAGCAGCGAATCATTCAGACTCATCAGTTGGGTGAAGGTCAGTTTTCCAATTACAAACCTAAAGTGGACTTTCCTCGTTTTGATGGTACTAATCCTAGAGCTTGGATTAGGAAGTGTAAGAAATACTTCTTTCTTCATCAAATGAATGATGAATGAAGGTGCACATGGCTACCCTATACTTGGATGGAAAAGCAGATACTTGGTTCCAGGATTACCAAATAGGTAAGGGTATTTTGTATGGGAAGATTTTATTATTGATGTTTGCACTAGGTTTCAGGAAATAGGTCATGACAGTGTTGTAGGGGAGTTTAATAAGCTAGACCAAACTAATACAGTCATGGAGTATCAAGAACAGTTTGAGGAACTAAAGGCCTTAATGCTAGCTAAGAACCCATCTCTTCCTGAAGATTACTTCATCCAAAGTTTTATTAGTGGATTGAAGGAGGATATCCGATTAGTGGTGCAAATGTTCACTCCTTCAACCCTACAACAGACTATATTTCTAGCTAGAAGACAGGAGTGTATCCTGGACAGGGCTGCTAAGAACCAGCCAAAATTTTCTCCCAGATTTACTTCTGGAGGTAAGACATTAACCGTTCCTAACAAACCTTCAGTTTTGCCTCCATTAGTCACTATCCCTACTGTTACTAGTCCCACCACAAGTCCTAAGGTGCAACCTGTGAAGAAACTCACTTATGCTGAGATGCGTGCAAAGAGGGATAAGGGACTTTGCTACAATTGCGATGAGTTATACACAGGGTCACAAATGTAATAAACAACATCTCTATATGATAGTAGCTGATGATGACGAAGCAGTTCATTCTATGGAATTGGGAGCATGTTCTAGTCCTCAAATTGTGGAGTTAGAGGAAGACATGGAGATCTTTGTGCATGCACTAGCTGGTAACATTTCTCCTACCACTATCAAGATTAAAGGATTTGTGAAGAAGCATGGCCTCACCATCTTAATCGACAGTGGCAGCACTCACAACTTTCTGGATCCTGCAGCTGCTCAGAGAAGTGGTTGTATGCTCACTCCTACCCCAACTCTACAGGTTACTGTGGCTGATGGTAATAAATTGCTCAGTCAAGCCAAATGTGCTGAATTCAGTTGGAGTATGCAGGGTCATAATTTTTCCCACGACTTACATATCTTAGAACTTGGTGGGTGTGACATGGTCCTCGGTGTGGACTGGATGCGCGAAAAGATTCCTATGGTTTTTGACTTCAAGAAGTTGCTAGTGAAATTCCAACACCAAGGCAGGGAGATTGAACTAGTAGGACATAAGGAAGAAGCTGCTCTTTCACAGATGTCAGGCACCAGAATACACAAACTCCTCAGGAAAGGCAAGCAAGATTTTATTGGACATTTTTTTCCTTATCTGCTACCACATCACCGGAGGACATTCAACCACAGATTGCTGCATTATTGGATCGATTTCCTATAATTTTTCAGACTCCAACATCAATGCCCCCAGCACGAGCTCATGACCACCACATCAATCTCACTCCAAATGCTTCTCCTCCGAATTCACGTCCTTACCGAGTGCCATTCATACAAAAGGAGGTGATTGAGAAGCTAGTACACGAAATGTTACAGCGAGAGTCATTCAACCAAGTCACGATCCGTTTTCATCCCCTGTAATCTTGGTCAAAAAAAAAAGACGGTGATTGGAGATTCTGTGTCGACTACCGCAAGTTAAATGCCATCACTGTTAAAGATAAGTATCTGATTCCCATCATTGATGAACTACTTGCTGAATTATGTGGTTCAGTTATATTCTCCAAATTAGATCTTCGCGCTGGATACCACCAGATTAGGGTTCACATAGATGATATTGAAAAAACTGCTTTTCATACGCATCACGGGCACTTTGAAGTTCGAGTAATGCCCTTTGGGCTTACCAATGCCCCGGCCACTTTTCAATCACTCATGAATGATATTTTTGGACCCTATCTTCGGAAATTCATTTTAGTTTTTTTTTTTATGACATATTGGTATGTAGTCATACCTTGGATTCACACTGTAAACATTTCCATTTAACCCTCTCTATTCTGCAACACCATTCATTGTTTGTTAAACACACCAAGTGTTCTTTTGGCCAACACCAGATAGAATATCTAGGTCATATCATTAGCAGGCATGGTGTCGCAGCTGACCCAGCCAAGATAGAATGTATGGTTAATTGGCCTCGACCTTCTACTCTTAAGGGTTTACTTGGTTTCCTCGGACTAACTGGCTATTATCGCAAGTTTGTTCGCAACTATGGATTGATCTGTCAACCACTAACTCAATTACTCAAGAAAGGGTGTTTTTCTTGGAATGATGTTGTATATGAGCTTGCCGAAGATGATCTTTGCTTTTGTGCAACTCAAAAAGATGGTCACTACTACTCCTATTCTTGTTTTGCAGTTGTTAGGCATTGTGCTTGCAAATCAACAAATGGAGATCTTACTTACTCGGGAACCATTTCAAGATTTTTACGGACCATCAAAGTCTCAAGTACTTTATGGAGCAATAATCGCATACATGTGATTTTTGTTCGCTGAGAATCCTTTGGTGGCGGTTTCCTGGTATACCATCAACCACTATTTTGTCTACTCCAATTCTTTTTTTTTTTTGGCTCACTCAGAAAGGGTGTTTTTTTTTTTTCTTGTTTGAATTTTATACAGATGCCACCCAGTCGCACCCAGAAAGATAGAATGTATGGTTAATTGGCCTCGACCTTCTACTCTTAAGGGTTTACTTGGTTTCCTCGACTAACCTCTATTATCGCAAGTTTGTTCGCAACTATTGATCTCAACCACTAACTCAATTACTCAAGAAAGGGTGTTTTTCTTGGAATGATGTCAAAAGTCGCTTTTGTGCAACTCAAAAAGATGGTCACTACTACTCCTATTCTTGTTTTGCCTGACTTCACTAAGCCCTTTGAGGTAGAATCGGATGCCGTTGATTGTGGTGTGGGCGCCTCTTAATGCATGAGAGTCGACCTATTGCGTTCTTTAGCAAAGGCATGGGCATTCAAAGACAGAGCTCTCTCTACATATGAGAAGGAGTTGTTAGGCATTGTGCTTGCAACAACAAATGGAGATCTTACTTACTCGAACCATTTCAAGATTTTTACGGACCATCAAAGTCTGAAGTACTTTATGGAGCAACAACTGCACACCATTCTTCAGCAGAAATGGCTCACTAAGTTGCTAGGTTATGATTATATCCTTTATTATAAGAAAGGCTCCGAGAACCGTGTAGCTGATGCTTTATCTCGTGTTACATGTTCATTACTATCAGCAGCTGAACCAAAATGGCTTGCAGAAGTAATAGCCAGCTATGAAGATGATCCAATTGCCTCATCTTGGATCCCTCAACTCCTTATTTCTCTTGTTAATGCTGATGGTTATACGTACACTAATGGAATTCTCAAGTTGCAGGGCAGAATATATGTTGGCAAAACTGGTGCTGCTAGACATAACATTCTCACAGCTGTTCATTCATCTACCATTGGTGGCCATTCTGGGGTGCAAGCCAGTTACCAGCGTGCCAAGTCTTATTTCCAATGGCCAGGTCTCAAGAAGGAGCCGATTCACTTCATCCAACAATGCGACATATTCCAACAACACAAAATCGACTACCATCTGCCTGCAGGATTACTCCAACCATTACCTGTGCCTGATCAGGCTTGGAAGCATGTGAGTATGGACTTTATAACTGGGCTACCCAAATCAGAAGGCAGGGAGGTAATACTAGTCATTGTTGATCGCTTTACGAAGTATTCTCACTTTGTAGCTCTTAGTCACCCTTATACTGCACAGTCTGAGGCCAAAATATTCATTGACACTATTCTCAAGCTCCACGGTCTCCCTGCAACCATTGTATCAGATCGAGACGCAGTCTTTTTGAGTGGCTTTTGGCAAGCCTTATTCAAGGCTGTGGGTACTTCACTCCATCTGAGCACGGCGTATCATCCTCGGACGGACGGTCGGACGGAACGTGTGAATGCGTGTCCGGAGTCTTATCTGCGTTGTATGTGCAGTTATAGGCATGGGAAGTGGGTTTCTTGGTTATCCCTTGCAGAATGGTGGTTTAATACTACCTACCACACTAGCCTCAAGCTTACACCATTCCAAGCTCTCTACGGCTACTCTCCACCACAATTTGGACTTCATCATGCTGGTGCAGTCAATCATGAAGTGGTAGAGGACTATCTACACCATCGAGGAATTATGACGGATATATTGAGATAGAATCTCCTTGCTGCCCAGCACCGCATTAAACAACAGGCAGATAAGAAACGAGTCGAAAGGTCTTTTGCTGTGGGTGATTGGGTGTACTTGCGCCTGCAACCTTATCGACAGACTTCTGTCCAACTTCATCGAAATCTTAAACTTGCAGCCAAGTTCTTTGGTCCACACCAAGTATTGGAGAAAGTAGGTGTTGTTGCTTATCGTCTCCAACTGCCAGCCTCATCGCGTATTCACAATGTCTTTCATGTGTCATAATTAAAAAAGAAGCTTGGGACAGGACTTATTCCACAGACATTACTTCCTACAGTGGATAAAGCAGGCTTATTCAAAGTAAAACCAGTTCATGCCTTACAATCCAGGATTCTTCTCAAAGGTCGCCAACACATTCCACAAGTTCAAATTCAATGGTCTCATATGGGAGAAGGTGATGTTATTTGGGAGGATACTGCATTCATCAAGTCTACCTTTCCAAAATTCATCCTTGAGGAAAAGGATTAGCTGCAGCGGTGGGAATTTGTCACATCCCTTAGTATTTGTCTTGATAATTATTACGGGCTACCCTTGTACTAGTGCCTTTAATAATTTCGTGTGCTAGGCACGTGTGAGTTTTCCTTTCCCTTTCCTTTTGTTGGTCGTAAACCTAATGAAGAACAAATGAAAATTGATAAAATTAGAGTTATCTCTTCCGCTTCTCTGAGGTTTTCTCTAACTTTTACAGAGTAGATCCTGTAAAGTTATCTCTGAAATTCCTATTGTAGTGTAGATCACTACAAAAAACTATATCTTAACACGACTTATGTATCAATATAGGAGATAGTAGAAATAGACTTTCCAAGTGATAGATGAGTTCAAGTCTCCACATACCTTTTGTCGAAGAAGTTCCACAAGCTCCCCTTAGTAGTTCTTCCTCTTCAAATGATGAACTCTGTGAAATCTAAGCTCAACCACACTATCTATGTCCTAGTCCGAGACATCTATAAATAGGCTAGAAATCAAGACTTATAGTTTTAATCACTAACATTGACAAACATGCTTGAGATAGCAACGCATGCGAGTTTGACTGAGCAGTGCTCTAACAATCTCCCCCTTTGTCAATTTTAGTGACAAAACTATCAATACATATGGATTACAAATTAGATAGAAATTATAGCTTCTCATCCAAATGCTTGATCTCCTTGGCATCTTCAACGCGACTCGAAATCTTCGTCACTTCCAAGTACTCCATGATCGTAAAGGTTGTAAGTTCAACATCATAGTTGTTGAAGATCCGTAGCGATAACAATGAGAAAACAAAATGCTCTCAATCATTGTTAAAACAGTGTCATAATATTATTACACAACATCAAAGTTCAATTGTATCACAACTTTGACAACAATACTATGGTGATATGTATCACCCCCCCTTAGTCAATACTACATCTCAACATGAAAACCACCCCCCTTTACATAATAATCCGTAAACCATATGTATTTGTAGTATCATACTACACATTAATTCTCCCCCTTTTTGTCAATATAAATTGGCAAAGGTACGAAAACTAGTGGGATCCTCATGAAATTTTCACAGAGATACTTCATGACCAAAAGAGAATACCATATCAACTTATTTAGATGCCATCATAAAGCCGAAGCTAAATGCATTCATCAAGTAGTTTATAAAGATACAAGATAACCCCTAATAATTCCACAGCCGTACTCCCCACAAATACTTGGCAATTAAGCACAAGTTCAAAAAGAACTCTCCCCCATTAAAATGTCATTCCCGAAAGAACAACAAAGGCGACCTTGCTTTTATAAGAAAAGAAGGATTTCTTTTGGATAAAATCAAATCACATGAAAACATGAATTTGTATCCAACATATTCAATTGAATTAACCACAAGAGAACTCGTGATTAACACAATCGAAAAATACAACCAAATTAATCACAAGAAAACCCACGATTAATTTAATTGATATATACAACCAAATTAACCACGACGTGATCAATTCAATTGGTCATGCTCGACATAAGTGAACTTACGAAGCAACAACTAAAATAACCACAAGAGAATGATCAATTTAGTTGGTCATGCTCAAACATAAGAAATCTTATGGAGCAACACAGTATATGCACAAAGATGTGGATCGGAGATCGACCGATACTGCGGAATAAACAAGGATTCATTCTATTTTCCATCACTATTTGCACAATGACATATAATAAACTTAATCCCTGTAAACAAAAGCTTTATCCTTTCTTCCATCAAAACAATGACATAAAAAGCTTTAACTTTTGTAATGTCAAAAGTTCATTCTATCTTCTATCAATACTTTCATACCGACATAATAGAGATAACTTTTGAACAAGTATGGGATAGTCACAAATTCACGGACGTAAACAACATATCCCATAACAATTTGCAATATATAAAATCATAAAGATTAAGATTGCAAAAATCATCTTTCAAATAACTTAGAATAAATCTAAAAACATTGAAGATGAAAATCGTTGGACATAGCTATGTGTACTCACAATAATGGCTATTCCAAACCCTAGTTATTCTTCTAAAAAAAAAAATCTAAAAGAAAATTTACTAGATAAACTTAATCAAAACAACTCTAAAACCAAAGAGTAATCACAAGCGATAATCAGAGTTTCGGTACGGAAACTTCACTGGTTCCAAGACCTTCAAGCTTGTGACGGACCATGTGTGACATCTTCAGACACGACATTGAGACGATCCTTAAGACGTGTCTTCATTAGAGCCAGTTCGGTGTTGACCTTTATCAATTCGGTTCTTAACCCATCTAGCTCTTTTAGAGTGTTAACAAGCGACAATTTTGCATCGTTAAACTTTTCGATAAAGTTTTGAACAACTTCATTAGAAATCTCTTAATCGTCCTCAATATCAGACAAGTTATTAGGAGATTGAGAAGATATGTCATCAACTTCCACGAGAGTCCCTTTTTCCTTCTCCTCGAGTGCGAGACCAAAACCCTTATTAAGAAAACCTCTTGGAAAATAACTAGTTCCCGAAGGTGATCCCATTCTTGTCAAAAAGTACCTTGAAGTTTGTGTACTTTTCAACAGTTGGGTTCGGTATTTAATGGTTTCACAGAAACCCCGAGATTAGGGTTTCCAAAGTCGGTTCGTGACATGTAACAAGGATACCCGTACGAACACAAGCTTGGCCCATTATTCATAAACCACTCAAAACGAGAAGTACTCAATTAAGAAGACATATTAAGGAAGGTGTTTGGCTAAAAAGATTCACAAGTCTTAACTCAATAAACTTTTAGAATCTCCATAGGGAAGAGAGATTTAGAGCATAAGAGTAGCCACTTTGACACAACAACAACAACAAAAAATCAAAGAGAACACAAATACTAATGGACAGATGTTTGTGATTATCCAGCTAAGAACGATAAGAAAATAACATAGATAATTTACAACATCTCCCATCAAGTATACCTAAGTACATCTCACTCTACCAGGATCTTTCTTGAGAGTGAGGTTTCAACCTTGTGATTAATTAACACAAGTATGAGCCTTGAGCTCATTAAATGAACGTTTTTTTCGGTTAAACCTCTTCTTTATAATTTTTGGAGGAAAACCATTATGATGTGAAAAGTTATCACAAAATTTGCTATCATCAAAATATGACGCATAGTGCTAATTCTTACCTGAAGAATTTTTCCCAGAGGGAATAGACAGCCTGTTGATAATTTCTTTACATCCTTCAATTATCCCTTTTAAGTTGTCTTCCATGCCTCCATTTTTTCTTTATTCTTCTGGTACCTTTTTCACATCATTTATCTCCCCTTTTAAGGAAGAAAAACCATGAGTTCTTCTTGATCGAACAACATTGGGAAGTCTGTTAAATTCTTGAACATTGAAGAACACCTCGATCTGACTTTCTTGGTAGAATACACAGGGTAAGTACTAAAGCCAATTGGTTTAGACATACGAATGTCAGTTACACCTTTGAGGATTAAATCTAAGGTGTGTTGAAGACGAATGATAGAATTGTCATTCAACATAGATTTCTTCTTTTGTTCAACATGACCTTTTGAATCACAAAAGAGACATAATTTCTGATCACCTGAGTGATTAGAGGGAACAGACTCAATGCCATCGTTGGGAGACTTCTTCCTTCCATGTGATGTGGATATTCCTTGATTAGAGGAAGACACATGCACATCCTTTTTTATCGGAAGGGATTTTGGTTTTACTACTGAACCGAATCTTTTACGCTTAACTCGAAAGCGGTTGGTATTGTGGACTCTTTGGAATAATCTTGAACAGAGAGTTTACTCAAAAGATGTTCTATTTCCAAAGCATCCTCTTTGAGATTTTCTTCAAGAACTAAAGTGTTTTCCTCTCGAAGGACCCTTAGAAGAGAGTCATGCTTATTAGACATACCAAAAAGAGCATTGACTTTGTGCTTCAACCGATAGACATCATCAGCCTGGATTCTAAAGAATCTTAGAATCGTTAAACTCTCGTTGGCTGCATTCCTTTCAGCTTTCGAGTCAGACTCGTCAGTAAGGTGGTCAGAGAAACAGTTGTCAATGCAAGTTTGTTTCATTGGAACACTGGGTTCATCTATATTCGAGATTGATAAATCTTTCTCTTTCATAGATTTTATGGAAATAGAACTTTTATTTATAGCGATGCGTTTATCAGAGACAATATCGTCCATCCTCAGATCGCTACAAACACAAACTTATGAGGTCTTTAATGTGTTTGCCTGCTCTGATACCAATTGAAAATGCGGGGGTCTAACAACCACACCCAACAATTCATTTGGCAATCTGAGATGACTTACTCCAATACACTTTCTAGAGAATCAACTAGACAGTCAGACTCAATCTAGAATAAAGTGTGTCAAAGAGTTTTAATATCTCTAACTCTTAATTCAATCCGCAATTAGCAAATAGAAATATACAAGCCCGATTGAATATAAGAGGAGTAACTTGAACGGTACCAAAGACCAATGTTCAAGTGTCAATCAATGTAAATCAACAACCAAAGGTTGGATATTCTAATTGATTGATCTTAACGCACAACCTGTGATATTTCAATTATATAACAAAATATAATCCTGAATAGAAATAACACAGACACCAGAATTTTGTTAACGAGGAAACTGAAAATGCAGAATAACCACGGGACCTAGTCCAGATTAAACACCACACTGTATTAAGCCGCTACAGACACTAGCCTACTACCAATTAACTTCGGACTGGACTGTAGTTGAACCCTAATCAATCTCACACTGATTCAAGGTACAGTTGCGCTCCTTACGTCTCTGATCCCAGCAGATACTACGCACTTGATTCCCTTAGTTGATCTCACCCACAACCAAGAGTTGCTACGACCCAAAGTCGAAGACTTGATAGACAAATCTGTCTCACACAGAAAAGTCTATAGGATTGAATAACTCTGTTTCCCACATAAGTACCCAAGAGTTTTTGTTCCGTCTTTTGGTAAATCAAGGTGAATAGAAACCAATCGATAACCCGGACTTATATTCCCGAAGAACAGCCTAGAATTATCAATCACCTCAAAATAATCTTAATCGACTAGCGAAAGAAGATATTGTGGAATCACAAACGATGAGACGAAGTGTTTGTGATTACTTTTCTATCTTGCCTATCAGAGATATAAAATCTCGAGACAATTATTCATATTGTACTCAACACGATAGAAACAGCAAGATCAGATCACGCAACTACAAAGATAATAGTTGGGTCTGGCTTCACAATCCCAATGAAGTCTTCAAGTCATCAACCTACAGGGTCTCGAGAAGAAACCTAAGGTTAAAGGAGAATCGACTCTAGTTATGCAACTAGTAACGCACAAGAGGTGTGGGGATTAGGTTTCCTAGTTGCTAGAGTTCTCCTTTATATAGTTTTCAAATCAGGGTTTGCAATCTAAGTTACCTTGGTAACAAAGCATTCAATATTCACCGTTAGATGAAAAACCTGATTCTCCCAAGCTAATATCTTTCAACTGTTAGATCGAACTTAGCTTATTAAACACAAATGAAATGTACCCTTATTTAGGTTTATGAAACCGTACCTAAACGTGTACACCATGTTGGTTCACAAATAGTTAACCGAGGTTATCTATATGATTACTCTCATATCAACCTTATTCATCCTAACCATAACTAGTTTAAATGACTCAAATGAAACTAGTTAAAGAGTTGTTCAATTGCATAGAAAACACAATTGAAACAAAATCGGTTTGATTCACTTGAATCAATCATGAACATCATAGCCACGGTTTGCAAAGATTGCATTCCTTATGATTTAAATGTTTAAGTCCATGAACTGACCGATTTGACAAAGTAACCAGCTTAAGTATGCGTACTTAAGCAACCGGATTTGAGTTTGTTTAGTTTCCAAACTCAGCAGAAATTTTCGGTTCGAAAACTTCCGCCAGTATGCGTACATGGACGCATACTTACGGTGACTAGTTTAAGAGTTTGTCAAAACAAAACTCAGCAGAAATTTTCGGTTCGAAAACTTCCGCCAGTATGTGTACGTGTACACATACTAAACCTGTCTCCTTCACCAATTTTGTATACACACATATGCATACTCTTGGCTCCCGGTTTATGGATTTATACACTAATGCGCGAACACACTATATATGCTTATATCCAAAGATGGTTACATTCTCAACTCTTTATTTCAATCATTAAAACATTCTTCTATAATGATAATAGCCGTTTTCACACACTATTAGCATCAAAGCAATTTTCAAGATATTGAAATAATCATTATCGAAACATTCCAAGCCTACATCAACTGATTGTATCACACAAACCATGTAAGATGTTACTCGACAATTTTCTCATGATATAAGATGAACTTGGTCGAAGCGAAAGCTTACCAACACATATTTCGAGAAATATGTAAGCGGGATATACTCAGCTCGAAATCTCAAATGTGTATAGAGAAAACTATATCTTAACATGACTTATGTCTCAATATAGGAGATAGTAGAAATAGACTTTCCAAGTGATAGATGAGTTCAAGTCTCCACATACCTTTTGTCAAAGAAGTTCCACAAGCTCCCCTTAGTAGTTCTTCGTCTTCAAATGATGAACTCTGTGAAATCTAAGCTCAACTACACTATCTATGTCCTAGTCCGAGACATCTATAAATAGGCTAGAAATCAAGACTTATAGTTTTGATCACTAACATTGACAAACATGCTTGAGATAGCAATGCATGCGAGTTTGACCGAGCAGTGCTCTAACACTTCCTATAATTACCAGTTAACCCTAGCTAAAAACCCTCTTAACTTCCTTATGATGGTTGGAAGTGGCTAGTTCTTCATGCCCGCAATCTTGTTAGGATCAGCACAAACTCCTTCAGCTGTAATTATGTGACCCAGATATTCCAATTCCAATTTTCAAAAAAAGCACTTGGACAACTTAGCATATGTTGTCTTAATAAGGAAAAAATGAGTCCAAAATATGATATATGGTCAGACATGGTGGCAATGTAAACTAAAATTTCATCAAAAAAATACCAAAACAAACTTTCTCAAATAATAAGGAGCAAAAACTTCATTCTTAAACGTTTGAAATGTTGCAGGAGCATTGTTGAGTCCAAATGACATTACCTTGAACTCATAATGCCCTTGATGATTTCTAAAAGCAGTCTTATGGATGTCTAAAGGACTTACTCTTGATTTGGTGATATCCATCTCTTAAGTCAATCTTAAGAGAATTGGAGATATAAAAGGATTATGACTATATTGAATGATACCAGAAGAAAACAATTCTTTAACAAGCTGCTCAACCACATCTTTCTAGATATATGCACACTTATAGGGTATTTGATTAAGAAGTTGTGAATCTAGTTTTAATGGAATGATATGATCTAAAACTATGTGGGGTGGTAGTTGAGTTGGTTCAGCAAAGATGTCTTCATACTCATCTAAAATTGGTATTACTGGTGAAGGTAAGGTAATATAAGGGTTTTATGGAAGTGGTAACAAAAAAAAAAGATGACAAATAAGGCATATGTATTTTGGTGAATTTATTTTTTGAAAACTTCAATACTCATCATGAAAAGTGAAGGCTTAGTTGCACCACCAGTAAAATTAATCTTATGGCTATTGTAGTTAAAAGAAATACTCAATTTAGAAAGGTTGGACAATACATCACCTAGCTTCCTCAGCCAATCGGCTCCTAATACCATATCATCCAATCCTCCTAGTGGTAGTAACCTGAGATCCTAAACAAATCGATTACCTTGCATGCTCGATGATAGTTGTGCACATTTACGCCAATGCTCACTGTTTTCTCTATATTTACAACTGTAACCAACATGTGTGCAATATGTTTTATCTTGCAATTGATTCTAGTAGCTAAAACATAATAAATGAAACATGTAGTGCTGCCGGTGCCAATAAAAACTGAAATAGGATGTTTGTTAAGAAGACCAAGGATTCTTATAGTATCAGCAGTGAGTGCGTGCAAGGAAATTTCCATGCAGACTCAACTGGTAATTCAACACCTTCTTCAAAGATACCCTCTTCTATATCAATGTCATGTGTGCCAAAGTTGTTTACTTGCAGCATAAAGAGTTGTTGCCTCCCTTTACAGATATGACGAATCTTATACATATCATCACAATTGTAGGAAAGACCTTTGCCCCTTCAAATACACATTTTTTTTAGTTAAAATTTTAATGATAAGAAGAGAAGAAGTTGGTTTGGAAGTGTTGTGAGAAATTTTTTTGGGAGTGGTGGGTGCTGCAGATTTAGAGGAATTAAAGTAGGTAATGATTGATTTAGAAGGAAAAATAGGGTTAGATAATGATATGGAGGTAGTGAAATAGCTAGCAAAGGGTTTACTATCTTTAGAGATTGACTAACATTTTTTTTCTTGTATTCTGGCTAATGAGAAAGCTTGAACTAAAGTCGTAGAGTAGAACATAGCGAAATAATTCTTAATCTCCTCCTTTAGGCCACTGATAAAGCTCATGATGAAATACTCCTCACCTAGAGATGGATCTTTTTCCATCATTAAAGCCTTAAGAACTTCAAACAGCTCAAAATACTCTTTCACAGAATGAAGTTGCATCAACTTATTAAAACTACCCACAAAATTTTCATCAACTGGATTTTCAAATCTAGCACAAATACATCGAGCAAAATTATACTAAGTAATTCTATGTCTACCAACTTAAAAATTAAAAAAATCGTTTATCAGCCTAACTATAGATTGTCGTTATATCTACTTTCCGATGTTCTTCAGTATTGTGGAGTTGAAAATATCTATCATATTTTTGGACCCAACCTTGAGGATTATCCCCATTAAATCGTGTAAAATCACGTTTCAGTACTCAATTATAAGATTGATGAGATCCATTAAATAATAGATTACTGCCATGAGAATTACCTCCCAATATCTATCATATATTTGTATGCTTTCTCTATTAGAAAATGGTTCATGTCTTCTTGGTCAAATAGATTTAAAATGATTTTTTTTTCATGGTCTATATTCATTTGTTTCATGATTGAGTGGTTATCTCTAGGGTTCTGCACGAATATATCTATTTTTTATTGCTAGTTTAATCCCGGATATTGTATTTGTGCTAGATTTTGTTTCAAACTGGGTATGATATTCTTCTGATCTTTTTTTTTTTTGGTCTTTCTTCTTTTCGTCCTGTTTTGCCAGTGAAAAGTTGGATTACAAAATGGGGAGTTAAAGATGTTTGAAAATTGAGTCTCTTAAAATGGGGACCTTAAATAGGGGTTTTTGATTCATAAGGAATATGGAAAATCTTAATAGTCTACTTTCAATTGTTCGATCTGAGTCTTTAGTTAAGTGGATATTTTCTTTCCCTTAGCATGTTTGTCTTTTCGTTTATCCTTTCATGTGCCTTTTCAGCTTCTTGATTGATGTTATGCTTAATTGTTCTCTCTTGTTGCGAAGTGTATGTGAAGGGGGTACTTCTTCCCCCTTCTTTTAGGTAGTTTTAGAGTATATTCTACTAATAATTATGTGCTTTTATTTCTGTGTTCTTTTGTCTTGATATCCTTTGTATGTATCTTGTTTGTTATTTCAATTTAGCTCTCTATTTACTCCAACTCATATGTTGCCCTGATCATAGTGCTTGTGATTTTCATTTTTAATTTCTTTCTGTATCATCTAACTTTGTTCCCATGTAAGCTTCTTGAATTGATATTTGTCATGATCTTCAGCATGATTTGTTATTTGATGTCCGCTTTTTATGATGATTGTGTTTCCCTTGTTTTTCCTGCTCTGCTCCTCGCTTGGGGTTATTTCTTTTGGCTCTCTCTTCGAGAGTTTTATTCTGGGTATGGGGTTTTAGCCAGATCTAGGCTCTCCATTAGGGGTGTGAATGTTTGTTTACAATCTCGTGTGTTATTTTGTTAATTTTTATATCCCCTTATGATTATCTCTGTTATGCTTGTTGAATAATTGGTCTTTTTGCCCCAGAATAACGGTCTAAATGAAAAAAATATCCACATTATCCAACCATAGATTCACTGATCTGACCAAGCCCCAATGTAAGTCCATCAAATTATCCCTGACTTCCCCCTTTTACATATAATATTTAGTGTTGTAACTTTACAATAGTTCTTTAATTTCCTTTGGCGTCAAGCTTTGTGCGGTTTGGTTTGGATATACAAGAGGAGATCTGTGCAGTTTGGTTTGTCTATAACGAGGCTTCTCTCTTCGACTTTCTTCTTTTGAATTTTCAATTGTCAAACTACCTCCTTTTGTATCTTTGTTGTGTTCTCTATAGTTTAATCTGGATGCATATCATTCAAGTTCACTAGTTCCTGCAGTATTTAGTTTCCATTAAGATATTTATAGCCTCTTTTTCCCTTCAATAATAGATGGATATAACTTATTTTAACACTTGTTTTTTTTATTTAAGCTACTATAACATGATATTAGGTAGTTAATGATTAAGGCTTTTAAAATTACTTTAGATTAAATGTTTTCCTTTAGTTATTAGTAGTATTGCTTTATTTATTTTTGTTACGGCAGTTAGTTGCTATTTACTTTAAAAAGTTAAGGTCAGTGTATAACTCAATTTTCATTGTATTCTTTCTTTGAAATAATGATGTTGAAATCAATATTGACTTCTTGTTTCAGTAGATTAAGCTCAACGACTGGTGATCCTAATGGTTGTGTTTTTCCGGATATTGCAACCTCAACTCTCACCAAATGAATCCTTGATTGCGGCAATGCCTCAACCGTTATCCACAATCATTAGCAGGACCCTCGCCCCCCTTCCTGGACAAGTTACCGTGATATTTCTACCATTTTTTAAGGGATCCCTGCTAATATATTTTGATAGTTCTATCACGAGCACAAACGCTTAAATTTGACAACTTGCTTATGGACACGCATACTGTCATTATTAGAAGATAGCCCATGAGTACCGATAAAGAACGAATACTTCCTAGGTGCTTGAAGAATTATAAATGTTCATGAAATCTTTGCACTTTTATTTTCAGGGCTTATCGCGTTGTATTCTCTTTCCTTTGTCAAGGGCTCAAGGCCTTTCCCCTATGGGTTTTCCTTGTCAGAGTCTTAACGAGGCAACATATACATGTCCAGCACCATATCATGCCCTTTTTTACAGGGATATCATCAATTTTGTTGTTTACTCTCCATTATGTTTTTGCTTACCTCCCTTTTCGTGTAATAACTCTTTTATGTATGTTTCAACTCTGGGCAAACTAAAAGGGATAATCCATAGGGCTTCGTTTCTTTCCAGAGAGTCCCTTGAGAATTCCACCTACAACTAGCCTTTTTTGTATTTTTCGTATAATTTTTATCTGATTCAAACTATGCAGATTTATTATGTAGATTCTTATATTATATAAGTTAAAGTTATGTGAAGCTGTAAGAATTCACATTTGAGTTACTAATTTGAAGTACCAAGGTGAGGAACCTACGAGTTCACAACAAAATTGTTGGTGCATCTTTGTGTCTCTCGAGGGGTTGGTGCAGGTTGATGGATTGAGGCTCTAACTCTTCAGGTAGTACACATGCAAGTAGAATTCTCTTCTAAAGGTTGTTTGAGCAGTGCTATCCCATACAACTTTGCGGGATAGTTTCCCGTTCAAGCGGATTCTAAGACGTAGTAGAGCCATTCTGCAAAGTCGTGCGGAATAACATTTGTCTGTTTTGAAATGTAATCATTTCCATAATACCCCTCCAAGCAACAAGCAAGCAATATTTTTCTTTTTTCAAGCTATCATGTTTAAATAGGGCCATGAATACCTCTCCAATCCATAAACATGTATGCCTTTTTACTCTGTTTTCCTCTCAACGAGTAGATTTTTAAGTTCGCATGTCTAAATAGGAACATACATATACATATCCTTTATAAATAAAAACGAGTGTATATGCAGTTTCGGGGACAAAATAAGGTTCTTTTAAGTGGGCGGGCGCATCCGTGACTGGTTTTAATAAGGTATGGTTTGTTTTAAGAAGTTTAAATGTCCACAACTAATGGCTTGTGACTCCAAGAGGAACAACCAGTGGTATGGTGTTAGCTTGGAAAAACAATATGAATATTGTTATCCAAAGTTCTATTTTCAATCAGATAAATGCTACTTTATGGGATCCTGCCACATCTAGAGAAGCATCATTACGTGTTTCTATGGGATTTCCACTATAAATCATAAAATCAACTCCTGGAACTTGGTCAGAAATATGGACAACACCATGAATGGTCCTTGGTTAATCCTGGGAAACATAAATATTGTTTTCGATGAGGAAGACAAGAAAAGTGCACATATTTTTAATAGAACAGAAGCTGACATTTTCATTGACGTTGTCAACGAATGCCACCTAACTGATCTAGGATTCATTGGCTACCCTTTTACTTGATGCAACCAAAGAAACGGGAATGCCCTCACTGAAGAAAGATTGGATAGGGGTTTAGCTAAAGAGGAATAGTTAAATCTATACCCAAAAAGTTCTATGTATCATCTAGCAGCAATAGGCTCGGATCATTCTCCTATTCTTCTCAAAACTAACCCTATATGGAAGGATGGAGCTATTCCTTTTAAATATTTTGGAAAATGGATTGAACATCCGGAATATAAACGTCTTATTGCAGAGATTTGCACTGAAGTTATTCAGGGATTCCCGGATATGTCTTAGCTTCCAAGCTAAGGAGAGTAAAAGAATTCTCAGGAAATGGAATAAACTTCACTGTGGTTCCATGTCTAATAATATAACTAAGGTTAAAAACGATTTGGAAATAACGTTAACTACTCAAAGAAGAGACTCTCATCTCATATCTGACTTGAAAAGTCAACTTCTCATGTGGAATAAAATAAAAGAAGACTTCTAGAAAACAAAAAGTAGAGACAACTATATAAATCTGGGAGACAAATTTACTTATTACTTCCATAACTCTGCTAGAAAAAGATACAGAAGGAATAAAGTGGATTCCCTCAAACATTCTAATAGTATGTGGCTCAATGAGAGGAAACAAATTGATGATTGTCTTACTCAACACTTCCTATTAGTTTTTACCGTTGTTTCCCCTCAGTTAGATTAAGCAATGTTAGATCTCATTCCTTGTGTTATCTCTGAAAATGATAACAAAATTTCTCTAAGCTTCCTGATAGTTTAAAATTTTAAAGAGTTCTTTTTTCTATGGTTTCCCCCCCAAACTTCTTCCAAGATAATTGGGATGAAAAGAAGAGGGTACCCAAATATACCTCAATCTAAAACTTTTCCACATATAAAGCCTTTCTCCGAAAGTGATTGTCTATGGACCGAGTCGAGACAATACAACTAATCGGTTCACACTTCATGTGATCGTCTATGGATACGAGATCGAGACAATACGACAACAAGATAACTTGTGTGATTGACTATGGATACAAGATCGAGACAATACAACAACGAAGTATGTTTACTTGATAAAAGGTTCGGACTTAACCAAGCACGATAGGATTACTATCAAGTAAATAGGAATTAACGTTTGTGTGATTTACTTTAAATTATAATAACAACAATTATAATTGCGGAAAATAAAAGTAAATGACACAGTAAGATTTTGTTAACGAGGAAACCGCAAATGCAGAAAAATCTCGGGACCTTGTCCAGAATTGAATACTCTCAGGATTAAGCCGCTATACAAAATCTAAACCAACTTCGTATAGTTGAGACCAAGAAACTAAACCTATAGTTCACCTAGTTACGTCTGTATCCCTGCGCCTCCAACTTGTTAATAAGTCACACACTTGGAACAATTCCTTTGGTTCGTATTCCAAACAGTATAGGAACAACAAATCTGTTCGGTAACAACTCTTTTCAATCAAGTGATATGAGTTCGACAAAAGACTCTTCCGTTTATCCCAATAAACTCCTTTGTCAGGTCCTTATATCTATCTTATCAACAACTACCAAAGTAATTGTTAAGATTTTGCAATCAATACTTTTAATCACAAAGAATTGTATTGATGCCGATCTACTCAACTAATCAATCAAATCTATCACAAAGATAAACCGATTATAGTTGGATCCTTTTCTAGCCGAAACAAGTATTGTGCACACCAAAGATTATAAACCCAAATCAGAAATCTTCTTCGTCTTCAAATCTTCTTAGATCTTTAATAAAAACCTGCACACAATCAACTTGAATCTCTTGTGATCAATCACACACAGAATGGAGTCTGTTAACAATGGATTATCACAAGACGTCTTTAGATCTACAAACAATCTAAAGATCCCCGTCGAAACTTCGATTTAGTTTGAGTGAATCTTATATCAGAAGAGAAGATTCTCAAGCATAAACAAACTAGGTGCAATCAAAGTTCAACAACCGTTAGTCAATCAAATCAATCGAAAACTAATAATAGACCACAATTATCTCGTTTCCCACCAACGATACTAATAGAGCTTCTCAATCCCAAAGAAGTCTTTAAACCGAGCGGCTGTAAAAGATTTCGCCTAATTAGGTTACTTTTCTCTCCCAATAGGCGGCTCCACCAGTAACAACATAACTAGGTATTTTGCTTGGCAAGGAAGTTTAGTTTGCTCAAAATGTAAACTTCGATATTTATAGACCAAGGAAGTTTGGACACCAAGGAATTTCCAAAACCGAAAATATTCTCAAGATATGCAATATATTCCAGATTCGGTTTCCATAATTCCTGAAAATGCTTTGTCCAAATAATGACCGAAATCTCAGTAGAAAATATCCAATTAGTAAATGCACATTACCAATTTTTATTTTCTAATATAAAACTAAAAACCTTAATTAAAAGATTCTCAATTTATTTCGATCCGGGATTCTCCTTTAGCTATTAAGGAATATCTTTGAACAATAAAAGGTAAGAGTTACTGCACATGTTCAAAGTATGTCGACATCTTTACTTAATAAATCATCTTTCATATTTACTATCTTGGAATCAATTTTCCACACTTCCAAAACGAGTTTAGAATTGGTTCATCTGACTTCCAAGCACTATGTGATTGATTATCCTATCAAATCACCAAACATGGGTTTCACGGTTCTACCAAAACAAGTTTCGGTTCTACCTCCATGTGGGTACTAGAATTAGTCACGCTAGTTACCAAAAGTTGGTTGACTAGGTACTAGGATCGGTTCCCACATATATATGGTATCTAACTTGTATTTGGTGCACATGTCCATAAGATCGGTTCCCAATAACTAAAAACGTGTTGCACATGTTCATAGGATCAGTTCCTAATAACTAGAAACTTAATGCACCTCTTACAAGGATCGATTCCCCTTTTGTGATCGGTTGCACCTCTTACTAGGATCAGTTCCACAATGACTAGAGTTGGTCATACCAATTACAACAAATCGATCATACCATCTCAGGTGATTACTTAAGATCGGTTTCACTAATAAAAGTTATACCAATACAAAAGTCAGGCTTTGTGAATAGTTTTACCAAGAACATAAACAAGTTATGAGCGGTTATACTAAACACACATATTGGTAGTTCAAAAGATATGCAATGAATCACAATACCAATAAGCCTAGCGATTTCCCTTTCGATTCACAAAACAAGTTTATGAACGCACTTCCTTTAAACGAATGTAAAACATTGTTTCCAAGGATGAAATATTCACCTCATACCCATACATAATCACAATAGCAATATGACCAAATTACAAGAATTCATTACACATAAACCAATCCATAAATGCTTTACACTTAAAGCTAAATAATTTATCCCTTCCGAAACCTTTTCTTTCATTAAAGCACCGCAATCAAATTTTGTTAAGCAAAAGCAATAAATATATGCAACAAAATCGCTTTTCTTAAATAGGAAAACGATTAACTAACAAAGTCACACCTCAAATTTCGCAAAACAAGTTTATGAAAAACCGGTTTTAACTTATGCAATGCAAAAGTGAAACCCCGAAACACATATGCTTTTATGCTAAACCAAACGATTCAACATATTGTGATATTCATCATCTAATCTTATGACCAAACCTTTAAACACTTACTTTCACTTTAAGATCCTTTTTTGAACATCTTCTTCTTTCTTCATGAAGCCAATCCTTTTTGACTTTACTCTTAATATCAAGAACTTAAGTTGATCTTTTTGATCTAGATCATGAGAAGATGGACGAAGATCGATGAGTATCCTTTATGAATCTCTTATTTCTTTTCTTTAAGAGATCTCCGAAACTTTCTAGTAATCAATGATAATGATTGTTCAATTTCATCATTTAATCAGAATTTTCTTAAGATTGGAAATCTTAGCAATATGACCAAACCCTTTACACTTAAAGCATTGCGGTTGATATTCATCAACCTTTTGACAGAACTCGATCATGTGGACGAGAAGATCGCTCATCTGAATCATCCATCAATGATAATGATTGTTCAATTTCATTCCTCTCCATTCATCCAGCTTCCTAACTTTTGCAACTTTAAAAGCGATTCCTTTTGTTTGAATAGATTGTGATTCATGATCAAAGATATTTAACTTTCCAACGAGTGTGCTTCATGAGAGAGTTGAAAGATCATTTGCTTATACGATTGCATGTTTCTTAGAATCGTATCTAGATGGCAACGATCCGAGAATTTTGCACACTATATCCTTTTCAGAAATAGTCTTTCCAAGAGAGAAAGGAGCATTAATTATCTCAGAGAGTTTAATATGAAACTCTTCAAAAGTATCGTTGTCATCCATTCGATGGTTTTCCCAATCGGATGTAATAGTTTGAAGTCTAGCTTCTTTATCTAATGTGTTTTCTTCGAATACGATCTGAAGATTATCTCAAGCTTCATTCGAAGTTTGACATGTTGATATATGATGTTGTAGATAATGACTTACAGCATGTATTATAGCATTCAAACCATCTGAATTCTGATTTGCAAGAGCCTTTTCTTCATTTGAAAAATCTACTAAGCGTTTAAACTCAGTTTCCGAATTTTCTATCTTTGGAGGAATATAACCATCGACGACTAATAGCCATGTATTAAAGTCTCGTGATTGAAGAAAAGATCTCATTGCAGATTTCCACCATAGATAGTTTGTTCCGTCAAATCTTGGTGGTATGTTAATTGAAGTCGATTCATGAGAACTCGAGTTCATTCTTATAGGTTGGATCGCACCAAACACGGATTGTTAGATCTTTTCGTGTTTGCCTGCTCTGATACCAATTGAAAAGACGAGGGTACCCAAATATACCTCAATCTAAAACTTTTCCACCTATAAGTCCTTTCTCCGAAAGTGATTGTCTATGGACCGAGTCGAGACAATACAACTAATCGGTTCACACTTCGTGTGATCGTCTATGGATACGAGATCGAGACAATACGACAACAAGATAACTTGTGTGATTGACTATGGATACAAGATCGAGACAATACAACAACGAAGTATGTTTACTTGATAAAAGGTTCGGACTTAACCAAATACAATAGGATTACTATCAAGTAAATAGGAATTAACGTTTGTGTGATTTACTTTAAATGATAATAACAACAATTATAATTGCGGAAAATAAAAGTAAATGACACAACAAGATTTTGTTAACGAGGACACCGCAAATGCAAAAAATCTCGGGACCTTGTCCAGAATTGAATACTCTCAGGATTAAGCCTCTATACAAAATCTAAACCAACTTCATATAGTTGAGACCAAGCAACTAAACCTATAGTTCACCTAGTTTCGTCTGTTAGAGCATAGTTCGGTTGAACCCACCAAGCGTTGGTATGTTAAGTTTGGTTGTCATATTTAGTGAACCAAAACTCATTTAAAGAGTCGTTTGATTATGTACTAGAGTCAACTTCGTATAGGTTAGCTTGAAAGTATTAGGATATGAGACATTACAAGTATTACGAAGACTTGAAGAAGTGAAGAAGTAAGGAGCTACAATGACAACATCATCCTTCCACTTTAGGTTAGTGATATTTGACTTGAACTGTTTCATTACCTAACGTATCTTTCAAGTCGTGCATATTGAAAACATAATTGCAAAGCATGAATAATTACACTCTAGTTAGACATAGTATTAAGGAATACAATACGAAGTATAACGCTTATCTTTTGAACTTCGTATATAAGACATCAACATAATCGTTTAAATGCTATTGTGATTATGTATGGGTATGAGGTGAAGATTTCATCCTAGGAAACAATGTTTTACATTCGTTTAAAGGAAGTAAATCCATGAACTTGTTTTGTGAATCGAAGGGAAATCGCTAGGCTTATTGGTATTGTTATTCATTGCATATCTTTTGAACTACCAATAAGTGTGATTAGTATAACCGCTCATGACTTGTTTATGTTCTTGTTAAAACTATTCACAAGTCCTGACTTTTGTATTGGTATGACTTTTATTTAGTGAAACCGATCTTAAGTAATCACCTGAGATGGTATGATCGATTTAGTGTTATTGGTATGACCAAATCTAGGCAAAGGGGAACCATCCTAGTAAGAGGTGCAACCGATCACAAGAAGGGAATCGATCCTTGTAAGAGGTGCAACAAGTTTCTAGATATTGGGAACCGATCCTATGAACATGTGCAACACGTTTTTAGACATTAGGAACCGATCCTATGGACATGTGCAACAAATACAAGTTTGATACCATATATATGTGGGAACCAATCCTAGTACCTAGTCAACCGAATTTTTGGAAAGCTAGTGTGACTAAATCCAGTACTCACATGGAGGTAGAACCGAAACTTGTTTTGGTAGAACCGTGAAACCCATGATTGGTGATTGAGTGTTCTTAATCAATCAGATAGTTCTTGGAAGTCAGATGAACCAATTCTAAACTTGTTTGGAAGTGTGGCAAATCGATTCCAAGATAGTAAATATGAAAGATGATTTACTAAGTTAAGATGTCGACATACTTTGAACAAGTGCGGTAACGCTTATCTTTTATTGTTCAAAGATAATCCTTAATAGCTAAAGGAAAAAATCCTGGATCGAAAAATAAGTTGAGAGTCTTTTAATTAAGGTTTTTAGTTTTATATTAAAAAATAAAAATTGGTAATGTACATTTACTAATTGGAGATTTTCTACTGAGATTTCGGTCATTATTTGGAAAAAGCATTTCCAGGAATTATGGAAACCGAATTTGGAATATATTGCATATCTTGAGAATATTTTCGATTTTGGAAATTCCTTGGTGTCCCAACTTCCTTGGTCTATAAATATCAAAGTTTGCATTTCTAGCAAACTAATCCTCAGAGCCAGCAAAACTACCTAGTTGTGTTGTTACTGGTGGAGCCGCCTATTCGGAGAGGAAAGTAACCTAATTAGGCGAAATCTCTTACGAACGCTCAGTTTAAAGACTTCTTTGGGATTGAGAAGTTCTATTAGTACCGTTGGTGGGAAACTAGATAATTGCGGTTTATTATTAGTTTTCGATTGATTTAATTGACTAACGTTGTTGAACTTTGATTGCACCTAGTTTGTTTATGCTTGAGAATCTTCTCTTCTGATATAAGATTCACTCAAACTAGATTGAAGTTTCGACGGGGATCTTTAGACTGTTTATAGATCTCAAGACGTCTTGTAATAATCCATTGTTAACAGACTCCGTTCTGTGCGTGATTGATCACAAGAGATTCAAGTTGATTGTGTGCAGTGTTTATTGAAGATCTAAGAAGATTTGAAGACGAAGAAGATTTCGATTTGGGTTCATAATCTTTGGTGTGCACAATACTTGTTTCGGTTAAAGAGGATCAAACTATAATCGGTTTATCCTTGTGGTAGATTGGATTTATTAGTTGAGTAGATCGGCATCAATATAATTTTTTGTGATTCAAAGTATTGATTGCAAAATCTAGATAATTACTTTGGCAGTTGTTATTAGATAGATTTAAGGACCTGACAAAGGAGTTTATTGGAATAAACGGAAGAGCCTTTTGTCGAACTCACATCACTTGGTTGAAAAGAGGTGTTACCAAACAGATTTTTTGTTCCTTTACTATTTGGAATACGAACCAAAGGAATTGTTCCAAGTATGTGACTTATTACAAGTTGGAGGCGTGGGAATACAGATGGAACTAGGTGAACTATAGGTTTAGTTGCTTGGTCTCAACTATACGAAGTTGGTTTGATTTTGTATATCGGCTTAATCCTGAGAGTATTCAATTCTGGAAAAGGTCCCAGGATTTTTCTGCATTTGTGGTTTCCTCGTTAACAAAATCTTGCTATATCTTTTACTTTTCTATTTCCGCAATTATAATTGTTTTTATTATAATTAGAAGTAAAATACACAAACGTTAATTCCTATTTACTTGATAGTAATCCTATTGTGTTTGGTTAAGTCCGAACCATTTATCAAGTAAACATACTTCGTTGTTGTATTATCTCGATCTTGTATCCATAGTCAATCACACAAGTTATCTTGTTGTCGTATTGTCTCGATCTCGTATCCATAGACGATCACACGAAGTGTGAACCGATTAGTTGTATTGTCTCGACTCTGTCCATAGACAATCACTTTCGGAGAAATGACTTATAGGTGGAAAAGTTTTAGATTAAGGTATTTATGTACCCTCGTCTTTTCACCGTCTGTATATCCCTGCGCCTCCAAGTTGTTAATAAGTCACGCACTTGGAACAATTCCTTTGGTTCGTATTCCAAACAGTAAAGGAACAACAAATCTGTTCGGTAACAACTCTTTTCAATCAAGTGATATGAGTTCGACAAATGGCTCTTCTGTTTATCCCAATAAACTCCTTTGTGGTCCTTAGATCTATCTATCAACAACTACCAAAGTAATTGTTAAGATTTTACAATCAATACTTTGAATCACAAAGAATTGTATTGATGCCGATCTACTCAACTAATCAATCAAATCTATCACAAAGATAAACCGATTATAGTTGGATCCTTTTCCAGCCGAAACAAGTATTGTGCACACCAAAGATTATGAACCCAAATCAGAAAAAAATTTCGTCTTCAAATCTTCTTAGATCTTCAATAGACACCTGTACACAATCAACTTGAATCTCTTGTGATCAATCACACACAGAACGGAGTCTGTTAACAATGGATTATCACAAGACGTCTTTAGATCTACAAACAAATCTAAAGATCCTCATTAAAACTTCGATCTAGTTTGAGTGAATCTTATATCAGAAGAGAAGATTCTCAAGCATAAACAAACTAGGTGCAATCAAAGTTCAACAACCGTTAGTCAATCAAATCAATCGAAAACTAATAATAAACCGCAATTATCTAGTTTCCCACCAACGGTACTAATAGAGATTCTCAATCCCAATGAAGTCTTTAAACCGAGCGGCAGTAAGAGATTTCGCCTAATTAGGTTACTTTCCTCTCTGAATAGGCGGTTCCACCAGTAACAACCTAACTAGGTAGTTTTACTGGCTCTGAGGATTAGTTTGCTCGAAATAACTTTAATATTTATAGACCAAGGAAGTTTGGACACCAAGGAATTTCCAAAACCGAAAATATTCTCAAGATATGCAATATATTCCAGATTCGGTTTCCATAATTCCTGGAAATGCTTTGTCCAAATAATGACCGAAATCTCAGTGGAAAATCTCCAATTAGTAAATGCACATTACCAATTTTTATTTTCTAATATAAAACTAAAAACCTTAATTAAAAGATTCTCAATTTATTTCGATCCAGGATTCTCCTTTAGCTATTAAGGAATATCTTTGAACAATAAAAGGTAAGCGTTACTGCACGTGTTCAAAGTATGTCGACATCTTTACTTAGTAAATCATCTTTCATATTTACTATATTGGAATCGATTTGCCACACTTCCAAAACGAGTTTAGAATTGGTTCATCTGACTTCCAAGCACTATGTGATTGATTATCCTATCAAATCACCAAACATGGGTTTCACGGTTCTACCAAAACAAGTTTCGGTTCTACCTCCATGTAGGTACTAGAATTAGTCACGCTAGTTACCAAAAGTTGGTTGACTAGGTACTAGGGTCGGTTCCCACATATATATATGGTATCTAACTTGTATTTGGTACACATGTTCATAGGATCGGTTCCCAATAACTAAAAACGTGTTGCACACGTTCATAGGATCGGTTCCAAATAACTAAAAACTTGTTGTACCTCTTACAAGGATCGATTCCCCTTTTGTGATCGGTTGCACCTCTTACTAGGATCGGTTCCCCAATGACTAGAGTTGGTCATACCAATTACAAAAAATCGATCATACCATCTCAGGTGATTACTTAAGATCGGTTTCACTAATAAAAGACATACCAATACAAAAGTCACGCCTTGTGAATATTTTTACCAAGAACATAAACAAGTTATGAGCGGTTATACTAAGCACACATATTGGTAGTTCAAAAGATATGCAATGAATCACAATACCAATAAGCCTAGTGATTTCCCTTTCGATTCACAAAACAAGTTTATGAACGTACTTCCTTTAAACGAATGTAAAACATTGTTTCATATGATGAAATATTCACCTCATACCCATACATAATCACAATAGCATTCAAACGATTATGTCGATGTCTTGTATACGAAGTTCAAAAGATAAGCGTTATACTTCGTATTGTATTCCTTAATACTACGTCTAACTAGAGAATGAAACAGTTTGCACCAGGGAATGAAAGATACGTTAGGGAATGAAACAGTTCAAGTCAAATATTACTAACCTCAAGTGGAAGGATGATGTCGTCGTTGTATCTCCTTACTTCTCCACATTCTTCAAGTCTTCACGTAATACTTGTAATGTCTCATATCCTAATACTTTCAAGCTAACCTATACGAAGCTGACTCTAGTACATAATCAAGCGACTGTTTAAATGAGTTTTGGTTCACTAAAATATGACAACCAAACTTGACATACCAACGCTTGGTGGGTTCAACCGAGCTATGCTCTAACAACTTTTATAACTCAGGCACTTACAACCGGCAGAGGAGGTAATGGGTAGTAAAGGCGAGATCGTGGGGGACGTGGCAGCGGAAAACAAGGCATGACAGCGGTTAGGAAAACCGAAGCATATTTCTTACCATCGTGTGGAGCACACGAGTGGAAAGAAGGGGAATAAATGTAGTAGCAATTAGTTAACATATGAAGGTGGCGCAATCCTAAGCTATGAAAGGAAGCAAGGCAAAGCACAGAATCACCCTATCGGATCTAGCATAGTAAAATAGAGTATCTACTGCATGTGGAGGAGGAGATAACACGTGTAAAGTAAAGGCCGTATTCAAAGATCGGGTCTCATTCAAAGACAAGGCATTAAATGCACTGACAGAGTACGCGCAAGAGCAGAAGGGTCACGTCATGATCGGCTCAGGTATAAAGGACTGCAAACTCGGATCGGGCAGAGCATGAATGTCAGACTAACTAATATCGGGACCATTACCATTGAACGAAGGTTAACTTGAGCCGAGAAAAGATAAATCGGGAGACCTATTCATCAACAGAGGATAGAGCCGGGAATGAAGTATCGGAAGAAGATGTCGATGATCACCCGACAAGACCATCAAGACGGATAGGAAGTGACTAACACTGTAATCACGTTGTATGAACATCTTAGCCTATAAATATAGACCCTTGTAATGAGAGAAAGGGGCAAGTGATTTGTAAGTGAGTAAGGGGAGAGACTGAGTATTGTTGAGAGCCATCTTCATTGTAACTTGAGAGAAGTAATAAGATCATCTTTTCACCCCCGTGTACGTAGGTAATCATGCCGAAGCACGCATATCTTGTGTTCTTATGAGTCTCTTACTTGCTTATCTTGCTATCTCTTCATTGTGAATGTTAGATGTAGGATGTATAGCTTCTTACAACTACAAGTGAAAATGGATAGATAATGATGGTTGTATTAGGTTGTTTGCTTTATCAACTCTCTAAGGGTTTTTATTCCGTAGAAGAATAGCAAACAAACATGAGGGAGTTTTGGAAACACGTTAGTGCCTAACGATTAGGTTAGAAGGGCCGAGTTGGTATTTCCTAAATATTTCTTACTTATTAGGTTGTTTATATGTTGACCAAAATTTTGAGAAATTATTCCCTCCTCGAATTCATTCCTTTCCTCCTAATAACAAAACTTATAGACTACGTGGAGTCCTACCAAAAATAAATGTGTGCTTATGAAGGTCCGGTTTTGAGTAAACCGATAAACCAACATTTAATAGATGCATCATGGTATGTTGGAAACAATGAAGAAATAATGAAATCGGATCTCAAACAGCTGAGTCGCGGACTAGGTCGCTATCTTTAAGGTATTTCGCGACTCAGCCTCTTGATTGTGCTAGCAACAAAAATTGTCGAACACCTATGGGATAAAACAATGATTCACTCTCTTGTTCGATTTCTCTCGCACCTTGAGAAATCGAACCAACTATAACTCTTTCTTTCTTATCTTGCTCGAACTCAATAGATGTAAAAACAACTGCTTTTTCATCCTCTCGAAACCAGTCTTATAAAACTCAAGAGAATCAATCAACTTTAATGACAATAAATTTTGAGTAAATACACTCAATTAACTTTCCGTAATTTAGAAAACGGGCAAAATATAATTGCCTAAATTAATGAAATTAATTAAGAATATTAAGTTGACAAAAACGCTTTTTGGAAATCGAAGTTAAATCGCAAAAAAACATTTTGAAATCAATGAGACCTCCCAAGACCCCAAGGCCCCGCTCTCCCGGATTTTATTAAGTATATATAAATATATAAATATACCTATTCAAATGCATGGGGTGAGACTTGAACCCAAGTCTATAGTGTGGGAGCCCAAAATAATACCACCACACTATCTCTCTAAGTTTGATATAATATTACAAAACAAAATTTTTAAATATATATCCTAACATGGTATCTCAGTGAACAAAATATTCCTAGATTGAAATTATTGGATCCTCTTTCTGGAAAGGCAAACTTATGTTTATTCCCTGTGTATCATGTGAAGCTGATCATGATTGTCGACAAGAGATGTGTGTGTGTAGCATACGTCCGACTTCTCCATATAGTGTAGTGTACAATCTTCCAGTACCTCTCTCTCATTATGCAGTTAACGTGCTGGTCACTTGGTACGCAAGGCTTGTAGGTGAACTGAAAGCCATTTACCGACACTATCAGAAGGAGTCCGTGAATCCATGTGGACCTTGTATAATTCATGTGTACCGGAGAAAAGTCTATGTCGTATTTGAGATTTCTTTGAAGTCTGAGGGACTAGTAATTGTCTAGTAATTATCAACTCTTCGAACTTATATACCTTCTGTGACTGTACTCAATCTCATCAAGCAAGCTGTGATTGAAGGTTTCCTTTCTACTTTCTAGCTTCTCTTTTACCCAAGCAGTTATTACCACTCCAGGTTTCTTGGTGATTGCCATAAAGTTGTAGGCAGCAAGAGGAAGTTTTGATTTTCAGATAGCAACGCAACAAAATGAAGTTTTTATTATCAGTAGGCAATCTTGGGTACGCATCCAATGGGGGACTCAATGGCTACCGTACATACACTTGAAATACAAAATGAATAAATGCGAATTGTCCTTGCCGACGCAGTAGTGCGGCAGGGATTGAATATGGAACCACTACTAGTCCACTCATACAGATGGTGGAGCCATATGAGGTCCAATAATGGACGCAGTAGAGCCACTCATTTCTTGCTTTGTACTATAATCACCTTATTTTTAGGGGAATATATATGCAGCAAAAGTAGTTCCATTTCCATCACCATAAAGTCTGATTTTCATAGACATGGGCCTGTTTTTTCAATTTATTAAGAGTGTCCTTCCCGTTTGAATTTGAACGTTTTTTTGGGGACCAGCCTTTTTTTGGGGACCATTGTTTTATTTTGGGTAAGACATTAGAAGTAATTCTAGGTCACCCCTTATCTAAATATTTATATTAATACCAAAACTACCCTCTGATTATATTTGGTTAATGATTAGCTAGTGCTAATATTAGTTAGTGTGATTAGTGAAATGATTTTGAATAAAGATTTGAGATTAAAAAATCAGATTTTTAAAAAAGAAGTAGAATTATTGAGAGAGAGAAGTTTGAGAAGTTGAAGAATAAAACCATGGAAAATAAAAAAAATTTTGAATTCACTAATCTAGACTACTCAAGTGATGATTCAATTGATGATAGCTCATCTGAATCTACATCTCCTTCCTCTCCTAGAGTATATGTCAATCTTCACAATGATCCGGATATGGATAATTTCTTAGATGGTGAATGTATTCTTCCCCAAAGCCAATTTCAAGATAGTGAAAACGATGGATTTTACCAACCACAACCGGAGGAAGAATATTGGGGTACCTGTGTATGCTCAAAACTTAGGTAATGTTGGTTGAATTGGTCCAAATTTTCAAAAAAATGTGAATTTTTAGAGTAGATTTGTGCTTGTTCTGTTACCTTGTGTGAAGAACATGTAACCGAACTCATCTCGAAAGTGTAGTTCTTGCTTATTTTTTCTAAACACGCAGTTACCGAACTCTTCATTAATGGAGGTTTTTTTAAAGTTCGGTTAATGAATAGTTACCGAACTCTATAAATAGGATTACAAAGGTTATGTCTCGGTTTGGCCGAAATGTAACCGAACTTTAGGGTCTATGAGTTCGGTTAGTTCGCAACCAATAACTAACCGAACTTACGTAAAATAATATTTCACATTAGTGTATAAAGTTCAATTGGTTCGCAAACTTCGTACCAACCCTTAATCTAACCGAACTTACGTCCAATAAAATTTTGATTTAGTGTACGTAAAGTTCGGTTAGTTGTGAACTTGGTTGTCAAACCGAACTCAGAGTTCGGTTTTCCAGAAAAAATTATCATATAACCGAACTTTAGGGTCCATAAAGTTCGGTTGGTTCGCAAACTTCATACCAACCCTTAATCTAACCGAACTTACGTCCAATAATTTTGATTTAGTGTACGTAAAGTTCGGTTAGTTGTGAACTTGGTTGTCAAACCAACTCGAGTTCGGTTTTCCGAAAAAATTATCATATAACCGAACTTTAGGGTCCATAAGTTCGGTTGGTTCGCAAACTTCATACCAACCCACTAACCAACCGAACTTACGCATAATAAAATTTTGATTTAGTGTACGTAAAGTTCGGTTAGTTGTCAATTTGCTTGACAAACCGAACTCTAAGTTCTGGTTTTCCGATAAAATTATCATGTAACCGAACTTATTTCTAATTGCAATTGATGTTGTTCCTTTTCTTGTAGATTGAATGTCAACCTATACCAATGGATAATCAACCTTCTCCGGTTGGCATGTTTGTTTGAAGATACATCTAATCACTATGTCAATGATTTGGTTTTTGATGAAACTATTGATGCGAAGAATTGGGCTAGAGAACATGCCAAGAAAGCCATGTGCGTATTAGTTTTGAATGGAAAAGAAGCCAAACTCGTTTTGAAATGGTTTGTGAGAGAAGTGGAGATCCCAATGTTAGTCACAAGAAGAAGGGTTATGTGTATAAAGGAAAGACGATTTAGGAAGAACACAGGCGTGCTCAAAGAAAACTAAATGTCCGTTCAAGCTAGTATTTAGTAAGTGCAAAAAAAAGAATGGATGGGTTCTATCTATGGATAAGGTGGTAGGCCATCATAACCACCCTCGTCCGGATGATCTTGAAGGACATGCAATGGCCGCTCGGCTCACTCCTCAAGAAATGGAGAAAATAGCTAAATTTAGGAGAATGGGAATTTCACCACTTAACATGCTTCGCTTACTAAAGGATGATAACAAGGATAATGTATCATCTTTGACGACCATTTACAATGCAATTGAGACAATTAAAAGGATTGAATGGAAGGATAGAAAAGTGATGCAACAATTGTTTTTGGTAGCTAAAGAGAAAGGCTACGCGGTTCAAAAGAAGGTAGGTCCTAAGATCAAATAACGATCTCTTCATTGCGCGTGATCCGAAGAGTGTTCAATTGGCTCAATCCTTCCATCAAGTTCTTATAATGGATTGCACTTACAAGACTAACAAATACGAGATGCCATTGTTGAATATTGTTGGTCGTACCTCGACGAAGTCACCGTTTACCGTTGCTTTTTGTTTTCTAGAAGATGTGCAAGAACCAAGTTACACTTGGGCGCTACAACAAGTGAAGGCCATATACCGAGATGATGATATCCCCGCTATTATAGTGACGGACAACGATGTAGCATTAATGAACGCAATAGAGAGAGTCTTCCCATTAGCACATAATATGCTTTGTACGTTCCATATTTGGTGTAATGTGATGAATAGGTGCAAGCCTCAAATTTGTCCACCAAAGAGGAAAGCATTTGAAGAGATTAGTAAGCTAAATGGAAGATGAACAAGCGACTGCAAAAGAGGAATTCGATATACAATACACTATAAATCACGCTAAATGGGTTGCTTTCTCTGGTGAATGGGAGTCATGTATGTTTTTTCGATTCAATAAAATGAGTGACTTCAAATACTGGTTCAATTTTAGCTGGTGTGAGTTCGGTTACATTACGAAATCAGCGAAGGAACCGAACTTTTGGATCACCAAGTTCGCATTCGCAAAATATTGTCAAGGAACCGAACATTACACTGTAACTTCTTGTTCTGAGTTCGGTTAGATTACGTTTTCTACAGGTAACCGAACTTTACACTTTAACTTTTCAAATTTTCTTGTTCTGAGTTCGGTTACATCGTATTACTCTCTGATTAACCGAACATTATAGTTCTAATTACACTGCAAAATATTACTGTGCAACCGAACATTACACTCGTAACTTTAGAAATTTTCTTGTTATGAGTTCGGTTAGGTTTCCTTTCTTGTATGTAACCGAACATTAAGTTCGATTGACCCAAAAACATTGTAGGTAACCGAATACAGAGTTCATTGTTTACTTAGATTTAGTATCTTAACCGAACTAACTAATTGTTTCTTAAAAATTTGAATGTAATGAAACACTTAATCGTCAAATAGCCAAACTAATCCCTTAGAACACAAATTAAAAACCAAATTAAGAAATTTAATTACTAATCCACATCACTAAATGTTGGAAGCCCACGAACATAAGGAAACAAACTACCAAATCCATTATAAAAAGTATTCCAAATATAAGGAACCGAACTACCAAATCCGCAATTAAAAAGTCTTCCAAACATAAGAAACCAAAGTAATAATTGTTGCAATCACTCATTTACCACGACCACTACCAAACTTTTCTACTCTTGCGTTTAGGAGCTTTAGGTCGTCCTTCGTCGCTTAGAGTGTCATCTCCACCGCTTTGTTGTTCAACCATCCGACTTGAACCTTCCCCTTGTCGGCGACTCCTCTCGACGGCATGGTCTGGCTTGGATCAACCTGGCTTGTATCGACAAGGCTGGGATTAAAAACATTAGTTATTTGGTTGTACAGGTCTGTTTGTTCTCGAGTATCCATCGGCTCTCCACTCCGGATTTTTGCCATCATTTTCTTCAACAATTTTCCACTTGCCTTCACCTATTCTCATCAAAAACATAAGTAACTATTATTTTTCAATACTTCATAACAATTTGAAACACAAAAAGAAGAGTAAATTTCTTCCGCCGAATTCCACAAGATCAAGGCCTCATCACCACACAGAGGGGTATGCTTCATAATTTTCTTAGCCTCTTTCTCCATTGTCTTTGCTTTTGTCTTCTCAGCACGGGCTTGTTGGACAGTGTTTATTACACGAGGATGAGAAACATGTTCATACCATTCCATATATCCCTCGTCAGCGGCATTTGGCTCATCAAAAGAATCTTGTAACTCTTCAGCTGGAACAAGATAATCCCCAAAGTTCTTCCAGAGGTGGTCCACCGATGGAGCAGATCGTATTTGTGGGTGAACTTCATCTCGGTGTTCTTAGTTCCCTCGCTTCTTCACCTTGAAGTTGAAGTTTTCCACTTGTGGGACACTTTGGACACAAGAAACTTGTCTTAATACTCTTAGAGGATTATACATTGTACAACCTCCGTGGATGAAACAACGGTCCATTATACCCCGCAACAGTGAGAAATCAATAACCTCAACATCCTCCTCTCGTCTTCATCCGATGGAATGGTGTAAGGATGGAAAACCACATCTTCCATCGTTAACGTATCCAATTTCTCCCTCAACTCCAACACCTTTTTTTTCTTATTCTTTTCCTGTGAATTCAAAAATTCATATTTACCAGCTGTAGGCTTCCCATAAGGCCAAGGAGTGTGAGCATGAGACAATTGAAGTTTAGGGAAGTGGTCGTACACCCAAACCTATAAGAAGATGCAACAAATAATACATTCGCAATATGATTAGTAACAATACACATTCATTCACTTATATATTGAAACACACAAACGATAATTTAACTGGGCACTCAACAAGGGTGTATAAGCCTCCAAAATATAGACTCTTAAGCCTCGAAGCTTTTCTGAGTTCCTCTTGAACGAATGAAAGCACCGCAATGCCCCAACAGTAGTTGTTCACCTCATCCAAGGGGTCCAATAGCTGGAGGTAATGAGCATTTACCACGTGACCTGAACTGTCAGGGAAGAAAATGGTTCCTAGTTGATATAACAAATAAGCAGTCACATGGTGCTTAACCTTCTCCCTGTCATCACCAACTTTCCTCGAGCAACCAAATCTTTCGTCCCGAAAACTCATCAAACAAGGTCTTGAGCTTGATCTTTTCAACTTCTTCTTGTACGTGCGGTCTGCCTCAAACTCATTATACTCATCACCTTCGTCAGGCTCTTTGTTAGCTCGTCTAAACTCACATTGTGCCTTTTTATCGCTCCATCCTAGACACCTTTCGCATAGCTTTTCAAGAAGTTCAAAACTCATCGAAGGATCGTAGCCATCTCGAACACTTGTTCCTGTTATTGGTAGGGCTGTGATTCTAAAACAATCATCCGGAGTAATTGCCATCTCACCAAAAGGTAGATGAAAGGTATCCGTCTCTCGGATAAGACCTCTCGGCAAATGCGAGAATAAAGGACAACATCAAATTTTTGGTGCGCATGTTGTATCCCGTTCCATAGTACACAATCAAATACCGCCTAAGCGGACCTCATCACACTCATTTTCTATATTCCATATCTTGTTCTTTTGACGTTTCAAAACACGAACAAACATTAGTATGATCCTACAAAAGCAACAAACTATCTTATATACTAATATATAGAAAAGAACAATATATGTCAAAATATAAGTTCAAATAAAAGAAGATGACTGAGAAATCTTGATGGTTAAGATTGAATCATACCTTTGTCGCAAAGATCTTGGCAGCCCATGAGTTTTTGTAGCCCATCAATAACTCCCCTCCATCTCTCGGAGTACCATAAGTTGGATTCTTTGGAGACAAACACAAATTGTCATCGGAATGTAAGAATATCTAGCACAAGGCTTTTTAGGCGTCTTTCTAGGTTTCTTTTGCACTATTTCTACTTGTGCCTCTTCCTCTTCAACTTCCTCTTCATCCAACTCCTCCTCTCGATTCAACATCATCCTTATCTCCATCTTCCTCATCTTTGTCACCCTCATTTGGTTCACCACCATCTTTGTCACCCTCATTTCCCCCTCCTTCACTGGTTCACCATCATTGGCACCCTCATTTCTTCCTCTTTCACCGGGTTCACCTTCTCCACCTTGATGTTGTTCTTCATTGCCCATCGCTTCCACGATCTCTTCATTGCCCATCGCCCACAATCTCTTCATTAACTTGTTGGATTACGTTGTCAACATTATCTCTATTAACACCATCTTGGATCACAACATCCTGTAAATGACCCACCTCTATACTTAGCATTTTTGGTTCCACGGTGACCGGCATCACAATGTACTTTGCCTCGAGGGGTGGGAGTTCTAAGATCTTCCAGTAAAGGTTTGTTTGGTTTTTTTCCTCTTCCACTAATCAAGAAAACAAAAGATATTAGCTTAAACAAAATAGGCCAACTCTAATTTGGGGACCATAGTATAGTTCGGTTAACAAATATTTTTTGAGAACAAACCGAACTCAACATTGGTAAATGTTAATGAAGAGTTCGGTTTGTCATAATTTTTGTCAAAAAGAGTTCGGTTACATTTTTTTCTTCTTCTGTAAAGTTCGGTTACTTTCTAAGGTTACATTTTTATGCGAACAAACCGAACTCAATAGGACTGTTCGGTTACATACAAACTCAAATTAGCAGGCAAAATAGCGGAGTTCGGTTACATGTACAAAAACAAATTGTTGTAAAAAAATTTAAGTTCGGTTAGAAAAAAATTTTTGGCTGCTTTGCGATCTAACCGAACAGGAAGTTCGGTTACGTAGTTTTGATACCTAGAGAACCGAACTGTTCTTCGTGTTCTTCCTTTCAGGAAGTTCGGTTAACAAACTAGGGTTTTTTTTGAAACTCGACCTAACCGAACTATGCACTGTAACTTCCATTTGAACCCTATTTTGATGATTTCTATTCATTTAAACGAATCAAAATCAAATTAAAAGCAATGGGTTTGTTGTAAAATCCCTGCGAATCGGTCCCATGGCAGAATCAGGCTTCGGCAACCGTCTATTATACCGGATTATGGCTTCACTTGGTTGTTCAACTTCTTTTTGAATCTGAAAATCGCTCGGCTGATTTGCTAGATGTCCCAATCGAGGACCTTCTCCTTGAAGTCTTTTGGTTTGCTTTCGAAGAACCATTGTTATAGTCGATTGATTAATCGACGATGAAATTTTTTTGAATCGACGATTAATCGATGGAGTCGATGAAGACGATGTTGTATTTGGGGAAGAAGAGAAGCGAATAGGGAGATTGTGTTTTGAAAGAAACTGTTTTTTTTTTTTTGTTTATTTAGTTTTAGGTTTTGTTTTAGATTATTAGGTTAGGGTTAATTTTAATTAGGGTAAGGGACAAATTGGTAATCTCATGATTTTTAGGACATCTCTTAACATTGTAGGGTAGGGGGCCTTATAAAACAATGGTCCCCCAAAAAAAAGGCTGGTCCCCAAAAAACGGTTCTTGAATTTCGATCTGTGACCAATTTTTCAGTCAATGACGTGAAAAAACAATTTCTCATCCAAAGGCCGAAGCACAATCAGCATCCTGGTTAGCAATTCGGGATTCGGTATACGTACGGAACGGTAAACGTACGGGTATTATTCGGATTTGTAAAAATCAAATTCGGTCAAAAATCCGGTCTTCCGTTCGTGGTTCGGTAGTAGTACAGAACGGCATACGTACGTGTATAATTCGTTTTTAAAATATGAGTTCGGCATACAAAATTCGGCAGACATATATAATAAATTAATTAGTATTTATAACTATAAATGACTAATTTATCTACTCACGTGGTTTCTTATCTACATGCATGGTTTATAAGGTGGGAAATAAATTTTAACATGTAGTAAAACTGCGTTATATAGAAAATATATGAAGCATTTAACAAAAAACAATGCTTGGTACAGTGGTTTGGTATACACTCGGGTGAACTTGGAGTCCTAGGTTCGATTCCCTTCAGCTTTAACATTTTTTAGGATCAGCATCATCAGTTACCGTCTATCTGACAGTGATTAAGAGTACTACTAAAAGCCAACAAAAATCTCGACCCAAGATTTTCCTCCGACAACAAATTGCCGTTTATTGGTAATAATTTAGTTTTAAAATTTTAGTGCAGCTTGGGTCGGGATCTTAATGAATGGAAGTTAGTCGGGCAAGTTGTTCCTTTTCTTGGTAATAAATCAGTTTTAATTTAATTTGCCTTTTCTTGTTGTTTGTTTATTTGAATTTTATCGCCAATAAAAACTATCTCTTTTTGTGAATTTATTTTGATCGACAAAAACCCTTAAAAAACCTAGCATTTTTAGGGGCGACCCCAAAAGAATTAGGGGCGACACTAAAAGACAAAAAATGTCACCCAAGCGTAAATCTAAGCTACCCCTTATCTTCGAATTTTCGAAATGGCCGATATGCCCTTATATAATTGGTAGCAAACACAACAATCGGTAGTTAACCAATAATCGGTAGTCAATATATACTAATTAGTCTCCGATAATTGTGTACATATTTCGGCTAATATGCCATTCTATAATTAGGTTTTGATATGGTAGCTAAAATAACTTATAAACTTACCGATTATAAGTAGCCCTTGCATTCAAACTTGGCCAAATTCTATAGGTTTTGAGGGTACATAGCCCTACCATAACCATGTGGTTTGTGTTTTGGATGTAGCATAACCATGTGGTTTGTGTTTTGATGTAACCAGAGGTCAAATTGGTTACACAACCTCTCGATTATGGGTTGCCCCAAAATGAGTTTTTGCTTAATTCCTTTTTTTTCCAAAATTTTGAAATCTCCCATAATCGGTAGATTATCTAACTTGTAAACTACCGATTATAAGTGGCCCCAGATTCAACCTTTACCAAATTGCATAGGTTATGAGGGTACATAGACAACCATAACCACTTGGTTCGTGTTTTGGATGTAGCCTTAATCGGAAGATAAATATATTACCCAACCTCCCGATTATAGGTTGCCCCAAAATGAGTTTTTCTAAAATCCTTTTTTTCCAAATTTTGAAATCTGCCATAATCGGTAGATTATCAAACTCATAACACTACCGATTATAAGTGGCCCCAGATTCACCAAAACTTGGATGTAGTCATAATCGGAAGACCAATAGGTTACAAAACCTCTGATTATAGGTTGCCCCAGATTCAAATTTTGAAAGTTTGAGAATCTGTAGATATTCTAACTTAAATACCTACCGATTATTGGTTTCCCAGTTCAACCTTCACAAATTAGCCGCTGCAGCTTAAAACCAAATTTAAGAAATAGCCGTTGGAGTTTTGGGGAAAAAGAAAAAGAGTTGTTGGACCCTAAACCTATATAAAGAAACTCATATCTATCAACCCAATTGCACCAAACTCTTTCCTCTCTTCAGTTCTAACTTTGAAAACAAAAACATGGATATTGCTTTTGCCGAAGAAGAAGATTGTGCTATTTATAGAGCGTACGTTGTGGTAACTGCTCATGATCGTGTTCCCAAGAGCAGCTATGGAACCGTATTTTAATGGTATTTGAGGCGTTAGATGGTAATCGAATTCGAAGATCATCCAATGACATTAAGATGAGGTTAAAGGCGCTCGATAAAGAGATTGACAAACTTGAAGATGAGGAAATATTTTTTAGGGACGCTTTTCCTTGGTGGACGTATGAAAAACGAGCAAGTATCTATGTAACTCTGACTCACATTAACATAAGTTAGTACTAACTTGTTACTCATTCGTAATTTCAGAGAAATCTTGCGGATCGCCGGTATGTGGACCTCTGCGGGAAACGATTTGAACATGAAGGATGCTACAAAATCAAGAGGGACAATTTCTATGGTCACTGGAAGTTATGATCTGTTTTAATACTTTTAAGTGATTGTAAGAGTGGTTTTAAAGTGATTGTAACGTTAAGGTCTTTATGTAATGGCCACAATCGGATTATTATTAATATAACATCCTACCGATTATTTATACGCGGTAGTTTATTTGGTTAAATAAGCAACCGATTACCACAATCAGACACTTTATGAGTTAATTCAATTTCCGAATGTTATGTTGTTTGGATACAGAAAACAAAGTTTTCTTCACATTGTCATAATCGAAAGAAACATATAAAATAAACCTACCGAATACTATAATCGGAAGTTTAAGAAGTTCACCTCGTTACCGAATATGGTGTTGTTTGGTTACAGATCACAAAGGACTTTAGAGTGTCATAATCGGAGGCTAAGGAATCATGTTAGTTCCCGATTATGGTGTTGTTTGGATACAGAAAACAAAATTTTCTTCACATAGAATAATCGTATGAATAATATAAACTAACCTTACCGATGATAATAATCGGAAGTTTAATAAGTTACATTAGTTCCTAATATGGTGTGGTTTGGTTACAAACAAAAATTATTTGTTCACAAAGCATAATCTAGGGCAACGAAATTATAATCTTCCGAATCTGATGTTTTTTTGCAAAATCCCCAGATTCTAGAGGGTACATAATATAAATAGCTCCCGATTCTCGACAATAAAATTGCAATATCCCTGAATCCTGGAGCTATATATATAAAGTAACCTTCCGATTGTTTGTATAAAATTCAACAGCTTCATATCTTTGCATGTGATTTGCTTGCGAGTCATCGTTAAATGCATAAAGATAACAATAAAACCATTCATAATTCATAAAACGAACCATTCACAAACCTAAACATAACGTACCAACTTATAATCCGACACAAACGACATAATCCGACATAAACAAAGTTAAATCCGACATAAACAAAGTTATCCATAAAGTTAACAAAACACCGAGAGTTTAGTTTTTCCTATTTGCTTTGACTTTGCGAGCTTTACTACCTCTACGACTTGGACCAACATCATCATTGGTTTCATCAACTTGAGTGCTCGATGACGCCCGAGTTCTTTTGGTCACCTTCTTTGTAGGTTGCTTGACTTTTTCCCCAAATTGAGATGCATAATCTTCATTGTCAACGTTATCAATCAACTCTTGGTGCTTTTTTATCTTCTCAAGTGGCACAGGCTCTCCGGCGTTTATGCAATTAGTGCACCATTTGGACAAACGCTTGAACCTGCTCATCTGTTTTAAAACATAGCATACCATCAAACGGTTATTACTCTATTTTGACCCATAATATTAAACTAAATTAACAAAATAATACGTACCAATCTACCAAAACCCGCAGGTTTCTCTTTGAGGATACTCTTGTACGAAGCTGGATTTGGTTTAAGATCACGGATTACACGAAGATGAGAAACATTCCGGTACCAATCCATATAGTTGGCAGCATTTTCAAAACCTTGGATGGCTGACCTTCCTTGGTTGATCAAGCAATGCGCCCTTCTATCCCAATGGAATTTACAGGATGGTGTACCCTTGTAAACCACCGTGATAGAATCTTTATCAGACTCGCAATTCTCCAGATCCAAAGTGCAATTGCCATGGATTTTCTCCTTTGGTATACATTGTACAAAACCGTGTTGTCACATCACCCTTGAAGCATTGTACATCACATATCCTGTGGGGTGCCACAACGGTCCAAAATAAAGGGACAAATCGGACCAACCCGCGATATGTCCATCAGCTCGGTCTTCCTTGTATGGATCAAAGCATACGTCTTGGGCTTTCAGTGAGTCCAAAATCTTCCTCAAACGAATCAGCTGCTGCTCCTTCGTCCTAGAATGGTTGTCATCGAAGACGTACTTTGTTCCTCTAGGGTCACCTTTCGCCCACGCCGGGTTTTCAATGGCCAATCCCAAGATAGGGAAGTGGTCGTAGATCCATGTCTATATTGTCATTTTTGCAAGTATTAGGAAATTGATTCTTCAATGGTAGAAAAATAAAAAAATAACCAAGTATGTAGAGTTAATAAACAATACTTGTAGTAGACTCACGTTCCCGGCCACTTGGCTAATTCCAAGCCTCGACGCCTTTCTCAACTCTTCCATCAACCACGCATGGCATGTCGTGCCCCAAGAGTACTCATGCACTTTATCGAGAGGATCCTGAGGTTGTAAAAGGTTGGCGTCGGTTGATATTGGGGAAAATGATATATCCGATTGCCACCGATATTGGGGAAAATGATATATCCCAATACACATAGGAGATATGCGGTGGCCGCGTGGTTGACTTGCTCATCGGTTAAAGTTCCTTTCTATTCTTTTTCCTTGGTGCCCTTGAACATATCCATCAGAGTACCCATGTTGAACTGTCTAGTTCTATACTTCATGCATTTTTTGAACTCAGTTGTTGATGTTTCTTCATCCCAACCCAAACACTTTTTAGTTAGAGCATAAAGTTTGGTCCATTCCAACTGCTTTGTGAACTCAGCCCTAACACCTTTGCCATGGACAGGGAGTCTAACAATCTGCACAACATCATCTGGGGTAATCGTCATCTCCCCAAACGGCATATGGAAGGTGTCGGTCTCAGGATAAAGTCTCTCCACAAACTCCGATATATCCACCCGGTCATGTTCCAACATAGAGTTCTCCGCAGCATCAGCCAACCCAGAATTTGCAATAATTCTCTTGAACCTTTCACATTCATCCTTCAAAGGCCAATCCAACATTTTAGTTGGTGCGACGGTCGGTTTGAGTATACGAACCGCATCGGAATGATACTATTAAACACATGACAAGTTCAAAAAAAATTAGAATAACCTAAAATTATAACCCTTAAAACTATTACGAAGAAAAAGATAATAGGTAAATAAAATGGAAACGATTATTACCTCGGTTTCATATATTTCTTTGGCCCAGGAGTCTTTGTATCCAAATAACAATTGTCCTCCATCCTCCGGCAGCCCAAGGATTACACCTTCTGGAATATCCTGCACCTTCAGTCTTTGTGGGACAAGGTGTTTCGCTTTCTTTCGATGAGGATTTTTATTTTCGGCTTCTCCTTCTTCTTACGCACCACTACCTTGTCCTACTTATGGTACTCTATCTTCGGGTGCTTCTAGTTGAATTTTTGGTTGTGATTTTGGAGCACTTAGCTGAACACCTTCTTGAACTGGTTGTGATTGAGAGGCACTTGGTTGAACACCTTCTTGAACTGGTTGTGATTGAGAGGCACTTGGTTGAACACCTTCTTGAACCGGTTCTGATTGAAGGGCACTTGGTTGAACACCTTCTTGACTTGCTTGTTTAGTTCCATATTGAGCACTTGAAGCGGCTTTAGCAGTCCTAGCTCTCCTTGCACTAGCTGTCAGGTTCTGACGCCTTTTCTTCCTTGCACTAGCTGAGACAATTGCATCTTTGATTTTTTTACCTCGCCTATCCCTAAACAACAAAAGAAAATACAACAGGTTAGTAAACTATATAATCGGAAGTTAATGTAAAACCAACACTCCCTAATATACATATTCGGTTGGTTGAGTTAACCAATTACCTTTGATTACGCTCAATCGTAAATATCAGTTCACCTAAAGCTGCCGAATACGTATAATCGGAAACAAAAGAAAATTTTTGGTGTTCGAATATGTTTATCTACACACAATAATCGGAAGCTAAATTTCAACATAACCCTCCGAATACCAATAATCGAAAGTCATAAAAAGTCCACCCTTCCGAATGCATCACAATCGGAAGCCTCACAAAACTAATTTCTACCGAATATGCATCACTTTATGTCCAGAAATTACTCAAGTGGTTTAGCCTAAACAATCGGAAGGAAATTACAAAAGATATCACCCGATTATTACGTCTCTAATACTTGTTCTTCCCTAGTATATTCGGAAGGCAAAAACACAATTAACTTCCGATTATGATCGATTTAGGCCTCAGTAATGAAAAACGTTCTACAATCGGTAGGCAACCTAAATATTTACCACCGAATATGACAAATGTTCTTGTGAAATGAAGAATTCGACCACAATCGGAAGTTTAAAACCATAACTAACTTACCGAATCTGGGTAATAACCGAAAACCCTAAAAAAAAAAAAACATGGATTCGTCGAATTGAAGCAATATAAACCAAATTAATTGTAGAATCTTACCTAATCGGTGCCATTTCAAGTTGCCTGAGAGTTTGGCTATCAGTATCGCCTACATCAGGGACTTCATCTTCTTCGTGTTCTTCGGGTTTGTGAGTTAAAACCTCTTTATTATGGGCATGCAATCCAATATTCGGATTCTCACCGCGCACTACGTTTTTGGTTCGAGCTTTCTTACATTCCTTTTCTTTCATCTTTATAGAGAATAATCGACGATGATTCGATTCGACAATTAATGATGTATAGCGCGGAGTTGAACGAGGGTGAAAGTTTTCCTCTCTACAATCAGAAGAGGAGAAGAGGAGTTGAAGTTGAAAAGAAATGAAATGAATTTAGGTTGACATTGGTTTTATCTGTCAAACGGTTATTAATCGATATGTAATACCACCTCATTAGCTACCGATTGTTGAGTAGCCCAAAATCGGTAGAGGGGTTACTTATAACCTACCGATTATTGGAATCCCCAAATTGAACCTTTGCCAAATTCCATAGTTTCGAAGGTACGGAGCCGACCATAACCATTTGGTTCGTCTTTTGGATGTAGCCATAATCGGAAGATAAATAGATTACCCAACCTCCCGATTATAGGTTGCCCCAAAATGAGTTTTTTCTATAATCCTTCATTGCAGGAAATTTGAAATCTACCATAATCGGTAGGAATTGTTACTTTTACCATCCCGATTATGGGAAGCCCTAAATCGTTAGCTTAGACATTTTTTTATTCGTCCGATTATAAAGGAGCCCCAAATTTCACCATTGCAAAATTCTAAAGATTTCTTATTTTTATACTTTAACAATCGGTAATCTCGTGAGGTTCTTTTTCCTACCAATTGTTATAGAATCCAGATACGAGTTTGGCACAAAATCGATATTAATCGGTAGTATAATATCGTTACTAAGCTTCCGATTTCTTTATAATAATCGGGCACAAAATAGCTTCCGATTATGTAAGGGAATTAACGTATTCTCAGCATTTCCCTTAACGGTATATATGAGTTGGGAATAAAAAAGTCGCCCCTAATTCTTTTGGGGTCGCCCCTAAAAATGTCAGGTTAAAAAAACCTAAACAAATAAAAACTTTAGATAAACATGAATAAATAATTTGACACACTTAAAAACAATTCTTTTTTTTTTTTTTTTTGAAGAAAGAAACCATGCATACAACCAAACCAACAGGAAAGAGTTACAACACAGAGAGTAGGTTATCTACAATACAATTAGGGGGATGTTTATCCCAGATACTATTTACATGAGATTTCTTAGCTAACCTAGCCAGTGCATCAGCTGCCCCATTCTGTTTCCGAGGTACATATTTACATTGGGAACTATTAAACAAAGAAAAACCGCTTTTACAGTCTTGAACATACGAAAAAATTGTCCAAGGGATGCTAGTTAGATCGCCATTAAGAGCCTGAACCAACGATAGATTTTCAGAGATGAAAATGATGCTTCGAACATTCATAGCCTGTGCCCATTCAGAAGCTCCCGAAAGTGCATGAGCTTCGCTTCTACGACTGAATCTGCTAGTGTTGGCCGACATCTGGCTGCGGAGAATCGACCATCGGCGCTATAGAGGATTGCCCCGCAACCTGCAGAATTCGAATTTTTCCCCAAGGAAGCATCCACAAACATGAAACTCATATTAAGATGTTTATTGAACTTTGAACGGTTAAATAGATATAACCTAGAGGCTGTAGTAGCAGAGAAACAATGTGGTTGGAGACTCATGTACAGTTTCTGAGTTTGATTCAAAGACTCTAACAACATTTTAATTTGTTGAACTGCTACAACCGGGCATTGAGTCTTATTATCTATATTGGCACTACATCGAGCTTTCCAGATTTGCCACAGAGTAACAATATAAAGCTTAAAATTCTTCCGAGATGCAGAAGTAATTTTAGTATCAAACCAATGTAATATCCAATCCCTTAATGAAGAAAATTATGGAATAATAACAAATAGTTGAGGACATAAAGCAAACCACACAACACGAGCAAAGTCACAATGAAAGAAAAGGTGGTCAAATGATTCTGCATGTAAATGGCATTTTGAACAAATATCGTTGGACACAATACCAAACCTAAATAGTTTATATTTCAAAGGGAGAATATTCTGAAGGCACTTCCATATAAACAGTTTAAATTTCGGCAAGATAGCCATGTGCCATAACCTGAGCCATTGGTGTTGTTGCTGGACAGAAGCTGTGCATTGAGAAGATAACAAAACTTTATAAACTGATTTAGTGGAGAATGTTCCTGATGGATTTAGGGACCAGCGTATACAATCATCTCCAGAGTATGGGATTCGAATACGTTTTATTTGGTTTATTTGATCATTATCAAACAACTCAGCAAGAGCATCATCATCCCATTCTTTTGAATAAAGGTCTATGAGCTGAGACACTTGAGTATAATCTTGCAGATGATACTTAGATGGTCTAACCAGGGGCCGAGACTGACCATCCACCCAATTATCCTGCCATGTACTTATATGTTGACCATTATCTATCTCCTAAATGTGATATTTCCTAACAATATATAAGCCCCTCACAATACCTTTCCACACCCAAGTACCCTTCCGCTTATGCACTAAATGTAAAGGTTGATGTTTCGGGAAATACTTAGATTTTAAGACCTGAGTAGATAAAGCATCGGGTTGTGTGACTAGCCTCCAAGCCATTTTTGTAAGCATTGATAGATTAAACTTTCTAAGATTTCTAAACCCCATACCACCATGTCTTTTGGGGAGACACAAGCTTTTCCAAGCCTTAGGGTTGTAACCCTTCTTTTTGGGATGATGACCCCAAAAATAATTTTTTTATTGTAGCCTGAAATCATAGCAAAGCATCAGCTACTATTAACTAGGAGACTCATCCATGTCCTCAATATTTAAACCTTCGTCATTTTTATGAAATTCACTAAATATTCGTGGAAAATTTATCTTCGGAGAAGGGAGACTAAATCCGAGCTGAAATTTTGTTAGAACCACTAAAAATTCTTGAACTACGTACTCAAAGAACCATTAAGGAAACGACTCGATGTTTTAGAATTTAAGCTCAATTTTCTTAATGAATGTAAAATTGGTTTGGACAAAGTGGTCTTATGCAACTAATCTCTAAATCAACCAACTCTAACTTTTCCTCTTCTTCATCTAGCCCGTGGAATCAGTTATGAGTTTCAAACAACTGAGGAATAGACGGATTAGTTGAGGTGGCACTTGCCCCATTCATCAACTTGTTGAGCACATTTATTTACTTTTATTATCTTAATAAAAGAGATTTGTTGGACTATTCTTAATAATCTTGTTGGACTATTCTTATACTAATCATGTCTTCCGAGACCAAGTGTCCCATAATTTTGCAATAATAGCAAAACTCAAGGATTTCGGAGGATCCAGCGAATTTCCTAAATCCTTCCTCGCTATCATCTTCACCATCTCACACCAAAACACGGTATAAAGTCTTCTTTGCAAATCGACTTTGGCTAAAGCACTAGATAGAAAAATTGGAACTCCGTAGAGAAAGTGTGTTTTTATCTACCTGATAGATTTACCGTAAGCTTTAGCCATTTCCAACAAGTTATCTTTTGTCCAATATTCCAAGATAAGCTCCGAAAAATTAATCCAAACATTAGGTAATGAAGTTCTATGATTTTCCGGGTTGAAACCTCGACTCCCGATCTCGGACTTGTAAGACTTGATTAGCCACTTTTCATGTGCCTTCTTCCCTAATCGTAGCGTTAGTTTTTTCATTTTCTAATACCAAAAAATTATCTTCCAATTAGGATAAGTTGTGCTCGACCTACATTGCATTGATGTAACAAATGAACTCTAACTTCTTCTAGCTTAGTTCCCCTTTATGAATAAAAGTTTTTTCAACATGTTCTTGATGAAAACGAAGAAAGAAAGTTGACGATGAGACTAACCTAGTGGAATATTAGGATGGACTTCAGTTTTATTTCTGTCCAAACTAACCTAAAGGCATGCTCTTAACCAGTTTGGAATCCGGTATGACATTAATTCTTCTTGTAATATAAAAACATGATGAAGCTAAATATAATTTTTAATATTTTCGAGAAATAATATAATAATTATAGTTTGTGCAAATTCAAAATAAGAAAGATTCACAAATATCATTTGTTATAGAAATCCACCCCAAGACTCTTTAATCTTAAGGTAACTAATTTTAGTCTTATAGGTGGATTCAACAATTTACTTGTTGCATATTTGTGTTATGCAACAAAGTAATTTTTGAATAATACTTAAGTGATTGAAGGCATGCATGCTCTTATTATTTACCTATACCACAACAAACAAACGTATTTATGACATTCTATTGCAACACAAGAAAAAATGCTACAAATGTTGTTCATTAGTGACGTATTGTGTGCCACACATGCATTGTGTTAGCGGAGTACTAAATAGTGTCAATGTCTTAATTTGCAACATTGTTGCTAGCATCGAAAATAAAAATAAAAGAAATAAATCATTTTTCTTAACGTCTCAAGGTGTAAAAAAAAATGAAGTTTTTAATTATTCCGTATAAACAGGTCTTTGAACTAACTTGATGAATCAAGAGGTTACACGTTAACCTTTTTTACTTCAACATCCCGATTTAAATTTTGATAACCACCTCTACCCGTTATCGTGTCAAAGTATAAAAATAAAAAGAAAATAAAAAAAATTAACCGCCTCCAAAATTTATGATTGAGTTTTCATTGGCTATCATTATTAACCGTGAAATCTTATTGGTCCACGTCGTATCTAATGACAAAACTTTGTGTCATCGTGAGAATTTTTTTTTTCATTAAAATAGAAAAGAGTTAGACCCGATCTTGTTTGAAAAGAGTTAGACCCGATCTTGTTTACTCTCCACTTGATCATTCTTAAAAAGTGAATATGGATATGGTGGAGTTCTTCTTAAGAACTTCTTTTTCTCCGTGTGTTACATTAATTTATTAGTCGGTGATAGCCTCTGGAGGTGCAGAAGTTAAATGATAGTATTAGTAATCGTATTATGTGGTAAGTTTATTTTTGTGATCCAGATCCGATAGCTTTACGGATATTTTTGATATTTGATAATTTATATGTTTTTGTACTGTTATTTGATTGTGAAAATAGTGTATCTGATTAGATTTTTTAGATCCGGATGAATTTGTTTATCTATCAAGGTTCTGCGGTTTTGCATGATTTTTAAAATTTGATTATTATAAAATTCTGGATTTCTCATTGTTCCTTAAAGAGTCTTTATTCTGGGGATTTTTCTTTTCGGTGTAATCAGGAAAAAGAAGGATGATACTCTCTGGGCTAAGAAGTTAAAGAAATAGAAGAACATATTTAGTCCAAGAATCACCTTCAACTCAAAGAATCAATTCCAGGTCTGGAGCAACAATAAGTAGATGATTCAAATCAATTTTTCTTTTTAACAAGCGAACCAAAATTTAGTTGTTTAAGATCTAAAGTGTATGAAATTTGTTCATCAACATTTAGATTTATTAGGTATTCTTCAACAATTAGATTGGTGTATTGTACTTTTCCATTTTTTTGGAACTTACTGTAATTTTTATCTATTGAAATGTACATCACCATTTTTTTGAAAGTTATCGAATTATTCATTGGCTTGGTGTTTGCATATGACTCTTCGATGATTTTAACATTAATTGCACAAATTTAATTGTTTTCGCAACAACAAAAAATTATTGTCGATATTATATCACTTTACCAGGGTCATGTAAATATGTTATTGATAATTTTAAAAATAAAAAACTATTAATTAAAAAAAATAGAAATAGAAATAATATGAATAATAAATTAATATTTTTAATAAGATGGAAAAGAAAGATTTTTTGACGCAAATAATATGTTTGTGATAGAAAATTATGCTACAAAAACCCCTTGGTATAAGTGACGCTTTTAGCGTCGGTTGGATTATTTGCAACACCTCCTTTTATAACGCATTGACCGACAGCAAAACAACGTCACAAAAATATATTTGTGACGGAAAATCAAATATTTGTGACAGTATTTTTTTCATTGAAAAAATCATGTTTTGTTGTAGGGCGGATCTACTCACACTTTTATTTCACATTATCTCATGCTATCTCACACTTTGGGCACCATTTTTTTGAATAAAAACTAAAGATGATATTTGGGGATATGTTCTTCTTACAAAACTCTGTATACCCACCAAAAACGAATGCATACCGAAATGTGATTCTCATTATGTACCAATCATAATTTCAATGGTTGAATATCCGTCAATTTTCAACGTCTTAAAGTAGTTAAAAGTGGTGTTATACATTTCACAATTCGCACATTTTTTGGTACGTATTTAGGGGTTTGTAAGAGGAACATATCCTAAAATATTAGCTTCAAATCCCCTACTGTTTAGGTTTTATTAAAAAAAAAAATGTTCAAAGTGTCAGACAGTGTGAGAATTGAAAATGAGAAGGCACCAAGTACACCACCAAATTTGAATTAGGAAGCTTGTATGGGAAAACTTGTCACAATCAGTAGCACATATCAACAATAAAGATCTGATGCCTGATATGAAGACAAGTTTAACTTGGAAGATCTCACAAATCAATATCCAAGTAATAACCTAATATGAACCCAAACTGTTACGGAATCGAATTCCAATAGGAACAAGTTTTGTAATCTTTCTTTCAAGATACAAATTCTCAAGAATAATTCTTATAGGTTATATACAGTCGTTTAGTGTTAGAGCATTGCTCGGTTGAACCCACCAAGCATTGGTATGTCAAGTTTGGTTGTCATATTTTAGTATCAAAACTCAATTAGAGTCAACTTCGTTTAGGTTAGAGTAGAAAGTCTAGGAATGTTGAGGCATACAAGTATTACTCTAAAGACCTAAAGATTGTGAAGACGTATCGACTACAACGAAGACATCATCCTTCCACTTGAGGTATTGTGATACTAACTTGACTTGTTTCCATTCCTATCGTTGCTTTCAAGTCGTTTAAGATTGAAAACATAACATGCGAGGTTATATTTAATTCCCTAGTATTAGACTTGGTCATTTTGTTATAATCAAATTGTCATGGAAGAATATTTGGTTACGAAGTATAACATTTATCTTTTGAACTTCGTAAATGTGACATCGGCATAATCTATGTAAATTTTTACTTGATTGTGTATTGGATATATGTCTGATTTCATCCTAGGAAACTATGTTTGATTATATATGTTTAAGGGAAGTACATATACGAAACTTGTTTCGCAATCGAAAGGAAATCAATAGGCTTTTTGGTCCAGTTTTCATTGAAGATCTATTGGATGACCAATTCGAACCTAGGTAATAAATTTGGTAGAACCGATCTTGACTTATGTTGAGAACTATGGTAGAACCGATCTTGACTTATGTTGAGAGCATTGGTAGATACTATCCTTACCTATTTTTGGATACATGGTAAAACCGATCTTAACTATTGTTAAGAGTCATGGTAGATCTGATCGTTACCTATATTGGGATACTTGGTAGAATCTATCCTATCTATTGTTGGGAGTCATGGTAGAACCGATCCCTACCTATATTTGGTGACTTGGTAGAACCGATATTAACCTATGTTAGGTGTTATGGTAGAGAAAGTCCCAAAAGCAAAACTGATCCTTCATATTCACATATTACTTTACGGTTCTGTGTGACTTTGGAATTAGGGTTTTCTAAATAAGAATGTTCTGGATGTCGACATATTTTGGACATGAATACAATTCTTATCTTTTATTTTCCAAAGATATTCCTTGATACTCAAGGTGATCTCAATCCGAAATATTGAGAATCTTTTAATTAAGATTTTTGATTATATGCTTTTGATTTTCCATCAAATCAAAACATATCTATTGGAAAGTTATATAAATCAAGTGTTAAATATTAGATATTTTATAATGAGAGATTTCAGAATTACAGGTTGGATATTAGTTGAAAACAGGAAAACCAAAATTAGGTACTCATTGCATATCTTGAGAATATTTTCGGTTTTGGAATTTCCTTGTTGTCCAAACAACCTTGGTCTATAAATGGTTTGAGTTTGCATTTCTTGCAAACTATCCTAAGAGCCAGGCAAACTGCATTCGTGTTGCATCTGGCAGAGCCGTCTATCTAGAGAGAAAAGTACCCTAATTAGGCGAAATCTCTTACTACCGTTCGTTTAAAGACTTATGTGGGATCAAGAAGCTCTACGAGTACCACTGGTGGGAAACTAGATAATTGCATTGTTATTTTAGTTTTCGGTTATTGATTTGATTGACTAACGGTTGTTGAAACTTTGATTGCACCTAGTTTGATTATTCTTGAGAGCCTTCTCTTCTGACATAAGGGTCACTCAAACTAGATCAAAGTATTGAAGGGATCTTTATAACTGTTTTAAGATCTAAAGACAACTTGTGATCACCATTTTTAACAGACTCCATTCTGTGAGTGATTGTTCATAAGTGGATTCAAGTTTGTGGTGTGCAGGTACATAAGAAGGCAATTGAAGATTTAAAGACGAGAAGATTTTTTTATTATTGATTTTTGTATCTCGTGATTTTTGTACACATCTTGATCAGCTGGGATCCGACTTAGATCCGGTTCTTTTGATTGATTTGATCATATAGTTGTTTAGATCGACAACTATCATTTGGTGGTATTCTTAAATATTTGTGAATCCGAATCTAAGTTATTGATTTGGATTGATCTTATCCGACAAAGGAGTTTACTAATTTAAATGGAAGAGCCTTTGTCAACTCAACGAATCTTTTTCTAAAAGATTATTGGAGTAGTTACCAAACAACTTTGTTCATTTACTGTTTGGAAGACGATCAAAAGGAGTTGAGTGCTTAAGACTTTACATCGATAAAGCAACTGAAGATAATGTTTTTTTTTATCTTGGGATTCACGTGCATGACCAGACGGTCATTGACGCATGGATACTGAGGGAACTTAGTAACTAGGGGTAGATTACTTGGTCTCAACTATATGAAGTTGGCTTTGTACTTTGTGTAGCGGCTTAATTCTTAGAGTATTGAAAACTGGACCAGGTCCCACGGTTTTTCTGCATTTGTGGTTTCCTCGTTAACAAAATCTTGATGTGTCATTTACTTTACTTCCACATTATAATTGTTTTATTATAATGAAGTAAATTACATTTGTATGTTAAATCCTAATCACTTGACATTGATCTTATATCAATCGGTTTTGTACCGTAACTATTGTCAAGTGAATAGCAAGTTGTTGTATTGTCTCGACTTTGTCCATAGACGATCACACTTGGTATTAGACTTTTACGTTGAAATGAAAAAATCGTGGTGTATTTGGGTACCCTCGTCATTTCATTTAGGATAAAAAACTGTCTAGGTTATTTAACATTACTACTTGTAATATTTATATTATAAAGATAAATAATATAATACGGAAAATAAATAACACATGACACCAGAAATTTTAACGAGGAAAACTGCAAAAAAGAAAAACCATGGGACCTAGTCTAGAACTTGAACACCACACTGTATTAAGCCTTTACAGACACTTGCCTATTATCATACTTCAGAATGAAATGTAGTTGAGACCGAACTGACTCTATGAGCAATTCAGCTTTAGTTGTGCTCCTTTACGTCTTTTGGATCTCGCGACACCCTACGCAACACGATTCCTCTAGATGATGTCCTTTACAGGCTTAGGAGTTGCTTCAACCTAAGTGGGGAATTTTATGACTATACTGTCTCTAAGAGAATGTGAAAAGACGAGGGTACCCAAATATACCTCAATCTAAAACTTTTCCACCTATAAGTCCTTTCTCCGAAAATGATTGTCTATGGACTGAGTCGAGACAACACAACTAATCGGTACACACTTCGTGTGATTGTCTATGGATACGAGATGGAGACAATACAACAATGAAGTATGATTACTTGATAATAGGTTCGGACTTAACAAAACACAATAGGATTGCTATCAAGTAATTAGGAATTAACGTTTGTGTATTTTACTTCTAATTATAATTGCGGAAATAGAAAAGTGAAAGACACAGCAAGATTTTGTTAATGAGGAAACCGCAAATGTAGAAAAACCCCGGGACCTTGTCCATAATTGAATACTCTCAGGATTAAGCCGCTATACAAAATCTAAACCAACTTCGTATAGTTGAGACCAAACAACTAAACCTATAGTTCACCTAGTTCCGTCTGTATCCATGCGCCTCCAACTTGCAATAAGTCATGCACTTGGAACAATTCCTTTGGTTCGTATTCCAAACAGTAAAGGAACAACAAATCTGTTCGGTAACAACTCTTTTCAAACAACGTGATATGAGTTTGACAAAAGGCTCTTCCGTTTATCCCAATAAACTCCTTTGTCGGGTTCTTAGATCAATCTATTCAACAACTACCAAAGTAATTGTTTAGACTATGCAATCAATACTATGAATCACAAAGAAATGTATTGATGCCGATCTACACAGCTAATCAATCCAATCTATCAAAAGATAAACCGATTATAGTTGGATCCCCAGCCGATCAAGTTTTGTGCACACCAAAGATTATGAACTCAAATAAGAAATCTTCTTTGTCTTCAAATCTTCTTTGATCTTCAATAAACACCTGCACACAATCAGGTTGAATCTTTTGTGATCAATCACACACAGAACGGAGTCTGTTAATAATGGATTATCACAAGACGTCTTTAGATCTACACACAGTCTAAAGATCCCCGTCAAAACTTCGATTTAGTTTGAGCGAATCTTATATCAGAAGAGAAGATTCTCAAGCATAAACAAACTAGGTGCAATCAAAGTTCAACAACCGTTAGTCAATCAAATCAATCGAAAACTAATAATAAACTACAATTATCTAGTTTCCCACCAACGTACTCGTAGAGCTCCCCAATCCCAAAGAAGTCTTTAAAACGAGCGGTCGTAAGAGATTTCGCGTAATTAGGGTACTTTCCTCTCTGAATAGACGGCTCCACCAGTAACAACACAACAAGGTAGTTTTGCTGGCTCTGAGGATTAGTTTGCTTGAAATGCAAACTTCAATATTTATAGACCAAGGAAGTTTGGACACCAAGGAATTTCCAAAACCGAATATTCTCAAAGATATGCAATAAACGCCCAAATCGGTTTTCATAATTCCTGGAAATGCTCTGTCCAAATATTGACCGAAATCTTAGTAGAAAATCTCCAATTAGTAAATGCACATTACCAATTTTTATTTTCTAAAGATATGCATTTAATTATTGGAAATTAAAGACATAGTTTTGATCAACTAGAATTGGTAACATGCTTGACATATCAAAACTTGTGAGTTTGACCAAGCAATGCTCTAACAAGAATAAAAGTATGAGTATATTCGCCTTCTAATATATATATTGATTACAAAAAGACCTTTATTTTACTACCATAATTCTTATTATCTCATTTTCTTTTAAAAATTTCTCTAATATATAGTCTTTCCGTCCCACAAATAGTGAGGTTTTTGGCATTTGCACAATTTTTAAGGAAAATATAAGAGGGAATCTCTTTTTAGTACTATTTTCTCATATACTCTTATGTGCTAAAATTTCGAATTGACATTTCTCACAAATTTAAAAACTAGTATTCGTAAATGTTATACCGTTAGGCCAAGCACTATGGGAAGGGTTATCCCTTCCCTATCCCGTAAATGTGGGGAAGGCATATGTGTCAGAAGGCAACCTCACTATGATGTGCTTTCATCCCTTCACTACATTGTACGAAAACTGAGTTTCCGTATAAATAGTGCCAAACAGATAAAAAGAGTTTTAGTAAATCACGGAAACTAAGTATCCGTAAAGCACAATTTTACACTGAAACTGAATTTCCGTGCCATCTTTCTTTCTTACTGCTTGGAAAAGATCTGATCCACTTTGAAATGCAGGGAAGAAATACCCCCTTCTAAGTAAGGATATGGGAGACTATAGGGCTTGGTTTTTTAGGCCAAGCACTATGGTTCACCAAGCTGACTCATCTTCACGACTTTAAATGTAGAAAGCAACTTAATCATGAAAAACCAGAAAAGAGACAGAAAAAAGTAAACTGAAAATTCTATAGTCTGAAGCAAGCAATTACTATCTTTCAAAAAATCACTTTCCCTAATCAAAAACACGTACAAGGGAGCAGAGAATCTGCTGTCACACTGGAGTAATGGTGAATGTGCATTGATTGATCACACCACAAAAAAAAACTTTTACTATTCAAACAATAAAATGTAGTTTGCAGAGATTTCGTAAATGATTTGGAATGAACTAAACTCATACTCTGTTTTTTCCTCCCAGGCCTCATACGTAGTTCGATCTACCACTGGCTCATCCGGCGATAGGACTAGAAACGCATTTTGCCAACTATGTTGGTAGCTTTCAAACACCACTCCATCCATAGTGGAAACTTAGGTGGTGGCGTGAACGCGTCGGTATGATATCTATAATTGATAATTCAGTTTTATACCCTAAATGTTTAATGGGTCACTAAAAGATTCCACCTTAAATTAGACTATTTTGGATTACTAACTACGAGCATGTAATAAAACAATGATCACAAACCCGTATCTCATTTACTTTAAGTTACTATAAACAAAACAAAGCTAAAAACCAAAAGGTAGCGATTACATAGTGATAGAAAAGAAAGTGATATCTAAGTTTCAATGGGTTACAGTCTGGTGACAAAACAAGAATCATGTAGCACTTTCAATTATTACTTCCTCCACCACCATATGTTCCCTGGGGATGAATTATGCCATCTGCGTCCCACGATTCAAGCTTCGAGCTCGGTCCCAAGCATTTGCGCCTGCGAGAACTTACAGAAATGGAATCAAACAAGGCAGATGTCGTAGGTGTAGAGATGTTTAACAGGAAACTGACAAGTTCTATTATTTTTTCCCCACCTACGATTAAAGTTTGACACGAAAATTATGCAAGGCAAAACCCAAACGCGTGTAAAGAATTTTACAACCGCAATGAGGATCAACTATTTTACCTTCGAGAAAATGGGTCATTTGTCCAAAAAATTTTAAAACACGGTTCAAATGGACGAGTAAAAAAAGTACGGGTGAAATAGCCAAAAAAAAATAACAAGGATGAAACTGGATTCATCCTGACTTATACTTAAAAAATAGCAAGGATGAAACTGGATGCATCCTGTGTAAAATAAAAATAAGAAAATAATATTTGAAAATGGACATGATGAAACCGGTTACATCCTGCCTATTTTTAAATTTTTGTCCATTTAAACAGTAGCTTTTTAATTTTTGGCTATTTAAACAGTATCAAAACCTAAGTGTCTTTTTCACCCAAAAATTGTTGATTTTGGTCTTTTTGGCCAATTTTGTGTTTACCTTCCCCGAAGGGCCAAGCAGATTGGAAAATTTGATGAACCACTTGGCTAATCACGACTACAAAATATGGAATACTGATCAAAGTAGGAAATAGATAGCCGAGCGGTCAGTTTTGCCGCCGAAGGATAAAATTTGACACCCATTTAAGGGTCGGCCGCCAACAGCTATAAGTTATAGCTGTTGTCCTATCACACCCACATCTACTCACCCCTCTTTACATGCCCCTTCTGCTTGTTTTTAAGTATTTGTCTCTTTTATTACCTCTTTTGTCCATTTCAATTTTTGCTACAATAGATGGATATGGAAATCGATACGGATAACATGAATGCTTTAGCCGTGTTGATGTTTTAGCTCTTTATACATGAATGTTCTCACGAAAAAAGAACACATATTATTTTTTTTATTTATTTTTTTTTTTTGATCTTGACACGATCAGCAGGGATTAAAGGGCCCCCAACCCAAACAAACGAAAACCAAAGAAGAAGAAGAAGAAGAAAAAAAAAAAAAAAAAAAAACAACGGTATGTTATAGAACACCAGACTGTAAACAATTACAATCTATAGTAAGTCTTCCCACTGCTTTCATCAAGCAAGATCTGATTAAACTCTTCTCCCAGATTCCTCCAAACAAACACCTCATAAGGTGATGGTGGGTAGATACCAGCTAGCCAATCAGCAGCACGATTGGTCTCCCAAAAAGAACACAACTTGCAAATACTATAGGGAAAACAATTAAAGATCCTGGTCCATGGAAAATCCATTAGCTTGATGTCCATTAAAGGTGGGATTTATGGGTCCAGGGGATTTGGTGGAATTACATTTCCCTCGGTTTGTTTGGTTGCCCAAATCCCTGGAATCACGTTTCCCACGGGAATTAGTTTTCCAGCAAATTCTCCATATGGAGTCCGACCCCTCCCCCTAAGATTTGCCGGGAAACTTATCAAGGGATTTATGGGCCTACTTTTTTTAACTCTAAATCTCATATATATTCAATTTTAGGATTCCAAGGGTAAAACCAAACATTATATGGACTTTAGAACAAGATAATTCTTGAGAATTGTTATGCTCTCATGATTATCAAGATACTAGATCAAACAATGAAGACTGAAAGAGAAGATGAATTGTATTGTAGAAGAATTATGTTACAGAAGAAAGTAAAATCAGTCAGCCAATAAAGGCTATGTTCAGACATATTTATTACAGACAAATACATCTGTCTTAATCGGACAGGACATAGACATCTTACTAAACAACCAATAATACTCAATTTAAGACTGAATTGACTTGAGCTGACTAATATTCTTATTAGCCCCCCTCAAACTGATAATGGAAACAACAATCAGTTTGAAAGAGAGAATAAGACTATGGAACAGAAAAAGTAACATGTTTAACAACTGCCAATCCACAAATAGACTTGGAAGGAGAAGTAGCAACTAATCCTGCTGAAGTAGAAGTATTTGCTGGAAAAATTGAAGTAGAAGTTGAAGAACCATTTGCAGAACTAACTGAAGAAGAATCATTTGCTGTAATAGTTGAATTTGAAGCAGAAGAACCATTTCTTGCATAGAATACCGTGGAATTCCCATCAAAATACAATGAGGCACTATGTTGTTGTCTATTTGCTAAAAACTGCTCATGAGAAAGCAGTTTAGCTTTCACTTCTCCAAATGTGTATGGTATTTCCCTATTCTGTGAAAATATTACAAACATATCATACTCACTACCTAGCCCATTGAAGACAAACATTAATAAATCTGTATCACTTACTTTTTCTCCAATTGCTGCCAATGAATCAACTATTGACTTGATTTTCTGAAGATATTGAACAATAGACAAATTTCCCTTTTTAATATTATGTAATTAGCATGCTTTTCCTAGCAAGAAACTGAGTCCTAAAACTCATCTGAAGAAAATCCCAAATTTCTTTAGCAGTCGATAATCCAAGAACATCACCACTAACTGTGGGTGTAAAAGTTGCCTTAAGACATGTAGAGACACATCTATCTAATCTCCTCCAAGAAACCCATTCTGGATTAACAATTTCAATACCATCAACTGTAATTTTCTGAGGTGGCTCAACTATATCACCACTAACATAACCATATAGATCGCAAGAAAATAACACACCCTTAAATTGATCTTTCCAGAGAAGATAATTTGAATGATCCAATTTCAAAGAAACAAAATTCGAGATATTGGTAAAAGGAAGAGCATTAAAATTACCAGCGGAAGACATTGTAATATTATTGTGATGGTTCTTCAAAATTTCCAGATCTGAAACAAGATTTGTGGTTGAATTGTTGAGATTGTGATTCAAATTGTTGTTTCGATTACGTGTATTGTTGTTGTTGTTGTATGTTGTCCTTCGAGTTGTTACCATAAAAATCTTGCAAGAACCCTAAAATCCGAACTTTGGGGAAAATTATTTGAAGAAGATGTTACCCAAATTAAGCAGAAAATTTGTTGAGAAAATTATTATGCTTTGAAAGTGTGGAAAGAATCGTTACCTATATGATACCATGAGAATTGTTATGCTCTCATGATTATCAAGATGCTAGATCAAACAATGAAGATTGAAAGAGAAGATTAATTGTATTGCAGAAGAATTATGTTACAGAAGAAAGTAAAATCAGTCAGCCAATAAAGGCTATGTTCAGACATATTTATTACAGACAAATACAATTGTCTTAATCAGATAGGACATAGACATCTGACTGAACAACCAATAATACTCAAGTCAAGACTGACTTGACTTGAGATGACTAATATTCTTATTAATTCTATGAATTCTAGGAATTTTAATTGAGTTACCAAACACACAAGGGATTTACATGAATCCCAGAATTTGTAATCCCATGGGATTATAAATTCCTGGAAATCGTGAATTCTGCAAACAAACCCACAAGATTAGTCATAAAGTGCAAATTACACCCCGAAGATTTATCATAAGGTGCAAATTACAGCCTAAATTTTTGTATAGTTTTCTATAAAATTAATATTTGTCATGGTCATCGATGATACAAATTTAAAAAGGTTTACTTATTTAGTATCCTTTGAGGTTTTATTTTGTTTATTTGACTTTGTATATCATTCGGGTCTTCGGTCCTAACTTAACTGGCCACTCTTGATGCTAGAGAACTTTTATTAGGCATATTCTCGTGATTTTACAAAATCATAGAGGTTGAACCCATATCTTATTTTTAAGGGATAATTGGCTTTTGGTACTCAGGTTTTGTCCGGGTTTAGTCTTTGGTCTAACATTTGTCCAATGTTAGGGCATGTTACCTGGACTGGACGTTGACCATAATTCACTGGTACAAAACCTGAGTACCAAAGGATAATTATCCCTATTTTTAATTTATAATTAGGTACTATTTTTGAGATGCTTTCTAATGTAAAGTGTTAAAGAGGAGTATAAAGTTTAAACTCTTAAATAATTTGAATTGTTTTTGGAAGGATGGAAGCCAGTATTTGAGAGTCACTAACCTTTTTTCATTTGTGGAAGAATATCTTTAGTTTCATTTAGGGGAGAGTAAAGAGTCTAAGTTTCTTTATTACCATGAGTTTTCCCGTAAGGGATATGACCCTTCATTCAACTACTTTAGGTGTGATTGGTGCTAGTAGAAGATCTTTCAAAAGTTTTGCCTAGCTGGTGGCAGAGTTACCTAGACACATTCTTAGAAGCCTCCTTTGTTGGTTAGGCTTGTTACTGCAGATCGAGAATCTTGATATTATGCTCTAACTCAATAGAGAATGGGAAGACCAATCTTTCATCATGTTAATTTGCTTCTTTGATGTTATGCTTCGGGTGAAAAAGCTAAATCTTCTTTAGGTTGATAAGTTTATTCATCTTTTTCCAGATTTTGTAGCAAACGTAAAATTGCGGTAGGATAATTTAACTTTCTTTGGTAAACCAACTTTTATTTTTGCTAAGAAGTTGGAGGATTTAAATTCTTCATCCAAAATCGGCAGAAAATCACTTTTAGTGGTCTGCAATCCCAAATTAACAATCTTGAACCACTTATGCATCTATTGATTTTCTAAATAGTCATTAAAAAATTACTCAACATTTACATTATTCGTCGCAGAAACAGGGAACGTGTTTAATCGTGACGCTGAAGGATTGTCGCATCGTTTTAGTGTAATTAGTCTGGAAATATCGCAATTCCTAGGTCTACTAGTGCACAATCACCGTAATAAATTGAACGGTGAAGCTGTAGATGAAGTGGAACCAAAAACAATAAAAATGTGGGTAGTATCTCACATCAGACCTTTCTCCTTCCAAGCTTATTTCAACATTCTTAGAGAGATCAAAAGATTCAATCCGTTCACCGTCCTAGATGCTCCACCACCCGACAATTGAATGAGGACGTTTATTTACGGTTTTGTAGTAGTTTCTTTAATTTAATGCATATGCTCTAATCTTAATGTAGTTGATTTAGTCCAGTGTAGTATGCTTTTATTATAACAAAGGTTTAAATTACTTATGATACTGATGTTGCAAATGCAAAGAAATTTTCATTAATTTGATAAACATAACACCAAAGTAAAACATAAAACGATAGTGAATCATTTAGTTCTCGTACTTTAATCAGTCTACTCTACCAAAAACACCTAGGATATTTCCTGAAGTGCTTTCCGTATGTGTCTTCCTCTATAGAAGTGTAGAAATGCATAAAAGTCTTGCAGCCGGGCTTTGAGCATCCAAAAATTCTATGTGGATAATGTTTGAATTCGTGATCTCCATCTCCACAGTGCTCGCAATGTAATAACTCAATTTGGTTTTAAGTTTGAAGTTTCTGTATAGTGTTGCAAACTTTTCTTCTTCTTCTTCTTCTTTAATCTTCATAGCATCATCTAACATATGTGGTTCCTCTGGACAGTTGGGATCTTGACATTGCAAATACCTGATCTTTTTCGGTTGTGATTCAATGACCAATTTGAAGCGTGAACAACCTTCCTTTGGACACTTTGAATACATCCAAGGATATTGCATTAGACCGTGGTTATCCATAAAACATAACGGACAAATCTCTTTTGCTTCCACACATAATATTTGCTTCCCTTTCCTTTTAGAAAACATAGTGGACGGTGTTGGCTGAGAATGATTTATGTTGATTGGGTTGAGAATGATAATTAGTGTGGTATTTGTAAAGAAAAATAGAGTCGTTATTTATTAGTTGTTGGTAATTCATGTGGGGCTATTTTGACCGCCAATTGATATATATATATATATGCGACGACCATAATTTCTTACCATATAAATTCAACTCTTCCCAACTCCAAATTCACACCTTATACACCAACTTGAATTTTAGTCTTTCATTCTAAAACTCTTTTTCTCAATCTGTAGAAAGATGTCTGCTAGAATTTGTGGTCTAAGTTTACTTAAGAATGGGATTTAGCTATCTGTGAAGCTTACGTTTTCCATACTATAGATAATTTTATGCATGATGATGAGTGCCAAATATTGCATATTTCTACACCTTTTTATTGGCATTTAACTCATCTTTTGTGCTTAGAAATCAGATATTATCCCAAATTCTGTATTTTTCCTGTTTTCAAGAATAAATATTTGTACTGATTAATTTTGTGTTTTTAGGTAGTAAATAAAGCTCGGAGAAATTGAGGAGCCAAAAGAGCAGAAAATTGGAGGCAAGCGTCTATGGAGCAGAAAGCCAAAGCCCGCGCGCACATCAGTTGCAACCCAACAAGTAGCAACCCATTTACAAGACATGGGCTAGAGCAATCCAAGACCCGACACACAACCCGGATCCAAGCCCATTCCATCTGAGCCGTGAGATCTCGCCCATCTGAATCCAACGCTCGCTCCACCCTACACATCATTTCTCGCTGCTCCCGCTCAACACCAAAACTACCTATACCCCTACCCATCGACCAAACCCCAACCTCACCTTCATTTCTCTCTTCCCGGACAGAAAACCCAGAGCTCCATCCCCTTCTTCCCCCGACCATGGCAGAGCACCATCTCCTTCATCGTCTTCTCCCCCGACAACCACAACCCGCACCGAAGAATGCCGTTCCCCCTTCTCTAGGTCTAGTCATCTCCTTCATAGCTTCTCCCATAACCCTAGAAGCTAGGTTTGAGATAACTAGAGCTAGGGTTTCCCCAATAATCAATTGATGGAGCTCAGAGACGAATTAGCGGAGGGGACAAGCCGATTCAAACAAGTTTGGGTGAGAGGGTCTTCGTTTGATTTCCAATTTGAATTGAGTTAGGGTTTTGCATGTATAAATAGGGGTGAGCAGTGTATGTGAAAGGTTATGCCTGGATTAGCCAGTGCACCAAACTAGAATTAATTTGTGTTTAATTGTTTCCTTTGATGTTCTAAATTAAATTGCTAGGGTGTTGATGAAACCCCTAATTTTCATGTCAAGCATGTTTATCTTTGGTTCTGTTTTTGTTGTGCTATAGTGTGTTAGGATTAGTAGTTAACTAATGAGCTTGTGAGCCTGTGATGAGTTGTACTGTAAGAAGACAACTCATACTAGGGGTGAATCAGTGACAAGTAGTTAGTGAATATCCAGTTGAGACCTTCAAGGGAAGGCACAAGAACATAGCTTAAGTTACATTGCCTGAGCATGAGATTAGAAGGTGAATTCAATCACCCTAGTACCCTTTAACTTGTTTACAACACCCTTTTGCTCAATTGTTACCTTAGATTAGAGTCACAACAACCAACTAGTCGTATCGACACCCAACAGCTCACATTTGTATCACCTCTCTAGGAAATCAGTTTAGTAAAGCTTTAGAATCAACTTCACACACTCCATTTCTCTGTGGATCGACCTGTACTTGCCCTGCCTCCAATAGGCACTGTGCACTTGCAGTATAACACGTAGGCGAAACATCCTTTCCCAGCTTACCAAGTTTTTGGCGCCGCTGCCGGGGATTTGGTAGTGTGCTGTATCGATAACTTGCTTTCTTCACTGTTTTTCAACTCACCCTGTATATACTTGCTTTGAATTATTGCTTTTAGCCCTGTATTAGTGTAACTTAGCTGTAATTTTGTTATTTCTGCATCCTTTATTGCACTCTGTCACTGCATTGTTACATTGTTAAACATCTGTTAGTTTTCCTTTTTGTTCTTGTTTAATTCATATTTAGTTTACATTCACAAGCTCTGCATCTCTGCATCATTGCCTTGTGGTGTAGTTTAATGTAATTATCTTATTAGCATCTTTGCATCACCATTATTATCATCTGTAGCTGTTTCATTCCTTAGTATAGGTTGTCTTTTGTTTTTCTCTCAGTTTGCACATGCTGTAGCTTCTTGTCATCTGTGAAAAACCATTGAAGGTAAAAAGAAGCTGTGAGATCATAGTGCATTGCACTTACTATCTCGATCAAGCCCGGGCTAGTTTGAGCTCAAGCCTGCCTGGCTTAGTCTGTCACATTTGCTTCAACCCAGCTACATTGTGACCTCCAATTACTCATTGCTAAACCCTCATCTATGCTAGCCGACTCTCGCGTAGTGGTTCTCTTTAATGTAACTGTGCAAGTCTCTGGGAACTAAACCTCTTTGTTGAGATAGCAGGTACCTGCTGTGCTGCAGAAGCTGAGCAAACCCAAGAAAGAGAAGACAAAGGAGCAGGACCACTGTGGAATTACCTAAACCCAGTTTATTACTGACGGTATCGTACTCTCAAAACTCAATTTCTACCCTGAATGGTTGTCGTGAATGTGGAATGGGTTGCAATGATATTGGTTCACCCTGATATGCACAAGCATGATTCTGTGATGCATGAGTAAAATGAACACCCTGCTGAAACTATAAATCTCACAGAGTAGCCTTGAATAGTTGACTTTTTGATGATTGATATACCTTGTATGCTCACTGAACTAGGATATCTGCATTAGCATAATCCTGTGACCTCTGAGACACGATTCTTCCGGCTGAAATCGCCATATCCATGTGTATACATCTCTCAATCGCCGAACTTATAACAACTGAATGTATGCCTGCTAAACTAGTGCTATGTCTTTGAGCTGAGCTATATCATGATGAGCATATGTATGAATTTGTCATCAATTCTTTGAGCATTGCCTCATTGCTTTGCGCACTGACATTGGGCTGTTCTGTGCACTACTAAAATCTGGCTGAGCATCTTTGTATGTGCACCTGTAAGCCATTATTCCCTGACAAACTCGCTATCTTGCTGGGTATTGCTCAAACATCTGAAGTCTCAATTGCTTTTGTGTTCTGTGCATGGAAACTTGGGTAAATTAATTTATCTTTTCACTGTGATCACTAGGCTTCAACAAACCCTGTGCTCAACTTCAGTACCCTGTAGCTGTGAGTGTGAGCTACAACTTGGACAGCCAAGTTAGATACAAAGCCCAAGTTGAAGTCAACTGAGATAGTTGACACCAACTTAAACTGTGAGGTCAACTGAGTGAGTTGATACCAATCTTCCATGTACCCCTGAGCATAACCTGTGAGAATCAAAGTCAACTGAACCAGTTGATAATCTGTCTCATATCAACTTGATTGTAAAGTGCTGAAAGTTTGTTGCTCATCTGTGCATCTGTTGCATCTGTAAATCATATTCACTTGTGCATAACCAGTGAAAATTGGGGTCACCACCACAACATCAACGTGCATCAGTGCATGTCAAGAGTAAATTGAATTGTTGCATCCGAGTAGCTTGCTGATCCATGCATCATATCCATCTGTGCATCTGCCCTGCATCTTTGCACATGATTTGTGAACTTAAGTAGCATGCTGACTTATTGATTCAATGAACCCTTAATGTTTTGAATGATATAGCATGCTTGTCAGCTGAACTGGTTGCTTGTTGTAGTATTCTTGCTTATAGCATCACCCAACCCTTGCAACATATTGAATTTGTGCACGTGATTCTGTGATTAGTTTGAGTAGCTTGCCTCATTGTTGAGTCCATCATCCTTCTGTTCAAATTGCTATCTCAGAACTTATGACATTTATGCCTGCATAATCTTGATACTCTCTGACATAAGCCCCGAGTTTCAGAAATTGTTAGTTGCCTAACTAAACTTTGCTCAAACCATGCAACCTTTGGTTCCCATGCACATACCCCTGTGAAATTTTGAGTAACATCTATGCTCACTGGAATTGCTATTTTACTGAGATTGACTCTGTGTGCATTCTCTGACCTGGGAATCTCACCTGTATTGCTTCCCTGTAAGTGTGAATTGCTTGGTTGTCTGATAGCCATAATTGCCAGGGTATCTTTGTGCATCAATCTGTGACACTTGAGTGAAATCTCTGTTAGCTGAACTCATTGTTTCGATGTACTAAGCCTGAGTCAATGTGTATCTCTGAATCCCTGAAATCTGATTGTCGTAGACCCTAGTTCCCCTGATCTGCACAATGCTCTGCTGATCAGTGCATCATTTCGAACCATGCACATAACCTGAGCTGTGCTTCACATAAGCTGTGCTGTGCTGTGCACTTACAGCAACAACCAACACTTCTGTGTGCTTGAATTCCAAGAACTGGTGATTGGTGTGTCACCCCTGTGGGCTTAGCTTCCCTGTTTTGAGAAATCATTGGTTGTTTGAGTATTATACATGCTTGATGTGTGCTAGAATATGGTTGCTTCTTTTTGAGTTCAAATTGAATTGCTAGATCATGTCAGGATTTTGGTCTGCAACTGGGGATGAAAACAAATCCATCAGAGAACATGCTTATGGGCATGCTTCACAATATGAACCACCCACAGACCATGATGTCAATGACTTTAAGGAGTATCATGAACCTTCTCAGGGCCCTGACCTTGAATGCACATACCCTAATCATTATGAGCACATGTATCATTTGCCACAGTGGGAGGTTGAACAATGCTATCCTCCAATGAACCCATGTATGCAGTGGATAATGGAGAATATCAAACTCATTGAGCAAAACAATGCTATACTTGAACGGAAAGCAATGCATGATCATCCATATAACAACATGTCTGAATTTCCCTTTGCTAGTGAACCTTGTGCACAATCATGTACTGAATATCCATGTGAAGCATGCATACCCACTAGTGAAGACTCTCCTTCAATTGAATAGCTTAACATGTTTTTAAAAATGAATCTCAGTCATTTACAAAATGTAGAAAGGGAGTATGCCCTTAGTCAATCCACTAATGTTGAATATGAACCTTACCTAGAGGAAAATAAGTTGACTAAAAACACCAATGCTGTCAATAGGGATGAATATGCATATTACTCAGATAATGAATATGATATGTTAGAAGAGCATGTGTATGATGAAAGTATGGTGGAACCTTTGGGTTCAGAGACATTAAGCTTCTCTTCTGTGAACCCTATGAATGATGCTTCTTCTAATATTCATACATGTGATGCTGATTTGGGGTTTGAACAAGTGTTCTGTGAAAATAAGCATGATGTACAACTTGCATCTGACCTAGGGATAGCTGAATTGTCTGTTGACACAGATGATTCAATGCATGAAATTGAAGTGTCTAATTCTCAGCCTAGATCACAGTGTGAAGTTTCTTGTGATATTCCTATGCATGAAACTGAAGTTGTAGATGATGATTATGGACTGGGGCTTGTAGAAATGTTTTATGAACATGAGCATGTTACAACACTTGTAGATGATTTGGGGGATATTGATGTGAGTGATACTGTTACTCTTGAGCTCACACATGTGAACAACTTAGACATGCCCAATTGCCTGCCTATGTCACAATCCGAGGGTCTTGCACCTAAACCAACTATTCTGAGAGTTCCTAATCTAGGTCTAGAACTTTGTGCTTCCCAAGTCCTCTTGGACTATTTTGCATCAAAGTATAACACCTTTAAGGAGCCACAGTTGGAATGTGTACATCTGCCTGTTATTAACAAAACTCATTTTGAATTAGACCTTGTGCATGATGTACCTTTAAATTTGCAAGATTTTGTGCTCACAAACACATCTGTTGACAAGTTTAGGTTTGGGGGAAAATCGTTCACATATGCAGTCTTACATGTGCTCTCATGTTATATTTGTGTAAGGCTGTTGATGTTTCTGCATATCATCTTTTGGGTTGATCCTCAACTCTTTAGATTGTTGGTGTATGGTGAATTTTTCTTGTATATAATCCAGTAGGTCTTGTTAAAACTTCTATCTTGAATCGGTTGAGTCTTCTTTTGAATATATTGTGCTAATCCAATAAGATCTCAGCTGAGAATGTTGGATTCTAGCCTTGACTAATGAAGCTCTAACCTTGCTTTCGCCGACATCCGGTAATCTCTTCCCTTTTCTCTTATCAGCATAGTTCTCTTGGTATGTGATTTTTTTTGAATTCTTATTATCTGTTGACACATTGAGGACAATGTTTGATTTAGGTTTGGGGGTGCATTTGCATATAGAGTTTTTAGTCTTTTAATTTTCATGTGAAAAAAAAAAAAAAAAAAAAAAATTCAAAACTCTTTGTAAATACTTGCATAAAAACCTCCAACTTTTAGAGATCTTAGAGTCACTAGCATGCTTCTAGCTATGTTTACATAGAGAGTCTGACCGAAATAACAGAACTTGGAAGTACTAGAGAACACAATCGGGTTTCTTAGTTGATTAGAGCGTTAAAATTGGATTTAACCATACCGGAGGGCGAATTAGGTGCTGTATAGATATTCGGTAGTAGAATTGTGATCACCCATAGTGGAGACTACCCATTTTTACATCAAGCGAGGCACCGACCTTCATTTTTTGTGACTTTCTAAAAAATCTGTTAGAGTGTGTGTCACCGTACGTCAATTCCGGGTAGGAATGGTGAGCTACCCAACTTCGCACCACTTTCAAAGACTACTTTTGATCTCTTGAGTGCTAATTTAAATCGTCAATCATGAGGGTGACGTTTAAAGATGAAAACTCCTTCTTGTAGTTCGATTTGCAGTTAGCATCACTCTCTCCCTCTCAACAACATCAACGATTCATAGAAACACATCGTCAATATTCGGCAAGCGGAGCATCATCATCGAATATTTGAAGAAAATTTGAAATAGTCCAAGGTTTACATGCAACAAAGAAGAGAAAAGAAAATAAGATGAGAATTAGTGAAGTTTGTGAAATCAAGACAATACAAGTTGTGTAAAATTGAGTTTTATTGTTATTTTCATGTTTTAAGTAAAAAAAAAAAAAAAAAAAATGTTTGTCAAGTTTTTGTGAAGTTCAGAAGTTCATCATCAGCTATTGAAGACCGAAGATTGAAGACGTTTCTATGGATGCTAGGAGAGAGTGATATTAATTGCCGATCGGGTGAGAAGGTAAGTGAGTACTCCCATCCTTGCTAATGGTTGATTTCCTTTCTTAGAGATCATCAGAAAAAGATTCTTTTTGTCCACAACTCTGTGGAGTCTCCAGAAATTATTTCGGAAGGTTATCCTTCTCACCTTCAACGTGTGCAAGATGTCTCTCTTTATTCCTACCTGTACACATGAGAGACTAAAAAAGCGGTCTTTTTGAGTGCAATTATCATAAAACCCTATTGGTGAGGCAGAAGTCGAGGCTTGTGATCACTATCGAATCCGAATTCTTTCATATGGTATGGTTATTTCTCGCTCAACTCTTAAGGATGAGAATGCGTTCTTTGATAGTTCTAACTTCGTGTTACTAGCATGCAGAAACTCTATGTCCTCATAGCTCCTTGGATGCTTGAGACTCTTTTACGCTCTGAAGTTGAAGAAGGTTTTTTGGGTACACCTCTGGTAAACCCTCACGAGACTACAACTCGTCCACTAGGGACACCTAGGGGTTTAAAGGCTTAGTGCATACGCTAAATGCATTCGAGAGACCAAATGACGGTGGTATAGTTAGGATTTCCTAATTTCTGTTTCACTTGAGGACAAGTAAAATTCGAGTTTGGGGGTATTTGATGAGTGCCAAATATTGCATATTTCTACACCTTTTTATTGGCATTTAACTCATCTTTTGTGCTTAGAAATCAGATATTATCCCAAATTCTGTATTTTTCCTGTTTTCAAGAATAAATATTGTACTAATTAATTTTGTGTTTTTAGGTAGTAAATAAAGCTCGGAGAAATTGAGGAGCCAAAAGAGCAGAAAATTGGAGGCAAGCGTCTATGGAGCAGAAAGCCAAAGCCCGCGCGCACATCAGTTGCAACCCAACAAGTAGCAACCCATTTACAAGACATGGGCTAGAGCAATCCAAGACCCGGCATACAACCCGGATCCAAGCCCATTCCATCTGAGCCGTGAGATCTCGCCCATCTGAATCCAACGCTCGCTCCACCCTACACATCATTTCTCGCTGCTCCCGCTCAACACCAAAACTACCTATACCCCTACCCATCGACCAAACCCCAACCTCACCTTCATTTCTCTCTTCCCCGATAGAAAACCCAAAGCTCCATCCCCTTCTTCCCCCGACCATGGCAGAGCACCATCTCCTTCATTCTCCCGACAACCACAGCCACCACGGCCCGCACCCGGCACCTTGCCGTTCCCCTTCTCTAGGTCTAGTCATCTCCTTCATAGCTTCTCCCATAACCCTAGAAGCTAGGTTTGAGATAACTAGAGCTAGGGTTTCCCCAATAATCAATTGATGGAGCTCAGAGACGAATTAGCAGAGGGGACAACTTGATTCAAAGAAGTTTGGGTGAGAGGGTCTTCGTTTGATTTCCAATTTGAATTGAGTTAGGGTTTTGCATGTATAAATAGGGGTGAGCGGTGTATGTGAAAGGTTATGCCTGGATTAGCCAAGTGCACCAAACTAGAATTAATTTGTGTTTAATTGTTTCCTTTGATGTTCTAAATTAAATTGCTAGGGTGTTGATGAAACCCCTAATTTTCATGTCAAGCATGTTTATCTTTGGTTCTGTTTTTGTGTGCTATAGTGTGTTAGGATTAGTAGTTAACTAATGAGCTTGTGAGCTGTGATGAGTTGTACTGTAAGAAGACAACTCATACTAGGGGTGAATCAGTGACAAGTAGTTAGTGAATATCCAGTTGAGACCTTCAAGGGAAGGCACAAGAACATAGCTTAAGTTACATTGCCTGAGCATGAGATTAGAAGGTGAATTCAATCACCCTAGTACCCTTTAACTTGTTTACAACACCCTTTTGCTCAATTGTTACCTTAGATTAGAGTCACAACAACCAACTAGTCGTATCGACACCCAACAAAATTCACACATTTGTATCACCTCTATAGGAAATCGGTTTAGTAAAGCTTTAGAATCAACTTCACACACTCCATTTCTCTGTGGATCGACCTGTACTTGCCCCGCCTCCAATAGGCACTGTGCACTTACAGTATAACACGTAGGCGAAACATCCTTTCCCAGCTTACCACATGATCAAGCCATGTCACACACGTCTATTTGGCATAACATTTTCAAAATATTCGTTTCAGAAACAGGAACCCCGGAAACCGAGATACTCGTGGAGTGTATGCTCGTTTTCAATCAATTGATCATGCAGTAACGCGATTTCTTGCTAAAGTAAGGGAAATTGACCGATAAAAATTTAATGGTGTAACTGAAGCAGAATTGATCCAAATAGCTCTTAATGAATAGCAGGAAACTCATGGAAAACCTTTTCTTTACGAAGTTTGTTTCAACATCCTTAAAGATGGTCCATCTCAATCACATCTATACTGTACTCGGAGGGATCTCCCGCACTTTACTATGGAAGAAGATGTTACTCTTATTAGATGTTGGTTACATATTGTAACGAGAAATATGACTAGTGATTATTTCTGGGAAAGGGTGTGTCAAAGGTTTGTAGTGTTGCGAATGAACATTTAAGAAACATCGAGAGCCTTAAACTAAGTTTTTCATTCATCAATAAGGATGTCAGACGTGATTCATAAATTTTGTAGATGGTTCACTGTGATAATTTTGGATTGTGCACTGAAGAACTGGTGAGTATCTTAATACCTTTGTCCTCATTGAGCAATTGCATCATAGTTTAATTAAGTTGTCATTTATCTGTTTTTTCAGAAAACCATGGCTCAAGCCCAGTTTGTTGAAGAAAACATGAGAGAGTTAAGCATTTTGAGTGTTATGAACTCTATAAGATTTATGTGCCTTGATTTGATGTTGTTTGATATTATTGTTTTCGCTATGAAATTAAGATATTGAACTCTAATAAATATTGCTTAATATAAAATGGTAGTCTAATTTATGGTCTAAATATTTTCATCGATCAATATTACTGCCACTTATTTTACAAGATATAAACTTAGACAATAATAAGAACTTAAATAATGACTTCAATAAATCTCTAGTACAATCTTTGGCCTCCTGTTTTTCTCCATTTGACGTATCTTCCATTCAATGCGCTCGTGAACTGTTTCTCGTTTGTTTTTGTAACTTTGATTGTTCACTTTCAAAATTGGAGCTTTTCTTTTCCTTTTAGCGAAACATTTTCTTGGATTAACTTCTAAAACTTGCACTTCCCTTTTACTATTTTTCAATCTTTTTAAAACTACCACATATCTTAGAACAACAGCTTCAAGTTTGGCAACAAAATGTAATAGCTTTTTGAGACATTTCACTTAAAAAATTTGAATCACTAGAATAAATATAAGAAGAGATTTAGTAGAGGAAATCCAAGAGAACTGGATTTTAGTGTGAGTGAAGTGTTTGAAAGTGGTGGTAATTTATAGTGGTAAAATTGTAGTCATTTTTTTATTGTAGCAAAGTAGCTGTTGGTGGCGTCACTAAGCCGCTAGGCCGCCAGCGGCTGAACTTCCACCGTGCGGACTTTGTCTTACCACCAGCAGATTTTATTTATATAAACCACGCGCTTTTTCATCAACCGCCGAACACTTTTACCATAATGGAAAATCTACTTTGCCTATCCACCTGGCTGAATAAAAAGAATTAATAGTAAGTTCCACAGGAACCACCCTTACTAACCTTTTCTCGAGGATATTTAGGAAAAGTTTTTTGGGGACCAGCCTTTTTTGGGGGGACCATTGTTTTATTTTGGGTAAGACATTAGAAGTAAATCTAGGTCACCCCTTATCTAAATATTTATATTAATACCAAAACTACCCTCCTAATTATTTTTGTATAATGATTAATTAGTGTGATTAATCATTGATTAAGGTTAAATTAACATATGATTTTTTTTTAAAAGAAGTAGAATTATTGAGTGACTAAAGTAATAAAAGAAGAAGAAGATGGAGAAAAAAAATATTTTGAGATGGGTGAATATGGAGAAAAAACATCCTTTGGGTACCGAAATATGCTTGTAACTTAGTGAATGATGCTATAAATGGCCTAAAATATATTCAAAATCAAAATTGTAACAAAAATTTCAACTAGGTCAACAAAGTTCGGCTATATTATATGAAGAATATGTAACCGAACTTTCTGCAAATGCAGTTTGGTTAATAAATCCAAAATCACAGGCAACCGAACCAGAGCTTTAATGGAGTTTTTGTTTGTTCTGCTAGCTGATGAAAAATCAAATGTAACCGAACTACTATGCTTGAGTTTACAGAGTTTTGTTCGGTTCAGTCGACTCGACCACGTTGTAACCAAACTTTAAACAACAGAGTTCGGTAGGTTCGCAAAATCTCTACGAACCAGTCATTCAGCCGAACCCTTAGTTTTTCCATGCACTTAAAATCTATAGGTTCGGCATGATCGCAACATTTATAAAACATTGTCGAACTCTACGTTCGGTTAGCAGAAAAAATTGCGAGTTAACCGAACTCATTATATAGGTTTTCAGAGTAAAGTTCGGTTAGGATTTTTTTATTTTTTTTTTTTGCGATCAAACCGAACTCAACATTTGGCTATATAGAGAAGAGTTCGGTTTTGAAATTATTTTTGCGACTCAACCGAACTCAGGTGTTCGGTTAGGCAAAAAAAAATTCTTAGCCAAAGTGTTCATTGTGTTCTTCATTTTTAAAAGTTCGGTTGTAAAACTAGGTTTTTTTTCAAAAATATCCTAACCGAACTTACTACTGTAACCTCCAAATTCAACATATTTTGATGACTACGGCCTATGTTGTAAAAGGCGAGCGCATGCCTAGCGCCTGGAAGAAAAGGCGCCAAGAAATGCCCTGTTATGCAGTTTTCCATTTTTTCCGCGATGCCTAGGCGCTAGGTTTGGCACCTCGCCTTGCCTAGCGCCTTTTACAACATAGACTAAGACTCAAAATTTCAATCAAAAACGAATTAGAAGTAATGGGTTTGTGGGAAAATACTTATGGACATGTTTGTTTATAAAAGATTGATTAATCGATGATGAAAATTCAATGAATCGACGACGATGAAAATTTGATGATTTTGATTGGAATTGTATATGATCAGGTTTAGATGATCACAAATTGATGAAGAAGAGAAGAAGAAAAAATCGTAGAATAGAGGAAGAAGAAGTTGTAGATTAGTTATAATTTTAATTAGGTAAAAGGGTAAACTAGTCATCTCCACCTTTTAGGACACCCCTTATAATTATAGGGAAGGTGGCCTAATCAAATCATGGTCCCCCAAAAATAAAGAACCCACAATTGGGGGATATGAAAATTAATTGGGGGATATGAATTACTTCCCCCAACCAATAGTGTCTGCTAAGGGGTGTTTTTGGGGGGCAAAATTACTAAAGTACCCTTCCCTTAAAATAAAAATCAAAAAACAAAATCATATCCCCCATTTCCATCTCCACATCTTATTAATCTCTTTTAGGGTTAAAGCTTTGAAACTCAAATGTTCCCCATTCCCTTTCAAATTCTAAATTTTCCCCACTCCCTTTCAAATTCTCTTCTCCTTCTCTGCCGGCTCCTCACTTTGAAAACGACTTATTTTTTTTCACATTCGGAAGTGATGAAGACCATGCCGGAAATAAAAAAATTTACATCACCGGAAGTGATGAAGACCATGCCGGAAGTGATGAATTCAATACCGGAACTAAATGCCGGCATGCTCGATATAAATCTATCAATGTCGGTAGTCAAGTGAAAATAAAAAATCTGGATACTTTTCATTATGTGCCGGCATAGACATTTTAGCAACATACTATGCCGGCATAGGTACCGGCAATTAACTGACTGCGCCGGCAGTGGGATGATTAAAAAAAAAAAAAGTTTTGAAGATCAAAACCAGAAAATTTTGTTCCCGGACCCCCCTGGATAGTGGCAAATATTTATGAAAATTTCCAACAAATGCCGGCATGGTTTTTTCGGTTGAATACAATGCCGGCACCGAGCTATTTCAGCTGCAACAATGGATTCAAAGAAAAAAAAAAATCAAATTTTCAACCTCTTAGCAGCAATTTTCTCTTCACAATCATCCTCCACTTTCACCAAAAAAAATTCCCTCTCAAATTTTTTTTTCCATCTTTCTACTCTCATCTCACTCACCCAAATACAAATACATACTAATCATTTAACAAATACTTAAGATTTTTACTAATTATTATTAAACACTAATCCTGATTAGTGAGGGGTAGATTAGGATTTAAAAAAATACTTAGATAAGGGGTGACCCTAATTTGATATTTGGATCCATTTTTTGTCTTTTTCCTCTATCCCCAATTAGTTTTGATATCCCCCAATTGCGCGTTCAAAATAAAAAGTGGTGCCCAAAAAATCGTTCATATTTAGATACAACATGAGAAGTTGTTTTGGGGCTTCTAGAAGTAAAAAGATATATTTGTTATGAAATATAAATATTTTTTTACTTTTAACTTCTGGTATTGACTTCTACTCCTAGAGAAGCTGAAGTAGAAACACTTCTGGTTTCATACACCCTCGACCCTCCTAATCTAATTTGCACTTTTCACTTTTGGGATTGTATCTCTCTCCTCTTTGAAATCCTTTCTTTTACCTAGCATTTTTAGGGGCCACTCAAAAAGAATTAGGGGCCACTTTTTTATTCCCATCCATTGAAGGGGGTTAAGGGGTGTCTTAAAAAGTAGAAATAGTCTATATTTTCCTTCACCTTTATACTAAATCTAAACTTATATCCTTTATTTTCATAATCATATCATTCCTCTTCTTCTTCTCTTTTCAACCATTGAATTTTTTTTTCATCGCTTTAATTTTGATTGAAACCAAAGATCGTCGATCAAACAAATTTTGTGATTGATTGTTTAAAATTAAAACCCAAAATTCATTGACCCTAAAGTTGAAACTTAGAACATAAAAAAAAAAACTAGTTAAACAAACAAAACGGATAGATGATAGTATAGTTGTGATCCAAAATTAGGATTTTATTGCTTGAAATCAAAAATTTGATCAGAATTTTTTCTAGGATTTACAGTAGCAGAAACATAATCGGTAGATAATAATATATTTTACCTACCGATTATGGTTGATGTTCTTTGGAAATGAAGAACATCAACCATAATCGGTAGGTAAATTGATTGTTATCTACCGATTATGGTTGATGTTCTTCATTTCTAAAGATCATCAACCATAATCGGTAGGTACATTGATTGTTATCTACCGATTATGGTTGATGTTCTTCATTTCTAAAGAACATCAACCATAATCGGTAGGTAAATTGATTGTTATCTACCGATTATGTTCTTGCTACTGCTTCAAATTTTCTGTACTAAAAATTAAACACAATCGGTAGATAATGAACATAATTTACTACCGATAATAGAAGTACCAAAATTCAAAAATCGAATATATTCGGAAGTTAACGTAACACAATTTACTACCGATTATGACTAATACAAAACTCAAAAATTTGAGTTTTTTCCCAAAATCTGATTTTTGGGCCACTCTATATTCGGAGGTTCGAGTAACAATATAAACCTCCGAATATAGTAGTGTCAAGGCTATATATGTCGAGGCTCATGGTGGTTCCAAAGCTCTATATGCCAAGGCTCATGGTGGTTATCATTTGGGAGCCAACACGTATTCGGAAGTTAAATGAATTACTTGGTCTTCCGATTATGTCAAGTACAAAACTAGAAAATTTGAGTTTTTTCCCAAAATCTGATTTTTGGGCCACTCTATATTCGGAGGTTAGAGTAACAATATAAACCTCCGAATATAGTAGTGCCAAGGCTCTATATGCCGAGGCTCATGGTGGTTCCAAAGCTCTATATGCCAAGGCTCATGGTGGTTCTCATTTGGGAGCCAACACGTATTCGGAAGTCAAATGAATTACTTGGTCTTCCGATGATGTCAAGTACAAAACTCGAAAATTTGAGTTTTTTCCCAAAATCTGATTTTTGGGCCACTCTATATTTGGAGGTTAGAGTAACAATATAAACCTCCGAATATAGTAGTGCCAAGGCTCTAAATGTCGAGGCTCATGGTGGTTCCAAAGCCCTATATGCCAAGGCTCATGGTGGTTCTCATTTTGGAGCCAACACGTATTCGGAAGTCAAATGAATTACTTGGTCTTCCGATTATGTCAAGTACAAAACTCGAAAATTTGAGTTTTTTCCCAAAATCTGATTTTTGGGCCAGTCTATATTCGGAGGTTAGAGTAACAATATAAACCTCCGAATATAGTAATGCCAAGGCTCTATATGCCGAGGCTCATGGTGGTTCCAAAGCTCTATATGCCAAGGCTCATGATGGTTCTCATTTGGGAGCCAACACGTATTCGGAAGTCAAATGAATTACTTGGTCTTCCGATTATGTCAAGTACAAAACTCGAAAATTTGAGTTTTTTCCCAAAATCTGATTTTTGGGCCACTCTATATTCGGAGGTTCGAGTAACAATATAAACTTCCGAATATAGTAGTGCCAAGGCTCTATATGCCGAGGCTCATGGTGGTTCCAAAGCCCTATATGCCAAGGCTCATGGTGGTTCTTATTTGGGAGCCAACACATATTCAGAAGTCAAATGAATTACTTGGTCTTCCGATTATGACTAGTACAAAATTCGAAAATTTTCATTTTTTTTTCCAAAATCTGATTTTTGAGCCACTCTATATTCTTAAGTCTGGTTAACTACTAAAACTTCCGATTATGTCAAGTCCAAAATTCGAAAAATTTCACTTTTTTCCAAAATCTGATTTTTGAGCCACTCTATATTCGGAAATCTGGTTAGCTACTAAAATTCCGATTATTTCAAGTCTTCCGATTGTAAGTTTATCTCCTGAATGCTACTCAAACTTCTTCCTAAAATTTATTCTTTACGAAAGGAGGTGAAACGTCCGATTGTGCACTTATCTCCCGATTATATAAGGGCAATTTTACTATTAAGAAATATGCAAGATAAGGGGTGAACTCAATTTAGGCTTGAGTGACCCTATTTTGTTTTATTGTTGGCCCCTACTTCCTTTTGAGTGGCCCCTAAAAATGCTAGGTTCTTTTACTCTCGAGTCTGAGCAGTTTAGGGGAAAATCGTGGGGGCCCAGGATGCATTATCATTTTGTTAGCTAGCATCTGTTTCCACTATATAAACACAATTCACCACTCTCAGTTTCCATAACTCAAAAACACATCAAGATACTTAATCTCCTTATCCATCAAGATGTCACCACCCACTCTACTTCTCCTTTGTTCCTTACTAACCCTACTTTCATTCTACCCTTCTCAAGCGTATTCCGATAACCATGTCTGTAACTTACCAGACCATGGTACTACCCTTAAAGTCATGCATATCTACGGCAAATGCTCACCATTCAAACCATCGAAATCACTTTCATGGGAAGAAACTGTGTTTGATATGGCTCGTAAAGACGAAAGTCGTCTTCAATATCTTTCTAGCCTTGTTGCAAGGAGATCAGATGTCCCGATTGCATCTGCCAGACAGATTATCCAGAGTCCTACTTACATTGTTCGAGTTAACATTGGCACACCAGCTCAAACAATGCTGATGGCCATGGATACTAGTAACGATGCAGCTTGGGTACCCTGTAACGGCTGTTCAGGATGCTCTTCTAAGCTCTTTGATTCTACCAAATCCACTTCTTACAAAACTCTTGGTTGCGGATCTGCAGAATGCAAGCAGGTATACACATTATTGATACATAATGCTAAACTTGGACATTTTTTTATGACCTGAAAGGCTGAAACTAACTTGTGCTCCGTTCGTTTTGCAGGTTCCAAACCCAACTTGTCGTGGATCATCAGTATGTACTTTCAACCAAACTTATGGAGTTTCATCTTTCTCAGCAAACCTCACAAAAGACTCATTTCAATTAGCAAGAGACCTTATCCCAAACTACTCATTTGCTTGCCTAGGAAATGTAACAGGCAGCTCCGTCCCTCCACAAGGATTACTTGGCCTAGGAAGAGGACCCTTGTCTCTCTTATCCCAGTCCCAAAGTCTCTACAAATCAACATTCTCATACTGTCTACCAAGTTTCAAGTCACCAAACTTCTCCGGTTCACTGAGGTTAGGACCAGTAGCTCAACCCAAAAAAATGAAGTACACCCCACTTCTAAAGAACCCAAGACGGTCTTCTCTCTATTATGTCAACTTGTTATCAATTAGAGTTGGAAGTAAAGTAGTTGATATCCCACCAAGTGCATTAGCCTTCAATCCCATAACCGGTGCTGGAACAATTTTTGATTCAGGGACAGTTTATACACGGTTAGTTACCCCGGCTTATGAGGCAGTAAGAAATGAATTCAGAAGGAGAATCAAAGCAAACGTTTCTTCCTTAGGTGGATTTGATACTTGTTACACAGTACCCATTGTTGCACCAACGATAACACTTCAATTTAGCGGGATGAATGTGACTTTGCCGCTTGACAATATCTTACTTCACAGTACTGCTGGAAGTACTACTTGCCTAGCTATGGCCGCTGCTCCAGATAATGTGAACTCAGGTCTGAATGTGATAGCTAATTTGCAACAGCAAAACCATCGGGTTTTGTTTGATCTGCCAAATTCCAGGCTTGGGGTTTCTCGTGAAACCTGTACCTGATTCAGAAAAATCACATGAATTCACGGTCAGCCAGAAGACAAAATATTATGGTTTAATTATTTATGAGTCTTTGTTTTGTAGCTTTGTCTCTTAATTTGGTCGCTTTTGGATTTTGTGGGTCATTTTGATGCAAATATCGAGCCTAATTAATCATTCCAAGCAAGGGGCCTATGAGAATAGTGTGTGATTAGATTACTGCTAGTAGCGGTGTGAAGTGTTTAATATGTTGATGTTGTTGTACTACTGCTACTGTGCTCTATGCGCATAATGATATCACGGGTTGGTTATCTGTTTGTGAATTGAAAAGTGGTCAGAGATATTGATTGCATTGTCCGTCTCTGGTATCGCTTTCTAGATCTGTTTTTCTCACTCTATCTTCTACTTTACTCTCTCTGGTAATGATATGTTTTTTCACTGGGGTAGAAAATCTTTTCCACGAGGAGGGGGTCATTGGTGAGCACTGAGCACTGACCAGACTTTATTATGGTTTTAGATGGAGTACATAGGTAACTTGTTCAGATATTGAGTAATGGGGAGCTAGGGACTTCGGATTCTTTAATCATTATACTCGAGAGTAAAAATGTTAGTTATTTTGCTTATAAGCTCTCTACAACTTCTCTCAGTCTTGGGTTTGTTTCTCCTTACAATGTTGGGCCTTTTATGTAAGAAATCTGAAGTCCTTATCTGGGTGTGCATAAAATCGGTAACCGCGGATTTCATCCGCAAACGTCCGCAAAATTGCGGGTGAAAACCAATCCGCAAGAGTCTTTGGGCCGGACACGGGTGAGTTTTCAAATCCGCAAGGTTTAGCGGTTTGGTTGCGGTTGGTTTTGTAAATCCGCGGATTCACCCGCACCGTAGGTTATAACAAAAAAAGATAAAGCCCGGCAAAACAAAGCTTATGAGCCTCCGGCCGGTGCCATGTATTCTGCTATTTAACCTAACGGAGTTTGCTTTGAAATGAAACGAACTAAAGTTCCCCTTCGCTCAATTTCATGTTAGTTTCAGTCCAAATATCTTTTAATTTTTTTTTAATGGTGTTCATATCTACATTATGGAATTCTCCTTTCGGCTTATTAGTAGTTGAATACTGATTCTACTCCAAATCAGTTACTTTGTTTTTCATTATTATGCACGCAAGTTGTTTGATGAAATGCCTAGCATAGCATGTCCAAATATTCCCTCACCGTTTTTTTTTTCCTTCTGACTAAATCCGCGGTTAAACCACATCCGGTCCGCATTACCCGTTGATCCGCGGATGTGAAATCCGCGGGCGATTGGGCCGATCACGGTTTAATTTCCCAAATCCGCAACTTTGACGGTTTGGTTGCGGGTGACCCCTAATCCGCAACCGTCCGTCCGTTGCACACCCCTACCTAAAATGGCTTCCTAAATATGTTATATGATGCCTAAAATGGTCTCTTAAATATGCGTCTCGTTTTTTTTTTTTTTTTTTTTTTTTTTTGAAGTACAATATATTAGAAAAGGATTAAAGAGGAAATTACACGGGTCATTTATTACAAATTGTTTCAAGAAATCCGGAATAGTATACTCCTATACGTTAGTTTGAAATACTCCGTGTTGGTTGTTGTCTGTCGCCTGATTTGCAAGAGCATCTGTTGCGTGTTTTGATTCCTTGTTGTTGTGTTGGATGGTATATTGGGGAATCTCTTCTAGCCTTTTTATGATTTCAGTGATCGTTTGTTTCGGGTACCATGTTGGTTCTGATCGGTTCTTGATAAAATGGACTAGAGTCTGTGAGTGTGATTCGATGTAAATTTTAGTCCATTGATAAACCATGAATGTTCTCAAAGGCATGAGTAGTGCCCAAGTTTATGTTGTCATTGTTGTTGTGATCCCTAGAGGTTAGGCCATTGCGATGATAACTGTGGTTGTTGAGTCTCGGCAAATAAAGGCTCCACGGGATGACCTCTAGTAGCTCCATCTGTGTTGATTTTATCCAATTTGGTTCCGGTGGTTTCCATCCAATTTGGATTGTCTTAGTTGTCATGTGTTGTGACATATTGTTTGTCATCGGGTTCATGCGGGTAATGAATGAGGTAACTCTGAATTCGCCCAGGTGTTTTCCTGATGTAAATGATTTGCCAATTTGTGATTCCTACCATAAATAAAGTCATCCCTTGCTAGACATAGTGCCTAGATGATATAACAGAAGGATGTTGTACCAGCCGATGTTTGATTAATTTGGAGTAGTTGGTTGATGGTGGTTGATGAAGTTATTGGTGGTGGTCTACGGTGTTGGAATAATGGTTCTGCATCATGGTGATTGAAAAGGATATCCCAAGATTCTTGAGCATACCGACATGTAAGGAGTATATGTTCAGCTGTTTCTGTATATAGATTACATCTAGGACAAAGGTTGGAGGTGGTGAGATGAATTTTATGTAGTAGAGTGAAGGTAGGTAAACCTTCATTTATAATTTTCCACAAGAAAAGTTGTATTTAGGGGGTACTTTAAAGTCCATATGTGTTTGGAGGGTTGTAGTTGATTGTTGGTTGTATTGGGTGGGGAATGATGGGTTAGTATACGGTTTCCGGAGCTCACAGTATATATTTTCCAGATTTTGTGTATGGCCAGACGATTTTTTTCTGGTCGGCCATCTTGCGGTAGGTGGAGGTTAATAATCCTCCTCACCATGGCCGATTGCGGAAGTTGTGCCAGGCGATCGTCCATCCACGAGTTTGAGATTGGATTTATAAGATCCGATACTAACAAGTAATTCTGGGATTGGTTTTGGTTCAAAGGTGGGTGACCTGGAATCCAGCTGGAAGATGTCGGGATCGAACTTCATGTTCCAATTTGGTGAAAAAGATGGGGTGTGATGGAAGATATGAGAGAGGTGAGTTGTTCCAAAGAGGACTAGCTGAGTTTGGGGGTGTATGAGCAGATTGGAAAAAACTTTCATTGTTGAAATAGTTTTCTCTGCTCATCGATGTATAAATTGAGTCGGGTTGGTCTTGTAGCTGCCATACTCTCTTAAATAGAAGAGCTTTGTTGTGATCTAAACTTTTCTTAATTCCTAGTCCACTCTCAGGTTTGGGTTTTGACAATTTGTCCCACCCCATAGGATGAAGTTTTTTTATCGATACATCATGGCCCCAGAAAAAATTCTTAGTTATTTTATCTACTTCCTTATGAACATGCGCTTGTAAAAGGTTTGTATGCATGTTTATTACAAATTGTTTCAAGAAATCCGGGTATTTCGTATTGTTAATGAGATTATAGATAAAAGTTAGTGTTAGTAGATTAGATTTATAAATTAAAACCAACGATTTTTCGGATCATGATTTATTTATTTTATCCAAAGCCAAAATGAGGATTATTATAAGGTAAGAGTATATGAAAGAAGTAAATGAAATATCAACCAAATACTTACGATCATTGTATGCAAATCGAGCACAAAACACCTCTGCTTTCAATTCACCATCAGAAAAGTCACTAGCATGCCATGTCAATGAATTCTCACTCTTGGGATGTTTTAGAATCGGAATTGTAGGAAGAACCACAAAAAAAAAAAAAAACACAATGCGTTTAATGAGCTCTATTTTTGTTGCTTAAAAATTATATAAATACGAGAAGTCTTATAAATTTTGTGTGGTTTTTGTCGCCAAAAATTTTATTTCAATGTCAATATTAATTACAACAGTTGTTTGTGAAAACATTTTTTTTTACTGTTTTCCTCATTGATTGTCATAATTCCTCAACATTATTTAGTTAATGTATTGATTTCATTTCTCCACCTGCCTACAAAAGAAAAGAGAAATTTTCATTTCATATCTCTTTTTCCATTTTCTTGTTTTGTTTCGCACATTGCTTGTATGTTCCTTCCTATTATTGATGCTAAGTTCAAAGATTGGGTAGCTTGTGTTGTGTTTACATAAACCATATCAGGAAGTTCTATCATAGATACATCTGCGAAGTTGGAATATAGCATCACTCGTTCTTGAGGTATACCGTGCACCATTATGTTAAGGACAGTTTGAAGAACATACAAGCATAAACTGCGTGTCTTTCCTTCCCCGCGAGTATATCATGATGAGCTAAGCTCCAGACTAAAGGAGAATAGGGGTATTAAGCAAAGGGATTGCCCAAGGATCTAAAACAAGAATCCCTTTCAGTGGTCAACAAAATCCGAGCTCTACCGTATGCAACAAAGCCGAATGGAAGGACGTCCAAAAGTAAGCGAAAAAGAAGAGAACCTCAGACACTATGAAGGGAATAAAATCATTCGTCTTATAGCTATGTCCTCGTGTCAAATGGTTTCTTCAATTTAGTTGTTTGATTTTAGAATTTTCTGATTCATGTAATATTTGTTGTTTTGTGGTTACATATCAAATAATTTTACCACAATAGTAATTCTCCGTAACAATAGGGAAAAATGATATTCATAAACCAGAAAAATTTTATGGAAACAATTTAAAAGATGGTAATCGAAGATGCTATTTTTGACGAGTTTTCACATGTTGGATAAATATGTACCGGTAGGTTTTGCTGAAAGTTTGAATGGTGATGGACGTGAATTTGAGTTAGAGTATTGGAATTGGTAGATTGTATGGCTAAAAATCATATTTTTAATTTGTTGGAGTATTTGTATGATTTTTACAATGCTAAGGAGAACTTTACTGCCTTTGATTTGTGGGTTGCATTGAAATCAAAATACCAAGTTAAAATTGTTGGAAGCAAGAAATTTTAGTAGCTAGCTTCTTGGAATTTAAAATGTCTAATGACAAATATGTGGTTAGTTAATCCCTAGGGCTCCAGCGCATTCTCAATGAATTTTTGCTGAAAGAATGGTGATTGGTGGGGAGTTTCGAGTGTCCGCTGCTGGTTTTTTTCTTCCAAAAGCATGTTTTTAACTTAATTCACGAATATTCTGTTCGCATGAGAAGGTTTATGCACAACACAGTTGAGGATTTGCAAGTAATGGACTACTTCAGGGTCGGTTACAGGAAGGTAAAGCAAGTTGATCCTATTGAATGTTTGTGGTATCCATTATTGTGTTGTGACGGAGCTTCTAGGAACAATCCGGGCGTGGCTGGTGCTGGGGTTATGGCAAGAGATGCAAATTGTGGAGTAGTTGGAGCAATGGCGATTGGTCTTGGAGTAACAACCAATTTTTTGGCGGAATTGTACGGTATTATAGTTGGCTTAGAGTGGGCAGCTCAGTGAGGTTTTCGCAGAATTCTAATTTGTTCTGACTCTTCACGTGTGATAAGTATTTTGGAGGGGAATTCTTTGCCGTGGTTTGTTCAACAAAGGTGGTCGGCAGTTTGTGATATGTATGAATCTATTAGGTTTGTTCACACTTATCGTAAAGCAAATTTTGCAGCGGATAAAATGGCTAAAAGGGGATGTTCTTTAGGAAATGGAGTGGGTATGCATTACTTAGGCCGTCCAGATTTCATAAACTCTATTGAGTTACCTAATGTTTCTTATTTTCGTTTTAAATAATTTTGAGAGTTTTTGGGTTGTTGTGACCTCTTTTCTCTCATTTCAAACTTGTAAATATTTTTTTGATTAATACAATTTTTGACTTATCAAAAAAAAATATAAAATCGAGTGTCCACTATGATTGGGAAACTATCGTCTTCTTGGCCAGGCTACAAACGAAGATTAAGGCATGAAACTATGAGATCAGCATGGTTGGATTGGGAAATAAAATTGAAGTGGAAGAAATATTATATACTAGGGATAAGAGTGTTTCGTATGCCAAGGTTAAGGACATGTCAAACAAGGCTCTTGTGACTGAATACAGGACCGGATCTTCCAAGTCTGAAAAAGGTGAATCTAGCAAACGCGGCTCTGATGTGCGTCATTTACGTAGAAAATTACTTCACTTGTTTCTCACTGATAGTAACAAGTAATATAACAGTAGTAAGGATTGTTCCTACGAGGAGATGTATAATTAACATGCTATTCGGATTACAAAAAAAAAAAAATCACATAAGCAAAAAGGGTTATTTGGTTTTTGGTAGTTACTTTTTGACCTAAACCTGGGTTTGGTCTAACATTTGTCCAGGCTTTGCGTTTGGTCTAAAGACCAACGTTGACCCGTGTTGACTCGGTTATGTGGTGACGTGTCTAACTTTTGACTTATTTATTTTTTCTATGGCCCCTCAAATTATAACTTATTTTCTTATACTACCCCCACCCCCAAATCACTCTTCAACTGTAACAGATCAAACGACTATTAACATGATCATTGTTTTAAAGCTTAACCGAATAAGTCGCGGATTAAGCGTCTTAAAATAGCATCACGTCCAACCATCTTCGAGTGATCGTTTGGAGGCCGCATGGGCGAGCCATCCCCTGGTCGATCACTCCCTACGGAAGAGTGGCGGACGATGATCATCAAGGTGCTTTATTGACCGCTTAACCCTTAACCTAGTCTGTCCGACCAAGATGGCAAAGTTGGACGGACGAGATGGTTTACGGCATATATCTACGACCGTTGATGAAATTTTGGGTTTTTAAGAGGTGCGCAAGCATCACTCTTTAGCTTGACCGAATTCAAGCATGGGCGTTATTTTTGGTGGGACCGACCGGGCATGCGTGTAGACGGCCTGCCGGTGTACATGTCCATACCGCTTTGTCTCATGAAGGTGCGATCTAGGCCACTCAACTTGTCCGGCAAAGATGAGTGGTCGTGATCGATTTGCGACAGAAATCCGTTGCCGCAAAGGATTTAGAGGTTGCATGACATGCCACCTTCGGGCGTGCGTTTCGAGGCGCTCAGCCATGGTTCGCCTAGGCCGGCCGGTCACACGCACAGGTGGGCCCACGGTGATCACGTCGACATCCTTGGGACCTCTTGAGTCTATATCTACACCCTTCATTTAGGTTGGCGAAGATGGATGGACGCGATCGAACTACGACAGATATGCATCGCCGCAAACCCTAATTAGGGTTTTTAAACAATCATGCACGCGTGACTTTGGCCAAACGATTTGGCAAGCCACGCTTCCCCTTTGGGAGGCCTGACCGTGTGGGGTCCACGTTGGGCATATGGTGAACATATGTGCACCTTCCTGATGGTCCTAAGTTCGATCTAAGCCATCCAAATAGGCTAGCTAAGTTGGATGGTTGTGATCAATTTAAGACACTAGTGGAATTCCACGACCCCTAGAAGCATCACGCCCGCCATGGTTTGAGCAAACGTTTTTACTGCTCCATGGCCCCGCCGTGAGAAACCGATCGGCTATGGGGAGAGCGGGCCCGTCAACGTGTGTGTTATCGCTTCTCTAATAATTCATGGAATGATCTAATCCGTCCAACCAGGCTGGCGAAGTTGGACGGTCGTGATGACTTTAAGACTGCCCTGAACAGTCTTGCTCGTTCGAGCTTCTTCCAAAGCAGCGCGGCAACCTTATTTTAGGGCTGGCGTTTGGTGCGCTTGGAAGTATGGCGTGGTATTCGACCGGCTGTGGCATAAGCTGGCCCGCCGGTGGTCATCGCGGTGATCGCCTGCTCCTGCTGGGTTTTGATTGGGCTGGTTAAATCATGCGGCCAACTTGCGCGGCTATGATCGCTTCTGAGACTGATACGGACAGTCCAGATTTCCTTTAAGGAAATTAAGCATGCTTGATCGGCTAACCAAAGCGCGTCGATGCAAGACTCTCTTTAGAGAGTGATGTAGCATGTACGGGTATTTCGTGCATGTCCCAAAATTGGCACTTGGAGATTCATGTTACTCTGCTGAGAGTGAACACTCAGTCGTCATGTCATGCTAATAATGAGAGTTCGGCTAGGAACAACACATGAAATACTAGGAAAATCATGCATTAATTAATAATGCTAAAATTTACAGAATAATTGGGATTGTTGCTGCATGCACCATTCTGGGTGAATTTTGTGTATTTATTGAATTGCTTCGAATAAATAAAGTGAAGAGGTACTCATCACTTATCAAACGGCTTTATCCTTTGTAGGATGTCAGTGCATTAAATTTGGTTTTACAATTTTAGCCCTGAACTAAAATCCAACATCAACATTAAGTCCCCTGCCTAGCACGCAATGGTTGCACCATTGTGGGGTAGGCATTAGATGGTGACAAATAAAGATAAAACTTATGAGACAAAGTTAGATGTTACCAGGAGAGATGGGTCGTCCTGTCCTTGGAGCATGTCACGTTCAAGAGGCGTCCAGGTGAGCGTTCCCCTAGCATGATGTCGGTCGTCCCAGGTAGATTAGGCATATGGTTGGTTGGATTCTCAAACTATTCATGACGAGGTCGTAATCCTCGACTCTGATGAGGACGATCCCTATCATGAGTAACATCCTTAAAAGGCTGCTGAAGAAATTTCTGGAAAAGATGTTGAAGCACCTCCCAAAGAGAACGTTAAGCGTGCTGAAGCGGCTTGAGAGGATATTGAAGCGTCTTCCGAAGAGGATGTTGAAGCAGCTTATGGAAAGGACTCTAATGAAGGCGCCCTTTGCCCCGGCATTGATGACACTTCTTTGATATTTAATAGTTTTTGTTTCATGCGGCTGGAGCCAGGGATTGATTGAATAATAATAATCCCTCATTCATGTTGCTTTTGTCATTGAGTATTGCGTCACCGTCTCAATGTTGAAGTTGGCTGCTTTTTGGGATATCTTCAAGGACTTCGTTCCAAGAGACATCTTTTGAACCGTCTTCTAAATCTTGGATGGTTGTATGGAATGGGATGCGATGAGCAGTCCCCAGTTACACTTCAGATTCGATGGAGTGACTGGATACGTGAAAACATCCCCGATTTGTACTTTTGGAGTCTTTAATGCACATGTGCATCTTCATGTTGAGAATTTTCTGCGGCTCGTAAATCTTCAACAGTGATGATGCTGATATTAGAAATAAACCGGTTGAGGGACGTGAAGGCATCCTGTGCTGGCAGTCCCCAGGTGTAATTATCCCAAGCTCATTTTCTCTTGAAAGACGTACTTCCATTGCATTTGCTGGTAAGATGTTGAAGCGGCTTCGGCCTTTGAAGAGAGCTCTGAAGGGGCTTCGGGAGAGAGAGTGTTGAAGCGACTTCTTCTGGAGAGAGCGTTGAATCGGCCTCAGGGGAGAGCACGTTGAAGCGGCTTCTGGAGCATGCGTTGAAGCGGCCTCAGGAGAGAGCGTGTGTTGAAGGCATCTAGTGCATGCGTTCAAACGGCTTCTTCTGGAGAGATCGTTGAAATGTCTTCTTATGGAGAGAGAGATGAAACGCCTTCTTCTGGAGAGAGCGTTGAAACGCCTTATTCTGGAGAGAGCGTTGAAACGCATTCTTCTTGAGTGCGTTGAAGCAGCTTCCTCTTCAGTTTGATTTCCCCTTGCGAATTACATGCTTCTTGATTGACCATCTCTCTTGTGTTGAAGAAGTTCTTGACTGACGTCGAAGGAATTTCATGCTGAGCCTGAGTCCCCAAGCGTGATTTATATGGTTCTATCTTGTATGGTCGGTGGGTTTACCATAAAGATATCGCCATCTCGCCTCCGTGACTCTATTACTTCTCCATGGGAAAATAAAATATGCAGAAGTTCGGATTACCCCTGTCCGTAGCAGTTGTTGTTATGGTGAAGCTCGGGCTGGTATCAATAAACGAGCAACAACGGTTCTTGGCAGCAGCTGTGATTAGAAAAGACTGTCAGTGAGAGGCGTGATAGGTACGGGCACGAAGTTGGCAGTCTTAATATAGTGGTAGAGCTTGTCTCATTATTATAGGGAGAAGCTAATGATGGAGCCGATAGCTTCCTTGATGTTGCCTCATGGAACGGAAAAGAGAGAGACATTCCCTTGCCCATGAATATCCACTGAGCCTTCGATTTGATATATGTTGTCACGCTGGGTTCATGAGGCCGTCTTTACATCTGCGTTGCGTTTCATAGACGTCCAGGAATATCGCTGGTCTTTGACAATACGTCTGCTCTCTTGAGTATATCCTCGTCTTTGGACATCTTGGAATCCTGATGATAGCGTGCTTGCATCTTTCTAAATTCAGCATCTTTGAGATGGGCAGTGCTGAGCAGTCTCCAGTCACACTCCTTTTCCATTATCATCTTTGGATCGTGTCTTTGAGGAGTAGGGAAGTTCCTTCACACGAATGACTTAACTAATAGGCTCTGCAAATATGATGAAGCTCTTTTCATGGAGAATCTGTATGTACCTCTTAAGTCCCAGGTGCAATCTCCTTTGGTAACGCAACTACTTCTTCTACGGGAGATGAAATTCTGAAAGCGTCTCTCATTGATGTTGCAGACATCGCTATCTTCTAGAGGCTGCTCCCTTGAGGTGTCTTCTCCAGTAGATCTGAAGATGTCCCGCGCTCGCTCTCGTCCGGGCTGACATAATAGGTGAACTCTTTATGATGATTTGGAGATGACAATATTCGTTGAATCTTCTGAAACGCTTCTTTGCCCATGAAGCTTTGGAGTTCCTTCACAGTTCGCGGAAGCGGCATCGTGAGGATAGCTTGGGTCTTGGATGGGTCCACTTTGATTCCCTCAGCAGTCACCTGGAATCCAAGAAATTTTCCTGAAGAAACGCCGAAAGCGCATTTCAAAGGATTCATCTTCAACATGTATTCACGACATTCGAACACTTGTTGTAAGACTCCTGTGTGGGCCGCCCGAGCTTTTGATTTGACTACTATATCATCCACGTAGTCTTCCACTTGCTTATGCATCATGTCGTTGAAGATTGCCGTCATAGCGCATTGATACGTTGCAATGGCATTCTTTAAACCAAATGGCATCATGATAGACGCATTTATGTGTCTATTTTCATCTCGATTTTCTATATTGTTAGTATCCATTTTTGTACTTATTTTGGTATTTTATGTTTATGTAGGTGTTTTTGGAGAAATACACTTGTGGGGAGAAATTGTCCCGATAAGTGGAATTTGCGCACCCGGAGGACACCTGCTATTCGAACCCCTCAAATGGATAAGGGGTAACCAGTTACTAAGGGGTACCTAAATTGTTATTCGCACCCATACTGTGGTTAGGGGGCATTTCTTCTTCACGACTCAACAGTTTGGATTTTGGCGGGAAACTGTTTTTCAAACATGCGAGTTTGCTGGATTAATATTTGGGGAGGTATAGTCGTAGTTTTGGATGGATTTGGACTGATATCGGTTTGTTGTGCCAAAACAGGCTTGGTAAGTGATTTGGTTTCGAAGAAAAGGAAGGTTTCAACACATATCTCGATTGAACAGGGAGAAGAACAAATATTCACCGGCGAACTTTTTATTTTGGTTTTGGACGAAATCTATTCGAGTTCTCACGTGCGGTTGGATTGGTATCGAGTGCTTATGCTTAAACAGGGAAGGTAGTTGAATAGTTTCGGTAAAAGAAGGAATGATTTCTATGTTTACTCGATAATCCAGCAAGGAGAGTTTCACAGGTGTACGGGTTTATTTGTGGAAGTTGCGAATGGAGGTAAGGCTAGAATATCTTCGTGGGATTTGTTTCTATCCTAGGAAGAATTTTGACAACCCACAGACGCGTTGAGAAGCTTGGGAAGAAAATCACGTGGCTTGGCAGGGAAAGAAAAGTCCGAGACTTTTGGGAGAAGGATAATCAAATATTCTCGAATCTTTGAAGGGCATGTGGTGTATAAATAGCCTGGGTACGAGTTATAGAGAGGAGGTCGAGACTTTGGGGGAAGTTTAGAAGAGAACAGAACGCTGAAATCACGAGTTGGAGTTTTATTTCTGCTGCTGCAATACCAAGAACACGAAGAACATAAGACACACGAGCATCTGTCGCAGAAAACTATCGTTATTCAACAACAGATTTTACATATCGTTTATCAACTGTGGTTGCATTAGGTCTTTAGTTACTGTTCTCCTTTGTACGAGATTCAGAACACACTCACACCGTTGCAAATCGGATGTGTTATTACTTTTCATCCTTTTAATAATCTTTTGAGCCATAAACACATATTTTGAGATCATGATTAATATGAGGAGCTAAACCCCATTGCTGAGGCGATAGAGGAAGCTATTTTTCCAACAAAAAGTGGTATATTCTATTTTGTCTATTTATTTGCAATTATTATATGATTATTTGCCTTGATTGAAAATTGTTTGAATGATTTTTGTTAAGCAATTGTTATTTCTTTTGATAGAGCATGCTTGGACCTAGGTTTTTGATGTTCTATGTTTTTGATTTACATTTGTTATTTTGAGAATCTACTTGTTGCAATAGTTAGAATCAAATTGAACGAGAAAATTGCAAGCATATAATTATTGGATTAAATCACTTTAACTTGGAAAATAGTGGAATCTTAGCCTCGGTGTTCTTTTAATATTGGTATCAACTTTTTCAGTGTTTGCTATAATTATTAGTGATTTTTCTATTTTAGTTTTGAATTTAAGTCTAAAAAAAAATCCTTCACGATTTCGAGAATCGAATCACTTTATTTACCACTATCACAACCATATCAATTTTTGGCGCCGCCGACGCGGACTTGTTTTTAGGGTTTTAGATTTATTTTTCATTTTAGGTTTAGGGTTTAGATTTTTATTTTCATTTTCTTTGATTTTACTTTGGGTATTTTTGCTTTTGTTGTGCAGGTTTTGCTTGGAACGAGGTGAAAAGTTGGACTTGCCATAAAAAGTGCAGAAAATCCAAGACGCTTTTTATTTTTGGTTATATTTATTTTGGAAGTTTTTATTTATTTTTGGACTTGTAATTATTTTTGGTGCTTGTTTATCTTTATTTATTATAAAAAAAAAAACACAACTGCACACACCAATTGCATCCCTCGTCAGATCACCGAGTTTAGGAAAACTCGTGGATTAGTAAGCTGAACCCGTGCCTTGGGCCTTATGGGAATTACCAGCTGAAAGTCCACAAACCTCAGCCTCGTACCTTTGGGTATATTTTGCTGTGGTAACCCAAGCTTACCTAAATTAGTGAGCCCAGCATTTGCATGTGCACAGATTTTTGCTGAATTCTTGTGTATGCCTGGACGAAAAAGAGATGCATTTGGTCGGTTTGTTAAAGAAAAATGGTAGGATTTTAAAAGTGTATTTTATCCTACGACTATGTCTAAACCGCAAGTGCACGGTGTCTTCAATGAAGACAGTGGCAAATACGGGTCGATCCCACAAGGACTAGGGTGTGCTCTAGTTGATTCTACGGCTTTCTCTAACTGAATTTCAAGTGACAGAGTAACAAAATAGTGTTTTGCCGAAACGGCTGAGTTTGAACTGAGTTGAAACTAAACTAAGGTAAAAGATACAAAGTAGAGACCACTAGGGTCTTTAAATCCACCACTAACCTACCCTTGTAAATTCAGCTAATTATCTTACTCTTGCCTTTATAACAGGTAATGGAGAAGTGTCAAGTCTTCCATTTACCTAAGGTGTTTCACCAATATAAGAATCTATCACAACTAAGGTGTCAATTCAGAGTACTAACTGTCTAAATAAGAACAACTAGTCTAGGAATTAACATTGGTTTCTAAAGCATGAGTTGCAGCATCATCATCACAGAGGTAACCTAACTACAGTGTATACATTGCACTGTCATACACTGTGAGAGCAATGTGTTGAATTGCTAAGATAAATTCTATCCTAGAACAAATTAAGCATTCAAGAGAACATAATCAACAAAATCAACACAGCAGAAAGCTAGGGCTTCATTTCAAACCCTAGCAACTTAATTTTAGAACATAATACAAATTGAAATTAACTACAAATTAAGCCTATTGACTGCACTGGCTAATCCAGGCGTAACCCAAACACACAGTTTCTTCTTCTATTTATACATGCCATTCATTCAAAATTCCCAAACCCTAATTGAATTAAAAATAGGAATTAAATGATAAATCAATCAATACCCATACTGAATCTCCCTCTCTGTCAATTCTGTCTCGCTGCGCTCCATGCTTCGATCTGTTGAGAGGTAAACCTAGCTTTAGCTTTTCTCTAAGTTAGCTTCTAGGGTGGAGAAGCTAAGAAAGAGAAAACTAAATAGCTAGAGAGGGAGGAAGGTGGTTGCGGTAGGTTTGTGGAGGGTGATGGTGACGAGAAGAGGGAGAGGAGTTGGTGGTGTCGGAGGTTGGTCGGGTGAAGAAGATGGAGGAGCGAGCTCGCTCCGGGTTTTGCAGAGGGGTTGTTCGAGAAGAAAGAGAAAGTGAGAGGAGGAATGGGTCGATCGAATAGGGGTATAGGGTATGGGTGAATTTGTTGTTGAACGGGTGCGGCGAGAGTCGATGGGAATGGCCTAGCGAGCGTCGGATGGAGGCGAAGAGATCTGAACGGTCGAGGTTGGTAGCCGGTTTTGGAGTGATCTCGTGTTGCACGGAGCATCAAGAAATGATGTATAGTGAGGGCGTTGGATGTAGCCCGGGCGAGATCTCGACGGCTTGGAGTGTACGGGCTCGGATCCGGGTCGCGGGTAGCTTTAGCCCATGTCTTCCTTGTTGGGTTGCGACTGATTCGCGCGCGGGCTTTGGCCATCTACTCCATAGATGCGCGACTCTAATTCTTTGCTCTTTTGCTCCTCGGATTCTCCGAGCTTTATTTATTACCTAAAAACACAAAATTAATTAATACAAATATTTATTCTTGAAAACAAGGAAAATACGAATATGGGATAATATCTCGATTTATAAGCGCAAAAGATGAGTAAAATGCCAATAAAAAGGTGTATAAATATGCACTATTTAGCACTCATCAAATACCCCCAAACCTGAATTTTACTTGTCCTCAAGTGAAACAAAATAAAGAAATCCTAACTATACCACTTTATCGTAGGTCTCTCGAATGCATTTAGCGTATGCACTAAGCCTTTAAACCCCTAGGTGTCCCTAGTGGACGAGTTGTAGTCTCGTGAGGGCTTACCAGAGGTGTACCCACAAAACCTTCTCCAACTTCGAGTGTAAAAGAGTCTCAAGCCTCCAAGAAGCTATGAGGACATAGAGTTTCTACATGCTAGTAATGTGGTTAGAACTATCGAAGAACGATTCTCATCCTTAAGTCTTTGAGCGAGAAGTAACCATACCATATGAAAGAACTCGGATTCGATTGTGATCATAAGCCTCGACTTCGCCTCACCATTAGGATTTTATGATAATTGCACTCAAAAAGATCGCTTTTTTAGTCTCTCATGTGTGCGGCGGAATAAAGAGAGAAATCCCGCACACGTTGTAGATAAGAAGGATAACCTTCAGTAAAATCTGAGACTCCACAGAGGTGTGGACAAAAAGAATCTTTTTCTCGATGATCTCTAAGAAAGGAAATCAACCATTAGCAAGGGTGGGAGTACTCACTCACTTCTCACCCGATCGGCAATTAATATCACTCTCTCATAAGAAACCATAGAAACGTCTTCAATCTTCGGTCTTCGGTCTTCATTCTTCAACTATTTATTACGAACTTTGAACTTCACAAAAACTTAATAATAATTTTTTTTTTAATTTTTTTTTTTTTTTTTTTTTTTTTTTTTTAACTTTGTGGTAACTAGATACAGAAAATAAAATACAAATTTTTTTTTTTTTTTTTTTTTTTTTTTTGGTTACAATAAAACGATAAACTCAATTTTTAACAAACTTCATTAATTATCATCTTATTTTATTTTATTTGTTGCACATAAACCTTGGACTATATCAATTTTTTCTTTCAATATTCGATTACCTCTCGGTTCTTTGACGATGATGTGTTTCTATGGGTCTTGCTTGATTGAGAGAGAGAATGATGCTAACTACAAATCGGTATTTAGAAGGAGTTTTCATCTTTAGACGTCACCCTCATGATTGACGGAATTAGCACTCAAGAGATCAAAAGTAGTCTTTGAAAGTGGTGCGAAGTTGGGTAGCTCACCATTCCTACCCTAATTGACGTACGGTGACACACTCTAAAAGCTTTTCTAGAAAGTCACAAAGAGTGAAGGTCGGTACCTCGCTTGATGTAAAATGGGTAGTCTCCACTATGGGTGATCACAATTCTACTACCGAATATCTAAACAAAGACCTAATTAAGCCCTCCGGTATGGTTAAATCCAACTTTAACGCTCTAATCAACTAAGGAACCCGATTGTGTTCTCCGGTACTTCCAAGTTCTGTTATTTCGGTCAGATTCTCTATGTAAACATAGCTAGAAGCATGCTAGTGACTCTAAAATCTCTAAAGTTGGAGGTTTTTACAAAAAGAGTTTTGAATTTTTTTTTTTTTTTTTTTTTTTTTTTTTTTTTTTTAGAATAAAAGGTGAAATAAAAGACTAAAAACTCTAAATGCAAATCACACCCCCAAACCTAAATCAAACATTGTCCTCAATGTGTCAACAGATAGGAAAAATTAAACAGTCACATACCATGAGAACTATCTTTGAAAAGATAAAAGGGAAGAGATTACCTTAATGTCGGCGAAGCAAGGTTGAGCTTCATTCGTCAAGGCTAGAATTCAATATTCTCAACGGAGATCATATCGGATTAGCATAATATATGTGCAAGAAGACTCAACCGAATCAAGAAAAGAAAATTTAACAAGTCCTACTGGATTATATACAAAAATTCACCATAAACTAACAATCTAAAGAGTTGAGGATCAACCCAATAGAAAATATATACAAACATCAACAGTCTTACACAAATATAACAAGAGAGTGCAAGTAAGACTGCAGATGTGAAGGAGTTTCCCAAACCTAAATTTGTGAACGGGTGTGTTTGTGAGAACAAAATCTTGCAATTTTAAAGGTACATCATGCAAAAGGTCTAACTCAAAATGAGTTTTGCTAATTACAGCGGACATACATATTCCAACCGTGGCTCCTTAAGAGTGTTATACTTTGATGCAAAATAGTCCAAGAGGACTTGGGAAGCACAAAGTTCTAGGCCTAAGTTAGGCATTTTGAAAAGTTGGTTTTGCAATTTTGTGACCAACTACACCTAGGTTGGGTGAAGGAGTTTCAATTTGTGACTCAGGAGAGAGGTTAGGTACATCTAAGTTATTTTCATGTATAAAATCATTTGCACCGTCACACTCTTTCCTAAGGTCAGGAGTGGGTAAATCATGGTCTTTTTCACAGGACAATGGCACAGGTTCCACATCAACAACACATGTATGAATATCAGAAGAGGCATCATTCATATGGTTCACAGAAGAGACGTCTAACGTCTCTGAACCAAAAGATTCTACTACATTTTCAAAATACACATGCTCTTCTAACATATCATATTCATCCTCATCATCATCATAGCACAATTGCATTTCCCTAACATTCATTTCACCTTGAAATTCCTCCCTTTCTTCATTTAGTGCATCACAGATTTGACTCAATTTGAGTTCTAAACTCTCAAACCTTTGCTCAAGGTTTTGATTCAATTCTAAAATTTCATTATGTTGTTCAATGAAAGGAGAGTCTTCACTAGTGGGTATGCATTCCTCATATGGATATTCAATGTATGCTTGTGCATGAGGTTCACTAGAGAAGGGAAGTTCAAACATGTTGCTATGTGGATGGTCATGCATTGCATTCATTTCAAGCCTAGCATTTAGCTCCATGAGTGTATCCATTGTTGATTGCAAACTAGGAGTTGGGGGAGTATAAAATTGTTCATCTCCCCACTGTGGTGAATGATGCATGTGTGCAGGTTGATTATGGTCCCAATAGTCACTTCTAGACACTTCGTTCATTGGAGTATCATGGTTTTCCCTAGACTGTCTAAAATCATGCAAGATATAACAAGTATTCGAGCGGGGTGGTCTAAGCCACCACATAAAGGTGCAAGCATGCGTTTCATATTGCCTAGAAAAACTAGATTCGACAGATTGCCTTTCTAAAGCAGATTGCCTATCTAAAGCAGATAGTCGAGCCTCTAATTGATCTAAAAGTGATGACTGGGTATGAGGAGAGTGTTCATTCTCAACCTGTGATGGATGATACATGTGCTCATAGTGATTAGGGTATGTGAGGTCAGGGCCCTGAGAAGGCGCATAAAATTCTCTAAAATCACTATGGTATGTGGGGGGTTCATCCTGTGAAGCGTGCCCGTAAGCACGCTCTCTAAGGGATTTGTTTGAATCCCCAGATGCGGACCAAAATCCTGACATGGTCTAGCTCTCAAATTGAACTCAAAGCCCAGTGAAGTGGACTAAGTTTGGTTTATTGGGATTGGTTTGGTTTATTGGGTTTCATTTGGTTTTGTTGGGAAAGTTTGGTTTATGTGGGAAGTCCAGCCCAAGTGTGTGGACTTATTTTTTTTTGCAGACAGCCCAACAGTTTAGCTAATATGGGCTTGGCTGTTAAAGGTTTGCTTCAGCCCAGCTGTGAAAGCTCAGCTAATGGTCAGCCCAACAGATGTGGGTTTAACTAGCCCAGGTCAAGCTGAAAAATGAATAGCCCAGAAGTAGAGCCCAGATGCACAGTAAAGCTTGGCAGCCCACGATGGGTTCAGAGAACCTAGCTGGTGTGGTCAGTCAGCCCAGCAGAGCTCAGGTTGGGTTGAGTTGGGCTGGTTTGGGTGTAAGCCCAAGTTAGGTTAACATGTGCAGCCCAACTAATAGATGGCCCAGTTAGGTGGGCTGAAAGTTGGTTATGTGGGCTTTGGTTTAGGCTGGCGAGTTAGCAGCCCAGCTGGCTTGCAAAATGCACAGCCCAGGTTGCTTGTGCAGGGTTTATAGCCTAAAGGGAGCTCAGTCAAGTTTGATCAGAGCCAGCAGCTCAGGTGAAAAACAGCACAAGATAATCAAAACTCACACTCAATGACTCTTGATTTCTCAAGACTTAGCACACAGCAATTCTTGAAATTGCTGGCAGAGATTGCACAGAGATGTGCGAGCCAAGTTGACACGGCACGGGTAATTTGTCAGAAAATTTTGCAAAGACAAGAAAACAACAAGTTCACACACAATGACACGGCTCAAGGTGCTTATAGAAATCAACACAAGGAGTCACCAACTCACAAAAGAACAAAGATCTTGCTCGGTTTAGTAGAGCTCAGCAGCACAAACTCAGTTTAGTCGCACAGGGCAAGCTCAACAGGGTTTATACAAATACAGATTTCAGTTGAGGTTAAAAACTCAAGGTACAGGGCAAATGGTACAACATGCTCAGGGTATTCTCAGGTCAAGTACACGGCTTGCAGCTTCAGGGGCTTGCAAGGTAAAGCAATACTGGGCTCGACCAAGTGCAATACGAGATGGCAATACTGAGATGACAAAATAGTTAACAATTGCTTAGATCTTTGAGCAATACAGGGCAAGGCAACACAGGTCAGGTGCACAGGTCAATGGCTCAATGGCTTAGATGCTGAGTCAAGCATGCATAAATTGCTCAATGGCTTAAGCCTGCAGCTTCAGGGGCTTGCAAGTAAGCACAGATGCACCAGAATATGCTCAGGCTAAAAACAAAAACTCAAATACATACGGCTAAGCACGGATGCACATAGTTCTCAAGCCATACAAGGTCAAGACAAGGTGGTTTCACACAAAGCTCACCGTATAACACCCGAGCATCAACTATCTCGATTGACCTCACTTGTGTTGCAGCTAATCAGTTATCAAAGCCCAACCTCACAGCTACAGGGGCTGCTTGGCAAGGGGTCTAATGCAACAGGTGAGTGAGGTCAGGGGCTAGCATGAGCAGGGTCAGGTGAGTGAGGTCAGGGGCTAACCAGGTGAACTAGCTTATCAGGGGTTTCAATAACTAACCTGGTATGCTCTGAGGCTCAACAGCTTCAGGCCTTGCTCGGCGCAGCAGCACAAGAAAGACAAAGGTAGAATGCACTGCAGCTCAACAAAGAATTCGGTTCCCAGAGCTTCACAAGTCAAAGCTACAGAGCAAGAATGCTCGCGAGCTGAGGTTATGCCTGAGCTGAAGATTAAGCCACAGAAAAACAAACTAACAGCAAAGTGCAGAGGCACGATGCAGATGGTTAACAGCAAAGTTAAACTAACAAAACTAACAGCTAAATTATACTAGAATTCCTAAGTTACATATGCAAGTTAAACACTAAAACTAAGTTATCATGCTTATAACAGCTAAATGAAAAAAAACAACTAAGTTATCATGATGGTGCAGATACAGGGTGTAAAATAAAATGCAATAAAAGAAAGCTATAAAAGATGCAGTACAAGATGCTGAAATGCCACAGATGAGCTAAGTTACACTATAATGCAGGCGAATATGTACAGGGGTGAAACTCAGTGAAGTATTAGCCAAAAAAAAAACAGCAAGGCACGCGCCAAGTCCCCGGCAACGGCGCCAAAAAACTTGGTAGGATTTTAAAAGTGTATTTTATCCTACGACTATGTCTAAACCGCAAGTGCACGGTGTCTTCAATGAAGACAGTGGCAAATACGGGTCGATCCCACAAGGACTAGGGTGTGCTCTAGTTGATTCTACGGCTTTCTCTAACTGAATTTCAAGTGACAGAGTAACAAAATAGTGTTTTGCCGAAACGGCTGAGTTTGAACTGAGTTGAAACTAAACTAAGGTAAAAGATACAAAGTAGAGACCACTAGGGTCTTTAAATCCACCACTAACCTACCCTTGTAAATTCAGCTAATTATCTTACTCTTGCCCTTATAACAGGTAATGGAGAAGTGTCAAGTCTTCCATTTACCTAAGGTGTTTCACCAATATAAGAATCTATCACAACTAAGGTGTCAATTCGCAGTACTAACCTGTCTAAATAAGAACAACTAGTCTAGGAATTAACATTGGTTTCTAAAGCATGAGTTGCGGCATCATCATCACAGAGGTAACCTAACTACGGTGTATACATTGCCTTTGTCATACACTTTGTGAGAGCAATGTGTTGAATTGCTAAGATAAATTCTATCCTAGAACAAATTAAGCATTCAAGAGAACATAATCAACAAAATCAACACAGCAGAAAGCTAGGGCTTCATTTCAAACCCTAGCAACTTAATTTTAGAACATAATACAAATTGAAATTAACTACAAATTAAGCCTATTGACTGCACTGGCTAATCCAGGCGTAACCCAAACACACAGTTTCTTCTTCTATTTATACATGCCATTCATTCAAAATTCCCAAACCCTAATTGAATTAAAAATAGGAATTAAATGATAAATCAATCAATACCCATACTCCGAATCTCGCTCGCTCACAATTCGTCTGCTGCGCTCCATGCTTCGATCAAGTTGAGAGGTAAACCCTAGCTTTAGCTTTTCTCTAAGTTAGCTTCTAGGGTGGAGAAGCTAAGAAAGAGAAAAACTAAATAGCTAGAGAGGGAGGAAGGTGGTTGCGGTAGCTGTGGAGGGTGATGGTGACAGAAGAGGGAGAGGAGTTGGTGGTGTCGGAGGTTGGTCGGGTGAAGAAGATGGAGGAGCAGAGCTCGCTCCGGGTTTTGCAGAGGGGTTGTTCGAGAAGAAAGAGAAGTGAGAGGAGGAATGGGTCGATCGAATAGGGGTATAGGGTATGGGTGAATTTGTTGTTGAACGGGTGCAGCGAGAGTCGATGGGAATGGCCTAGCGAGCGTCGGATGGAGCTGAAGAGATCTGAACGGTCGAGGTTGGTAGCCGGTTTTTGGAGTGATCTCGTGTTGCACGGAGCATCAAGAAATGATGTATAGTGAGGGCAGCGACCGTTGGATGTAGCCAAGATCGAGATCTCGACGGCTTGGAGTGTACGGGCTCGGATCCGGTCGCGGGTAGCTTTAGCCCATGTCTTCCTTGTTGGGTTGCAACCGATTGCGCGCGGAGCTTTGGCCATCTACTCCATAGATGCTCGACTCCAATTCTTTGCTCTTTTGCTCCTCAGATTCTCCGAGCTTTATTTATTACCTAAAAACACAAAATTAATTAATACAAATATTTATTCTTGAAAACAAGGAAAATACAGAATATGGGATAATATCTGATTTATAAGCGCAAAAGATGAGTAAAATGCCAATAAAAAGGTGTATAAATATGCACTATTTAGCACTCATCAAAAAACCTAGTGGTTCCATATTAGGAAACAAGGATCTTGATTACCTTAATTTAGAAACCTCTGTTCTCGAACAACCTAGTTTTGAACATCCGTCTTTTGGTGAGAAACCTAGGACTCCTATAGTGCCAGAAATGGCAACTTTGAAAGCTTTGTTAAACCCGACTAGGACTACTCGTCCCTCATGCATCAGGTTAGCTGAAACGGAAGCAAATTATGAACTTAAACCTGGGACCTTATAGCTGCTCCCAATCTTCTTAGGGAAAGAAAATGAAAACCCCTATTTCCATGTTAGGGACTTTGAGGAAATTTGTAGTGCCCTAAAGATTAGAAACCTTGATGATGATGCTTTGAAACTTAGGTTATTCCCTTTTTCCTTGAAAGATAAAGCTAAATCGTGGCTATATAGTTTGGCTTCTGGTTCAATTGAAACATATGAACAACTTACATCTGCCTTTTTGAACAAGTTTTTCCCTAGGCACAAAACATCGTCTATTAGGACGCAAATCTGCACGTTTTCTCAACAGGAGGGAGAATCTTTGTATAGGTATTTGGAAAGGTTCAATGATCTATTAGCCCAATGTCCTCATCATGGTCTAGAAAAGTTTAGGTTAGTTCAGATCCTTTATGAGGGTTTAGATTATTCCACTACGACCACAGTAGAATCTATGTGTATAGGTGGGTTTGAAAACCAAACAGTTGATGAGGCGATGACATATTTGCATGAAATCGCCGAAAAGACCCAACAATGGGAAAATAATAGGGAACCCTTGAAAATAATTCTTTTAGGCAGAGGAAACGTTAATAGGGTAGAAGGAGGCTTTGAATCAGATGCCAAAATTGCTGCAATAGCGAAAAGGTTAGAAGCCTTAGAAGTGGGTCACACTAGTGGTAGATTCGAGCCTTTTGGGAAGGCCGAGAATAATGAAGAGCAAGCCAATGCTCTCTATAATAACACTACATTTGATAAATCACAAAAGTTTGACCCATACTCGTTATAATCTGGTTGAGAAACCATCTCAACCTTTCGTGGTCTAAGGGCCGAGAATCAAGGTCAGTTTAGTAATTCTAATGCTCTCTCGGGTTTTGGCTATACTAAGAATCCTTCAGACCAGCTCGATTTCAGAATCAGTCGGATAAGAAAATCCTAAGCTTAGAGGAGTCTCTCAACTTGTTAACTCAAAGAACCAGCAAAATTTCATTATCGGTAGAACAAAGTCTACAAGCTAGTAACGAGGATAGGACAAGAAAATAGTCGGGCTATTTCCGAGTTAAAAACCCGAGTTGGTCGATAAATGAGTCTTTGAGAGAAAGAGGTAAGTTTCCTAGTCAAACACTACCCAACCCTAGAGGAGTTCATGAAGTAGGTGCAAAACCATCGAATCGTTGAATGCTATTAGAACCCTTAGGAGTGGTAGAGTAGTAGACAATCAGGTAACCATGCCCGATAGTGAACATATTGTAGTTCACCCCTCAGGATCTCACCCCTCGGGACCACCACTAGGAGGGGACCGATAAAATTTCGATGATGCCAATTCGGTTCCCGAGAGGTCCGATTCTCGTGCCTAGAGCCCCGTTTCCCCAACTATTAGTACCAACAAAGAAGGAATCGAACTTTAATGACATATTGGAGGTTTTTAAGCAAGTTACCATAAACCTTCCTTTATTAGATGCAATTAGGCAAATTCCTGCTTATGCCAAGTTCCTTACGGATTTGTGTACGCGAAAGCGAAAACTTAGCATCCATAAGAAAGCCTTTTTAGCTAGTCATGTAAGTTCAATCATTCAGAACACCACAACTCCAAAGTACAAAGACCCAGGTTCCCCTACCATTGCTTGTACAATAGGTAAACACCGGGTAGAAAAAGCTTTGCTTGACTTACGAGCCAGTGTGAACTTATTGTCGTACCATGTGTACTTACAAAATAGGACTTGGTGAAATGAAACCTACTCGAGATGACATTGCGGTTAGGCGATAGGTATGTTAAAATTCCTCGAGGTGTTATCGAGGATGTTCTCATTGAGGTCGACAAGTTTATTTATCCATTTGATTTTGTTGTGCTAGATACCCAACCTGTCCCTGACCCAGAGAACCAGATACCTATGATATTAGGTCGCCCATTTTTAGCTACGTCTAATGCGATCATTAATTGTCGAAATGGTGTGATGAATTTATCTTTTGGTAATATGACTATGGAGATGAACATTTTTAATGTCAGTAAGCTACCTTATGAGCTAGATGACACATGTGTTGAAGAGGTGAACATGATAGAAGCCTTAGTTCAGGAGTCATTACCAAACATTTTATCTAAAGACCCATTAGAAAGTTGTCTATCCCATTTTGGTTTAGATTTTGATGACGATGGCACTATTGAACAAGTGAATGCTCTATTAGATTCTACCCCTGTGTTAGACACTGATAGATGGAAAGCTAGGTTCGAACCATTACCAGTTTCTGAGACTACCTTAATTCCTTCTTTAGAAGAACCTCCTAAGTTGGACCTAAAACCACTACCCGACACTCTAAAGTATGTGTTTTTAGGCCCATCTGAGACTTTACCCGTGATTGTAGATTCCGATTTGGATAGTGATCGGAAAGTAGGCCGGTGAAAGTACTTCAAGACAAGCTTTAGGGTGGACTATAGCGGACATTAAGGGTATAAGTCCTACTTGTGTATGCATCGATTCATTTAGAAGAAGACTCCAAACCTTCTAGGGAGATGCAACGTCGATCGAACCCTAACATGAAAGAGGTAGTTCGAAAAGAGGTGCTTAAGTTGTTAGATGCGGGTATTATCTACCCAATTTCGGATGAGTATGTGGTCAGCCCGTTCGGGTTGTCCCCAAGAAATCGGGTATCACCGTAGTCCGAATGATAATAATGAGTTAATACCAACCCGAGTGACCACGGGATGGCGTGTCTCAGATCGACTATAGGAAATTGAACAAGGTCACAAGGAAGGATCACTTTCCCCTTCCTTTTATCGACCAAATGCTAGAGAGATTAGCTGGACATAGTCATTATTGCTTCTTAGATGGCTACTCCGGTTATAATCATATCGTTATTGCCCCAGAAGACCAAGAGAAAACCACTTTTACCTGTCCCTTTGGTACCTTTGCGTATAGACGCATGCCTTTCGGGCTATGTAATGCCCTGCGACTTTTCAGCGTTGTATGATGAGCATATTTTCTGATATGGTAGAATGGTTTCTAGAGGTCTTTATGGATGATTTTTCAGTGTTTGGTTCATCTTTTGATGAGTGCTTGCATCATTTGACATTAGTGTTGACTAGGTGTAAGGAAAAGAATTTAGTGCTTAATTGGGAAAAATGACATTTCATGGTTAAATCAGGAATTGTATTAGGGCACATCGTTTATTCAAAGGGTATAGAGGTAGATAAATCCAAAGTTGACCTTATTAAGACTTTAAAGGTCCCAAAAACCGTAAAAGATATTAGGTCATTCCTATGGCATGCAGGTTTTTACCGTCGATTCATTAAGGATTTTAGCTTGATTTCTAGACCTCTTTGCAATTTGCTTGCAAAAGATGTTAAGTTTGTCTTTGATGATGCTTGTTTAGAGGCTTTTGAGAAGCTTAAGAATTTACTCACTATTGCCCCCATAGTCCAGGCACCTAACTGGAACCTACCCTTTGAAATTATGTGTGATGCTTCAGATTATGCTATAGGCGTTGTGCTAGGTCAGCGAGAAAACAAATTACTTAATGTGATTTATTATGCTAGCAAAACTCTGAATGATGCCCAAATGAACTATACAACTACCGAGAAGGAACTTTAGCCATCGTGTTTGCCTTGGATAAGTGAGATCCTACCTATTAGGTTCTAAGATCGTAATCTACACTGATCATGCTGCTTTGAAATACCTTTTGTCTAAGAAGGATACCAAACCTAGATTGATTAGATGGATCCTTTTATTACAAAATTTTTGTCCAGATATTAGAGACAAAAAAGGGTGCAGAAAATGTAGTAGCAGACCACTTGTCTAGGCTAGTTGTTAGTTCCCCTAATGATTCCCTTCCTATAAGGGATAGCTTTCCTGATGAACAATTGTTCTCTGTTTCCCAATCACCTTGGTATGCGAATATAGTGAATTATCTTGTTACTGGTCGAATGCCTCAACATTGGGGTAAGCAAGATCTAGGTTTTTAGCCGAGGTTAAGCATTTATTTTGGGACAATCCTTATCTGTTTAAGTATTGTCCATACCAGATTACTAGGAGATGTATACCTGAGAGTGACCAGTCCAGTATTATCTCCTTTTGTCATGAACATGCATGTGGGGGTCATTTTAGTGCTAAGAAGACTGCTGCTAAGATATTGCAGTGTGGTTTTTACTGGCCTTCGTTGTTTAAAGACTCCCATGGTCATTGTGTTTCTTGTGAGCGTTTCCAGAGGTTAGGAACCATTTCCTATAGAAATATGATGCCTTTGAACCCTATTTTTGTGATTAAGGTCTTTGATGTGTGGGGCATTGATTTTATGGGTCCATTTCCTAATTCTCTTGGTTATCTTTACATACTTGTCGCTGTAGACTATGTGTCTAAGTGGGTTGAGGCGGTTCCGTGTAAAACAAATGACCACAGGGTCGTAGTCCAGTTTTTGAAAGAGAACATACTTACACGTTTTGGTACGCCGCGAGCTATAATTAGTGATGGAGGTTCACACTTTTGTAATAGACCGTTTGCTCTTTTAATGAAACGATATGGTATTACCCACAAAGTAGCTACCCCATATCACCCACAGACTAGTGGTCAGGTAGAGGTCTCCAATAGGGAAATTAAGCGTATTTTAGAGAAAACAGTTAATCCCAATAGGAAAGACTAGTCGTCGAGGCTTACTGATGCCTTATGGGCTTATCGTACTGCGTTTAAGACACCCATTGGAATGTCACCTTATCGTCTAGTATTTGGAAAGGCATGTCACCTTCCTGTCGAGTTAGAGCATAGAGCCTATTGGGATATTAAGCAGCTAAACTTTTCACTTGACAAGGTGGAGCTCACAGAAAGCTCCAGCTCAATGAGTTGGACGAGATTCGTAGAGATGCATACGATAGTGCTAAGGAGTATAAGACCAAAATGAAACTTGTGCATGATAAGAATATTTTACGAAAGTCATTTTCTCCAGTCAAAAAGTTCTTACCGTATGACACTCGTTTACATCTATTCCCCCAGGAAGTTGCGCTCTCGGTGGACCGGTCCTTTGTGGTCCCTTCTTTTTTTTCCTCATGGCTCTATTGAGATTGAGACACCCCAGCCAAAGGTTAACGGTGGCGGTGAGGAAGTTGCGCTCTCGGTGGTGATGTAACTGTCTTGGACATTTTGAGGTCCCTTACCTCATAAGAACCTTGAGGACCCCTATTTCAAATTAATAGATTGTCAATAAATCCTTTACCAAAAGTTGACATATTCTACGTTGAATATTTATAAAAAAAAATTATGACCATCGAGTCCCACGCGTTTATATATCTTGTTTGTTTTTAACATTTTAGTATTCATATTATGTTGTCCTTTTTTTGTGGTCGGATGGTCTTTAAGGAAAAAGAATGTAATAGTACTTGAACTCTTAACACCAATTGCTTTAATAATACGTGGATGTCTTATATGTTCCTAAAGTATCATCCTCGAAATATTTGGTTTTTTGTCCTTATTTGCTGGCAAAAACTATTATTATACACTACTATTACCAACACCCGCACCACCATAAAAAAACCATCCAGGTAATGTTAGTTTCACAAAACCCGCCACCGCATACTAACCCTACTTCCACTACCACCATTAGAATTAATATAGTTTTTATCTTTTTTCCTCATGGCTCTATTGAGATTGAGACACCGGCTCTAACCCCTTAGATGGTAGTAGTTCTTCAAAGGTTAACGGTCATATATGCGATTGAAGCCCTTTTTAGAGCCTTTTCCTACATGTGATGTTGATGAGGTCCCTCTGGAGGACCCTGTTTACCTTGATTGACCATCGAGGCGGTTTGTATGTTGTATATTATTTTTGTCGGTTTTTGGTTACACTTCACCCAGGTACTATCTTTCCGACTTCTCTCTTTACTATTTCCTCATGTTACTCATATTTTTGGTATTGTTATTTAATTAGAAACATTGAGGACAATGTTAGATTTAAGTTTGGGGGTGGGGTAGAAACTTTTGTTACCTTTTTGTTACAATAAATAAACTCCAGAGCCTAGAAATTTATGCTTATTAAGGATGGCACTAACCAATCTAAGTGGATGGAAGCATTTTGGTTGTAGGAGTTGAGGAACCAATCTGATTAGATGGAAACATCTAAAGAGTCTATTCATAAAAGAACAGAGGTCAGGTGTTAGAATTAAAGAAAAAACATGGTAGTTTCGCCATATCTCTTTGAATCCTTTTCACTTCTATTTTTATTTTGTTTTCTTTAAAATATGCTTCTCTAAGTGATTAGGTGGGGCTCACTATTCAAGTTGTTACCACTGCTAGGGTGAAGTGGAGTGATTGAGATACCACAAAAAAAAAATGAAAAAAAAAATGAAAAAAAAAGAAAAGAAATTGAGACCAGACCATCAGACCAACCGGAATAAATTCAATAAAGTCGACCACTGGTACCCTTATATATGCCAGCTGAGTTGATCTAGAGTTAGGATTATCGACCACTGGTACCCTTGTATATGCCAAAGGTGTTGATATTAGTCCGCACCAAGTATCTCGACCATTAGGATATGTTTATTTTGGCAAAGTGGCCTTCAAACAGATATGGGAAACACCGTTCGCCTTAGTCAACATCAAAACCATCTACGTTTTTCTCTACATCCATCTTCTTAATCTATCCATGCGATTGGTTGACTCCGATTATGATGTCCAGAAACTATCTGAGTAGAGCTCTGTGACTTATATATGAATTTTAGTATGTTTGAGTGCAAACTCGTGTACATCAATTGGAATTTCGCATCAGGGTACTTCCTCCTGTAGTCAATAAGTACGCCAACCAAGGAGATTCTTTAGTGCCTTACAAGGTTCTGCGTAGATACCTAGGGTCTGGAGTAAGAAAAAAAAAAGGTTTTGTGGGTACACCTCTGGTAAACCCTCCCGAGACTATAACTCGGCCACTAGGGCCACCTAGGGGTTTAAAGGCTTATTGCATACGCTAAATGCAATCGACGATGCCTGCAACAGTGAGTTAGAATTTTATTTTGTAGATTTGATTTGCTCGGGACTAGCAAATAATAAGTTTGGGGGTATTTGATAGACGCATTTATGTGTCTATTTTCATCTCGATTTTCTATATTGTTAGTATCCATTTTTGTACTTATTTTGGTATTTTATGTTTTTGTAGGTGTTTTTGGAGAAATACACTTGTGCGGAGAAATTGGCTCGAAAAGTGGAATTTGCGCACCCGGAGGACACCTGCTATTCAGACTCCTCAAATGGATAAGGGGTAACCAGTTACTAAGGGGTACCTAAATTGCTATTCGCACCCCTACTGTGGTTAGGGGGCATTTCTTCTTCATGACTCAACAGTTTGGATTTTGGCGGGAAACTGTTTTTCAAACATGCGAGTTTGCTGGATTAATATTTGGGGAGGTATAGTCATAGTTTTGGATGGATTTGGACGGGTATCGGTTTGTTGTGCCAAAACAGGCTTGGTAAGTGATTTGTTTCGAAGAAAAGGAAGGTTTCAACACATATCTCGATTGAACAGGGAGAAGAACAAATATTTACCGGCGAACTTTCTATTTTGGTTTTGGACAAAATCTATTCGAGTTCTCACGTGCAGCTGGATTGGTATCGAGTGCTTAGGCTTAAATAGGGAAGGTAGTTGGATAGTTTCGGTAAAAGAAGAAATGATTTCTATGTTTACTCGATAATCCAGCAAGGAGAGTTTCACAGGTGTACGGGTTGTTTCTATCCTGGGAAGAATTTTGACAACCCACAAACGCATTGAGAAGCTTGGGGAGAAAATCACGTGGCTTGGCAGGGAAAGAAAAGTCCGAGACTTTTGGGAGAAGAATAATCAAATATTCTCGAATCTTTGAAGGGCATGTGGTATATGAATAGCCTGGGTACGAGTTATAGAGAGGAGGTCGAGACTTTGGGGGAAGTTTAGAAGAGAACAGAACGCTGAAATCACGAGTTGGAGTTTTATTTCTGCTGCTGCAATACCAAGAACACGAAGAACATAAGACGCACGAGCATCTGTCGCAGAAAACTATCGTTATTCAACAGCAGAACTTACATATCGTTTATCAACTGTGGTTGCATTAGGTCTTTAGTTACTGTTCTCCTTTGTAACAGAGATTCTGTAACACACTCACACTGTTGCAAATCGGCTGTGTTATTACTTTTCATCCTTTTAATCATCTTTTGAGCCATAAACACATATTTTGAGATCATGATTAATATGAGGAGCTGAACCCCATTGCTGAGGCGATAGAGGAAGCTATTTTTCCAACAAAAAGTGGTATATTCTATTTTATCTATTTATTTGCAATTATTATATGATTATTTGCCTAGATTGAAAATTGTTTGAATGATTTTTGTTAATCAATTGTTATTTCTTTTGATAGAGCATGCTTGGACCTAGGTTTTTGATGTTCTATGCTTCGGATTTACATTTGTTATTTTGAGAATCTACTTGTTGCAATAGTTAGAATCAAATTGAACGATAAAATTGCAAGCATATAATTATTGGATTAAATCACTTTGAACTTGGAAAATAGTGGAATCTTAGCCTCAGTGTTCTTTTAATATTGGTATCAACTTTTTCAGTGTTTGCTATAATTATTAGTGATTTTTCTATTTTAAAATCCTTCACAAGTTCGAGAATCGAATCACTTTATTTACTACTATCATAACCATATCACATCACAGTATAATAAAAATTTCCGAGAGGAGTTCGAAAAGCTGTCTTACTTGCGTCATGCTCATACATCCTTATCTGATTGTAGCCGCTATATTCATCCATGAAGGAGAACACGCCGTGTCCGCTGGTGGAATCCACTAACATGTTGATGTTGGGTAGAGGAAAATCATCTTTGGGGGCAGCATCTGTTCAAGTCTCTGAAATCCAAGCAGCACCTGATCTCGTGTCTGAACTGCCTCGGAGACTGTTTAACCGGTTTGGATCCATGTATGACATGTATATGATGGGTGACCCACTTTTCATCTAAACCGGGCATTTCTTCATACGTCCAAGCGAATATATCCTGGTACTCTTTGAGAAGTTCCACGAGCTTCGTGCGTTCATCTGTACACAAGGTTGAGCTGGTGGAGATAGGCCTTGGAGATTCCTCATTCCCAATATTAACGATTTCGAGCTCATCAGTCGTGGAGTTGGTGCCGTCTTGCAGCTGTCATGGAGCATCCAGCACCTCTTCCTGTGGCTCGTCGTTTTTGTAGCATTCCACTGGGCGGAGAGACTGAGCAACAGTCTCCCCTGCTAATTGTTTTCCCTTTCTGATCACGTCTCGCCACAAAAGTTCGCTCCCTCTTGGTGTGAACGTGGGTCGTGGCTTTACTGGATGAAGAAGAACGCCTTGTCAGCAAAGATGCATCGTGGGGCTTAGCCCTCAATGATGCAAGTCGATCCTCCTCCTGGATTGACGCCCACGTGGGGAGTGGGATGCAATGAACTTTGTCTGATTCTTTGCGCGGAGCTTCTTCTTGGTTTAAACAATTCCACTCCACATATTGGTGCGTAAGGAGACAATGATGCAGGAATACGAACGACTTCTTTATTCAGTATAGTCTTCAAGCATTGGTGATACGTCGAGGGGACGATCCTATTGTCATGAAGCCATGGTCTCCCCAGTATTTTATGGTATTCCGGCTCCTTTTCTATGACTTCGAATTTCACCTTTGATTGGACGGGCCCTACAGATAAATTCAAATTGACATACCCGTACATGTTGGTTTGGTTTCCTTCAAAGTCTATCATCGTGGTAGGCTGTCGCACGATCTTGCTTGGGAGAACCTTGGCCGTCCTGAGTGTCTTGAGAGTAATCACATTCGAAGACGCTCCCGTGTCGATGAGGGCCCTCTTGAACTCTGAATCCTTGATAGGTGCAGTAACGTGTAGGGCCTAATTGTGACCTTCTTCCGCCATCATGTCTTCGCCTGTAAATGTAACATTATTCACAGATATCTCTGGTGTTTTTGAGGCTTCTGGACGCAAAGGAGTTAAATGCACGTCCAGCCGCTATCCGGTTGATTGCGATGCTTGTCTCCGCTCGCTGATTCTTCGAGAGGTGTAAAAGTTTGCATAAACTTTCCACTAGAGAAGCCGCTTCCTGATCCACCAGCCTATGGTTCATAGTGAAACTATTGACTTGAGGAGGATCGTTGCGAGGATCAGTCCCCATTGTAGAAATATCTGTGACAGGAGAACTGCTCGTATCTGATGTCATCTTGATGAGGAGATCGAGTATGTCGTTACCGCTTCTTTGATCAGGTCCATGTTCTTTGTGCGAATCTCCTGCACCCGTGCTAATTCGATCAATGTTGGGATTCTTCCGGTTACACCATAAGATACACCGTTGGAAAGGGGGGTATCTCCAATTGAGGAACTTCGACCGGGACCAACCATTTTGAAATCAGCCAAATGGGATTGGGTATTGAAGAAATTGACTTCACAACCGAGAGATTAATCTCCCACTGTGGTCGCCAATTATTTATGGGTGAAAACTGTTTCTGCGGTTTTTGGTAAATTTGGGTGTGTGTGGATGAGAAACGAATCTAAACCCTAAACAAATGCACTGCAAGGGAATGCTTTTGATTCGAGAGATCAATCTGTACAATTCTGGCCTAAACCAAGAAATGGCCATTCCAGACTTGCTTCGGTCACAAAGTGAATGAGATGGGGTTGATCTTAGGGTGGGAAGCGAAGAAGGTGTTGAGATTATGAAGGTGTTAGCTGTTTATGACTTGTATCGGAATGTTGAACTGGCTTGCACAATGAAAGCAATCAGTTCAGGGCGTTTTCTGGATACCGATGACAACACTTGGTTTTTTCCGTGTTCTTTGGAAATGGGTGAAGTACCTATTTATACAAGTCATTGAGCGGAACCATCATCTCATAGGAAGTGGAGGAGGTGAAGTGATGGAGTAGTGGGGTCGTGTAGGAGTGTTGATTGTTACACGATCACACCTTTGCCCACTTACCTCATCACTATTAACCGTCCACCTTTTCCTGACACGTTCTTGTAATGACGCGTTGCACGCTGCACGCTGTAAACCGCCAGACCAATACCCCAGTAAGTATCCCCCAGTTTGTAACATGCTTGATGTCTCGAATGAGCGGATCATGGGACCCGCCGCAGGAAATAGCATACGGTGCTAAGTTAAATAACTAAGTTATTTAAGAAATTGATATCCATGAAATATCGTGTATACTCGATGCATGTAATGCATCGAAAACAATCAATACGTATGAAGCATCGCTGTTTTAAAGCTTAACCGAATAAGTCGCGGATTAAGCGTCTTAAAATAGCATCACGTCCAACCATCTTCGAGTGATCGTTTGGAGGCCGCATGGGCGAGCCATCCCCTGGTCGATCACTCCCTGCGGAAGAGTGGCGGACGATGATCATCAAGGTGCTTTATTGACCGCTTAACCCTTAACCTAGTCCTCCGACCAAAGCTGGGGAAAAGTTGGACGGACGAGATGGTTTACGGCATATATCTACGACCGTTGATGAAATTTGGGGTTTTTAAGAGGTGCGCAAGCATCACTCTTTGGCTTGACCGAATTCAAGCATGGGCGTTATTTTTGGTGGGACCGACCGGGCATGCGTGTAGACGGCCTGCCGGTGTACATGTCCATACCGCTTTGTATCATGAAGGTGCGATCTAGGCCACTCAACTTGTCCGGCAAAGATGAGTGGTCGTGATCGATTTGCGATAGAAATCCGTTGCCGTAAAGGATTTAGAGGCCGCGTGAGATGCCACCTTCGGGCGTGTGTTTCGAGGCGCTCGGCCATGGTTCGCCTAGGAAGGCCGGTCACACTCAAAGGTGGGCCCACGGTGATCACGTCGACATCCTTGGGACCTCTTGAGTCTATATCTACACCCTTCGTTTAGGTTGGCGAAGATGGATGGACGCGATCGAACTACGACAGATATGCATCACCGCAAAACCTAATTAGGGTTTTTAAACAGTCATGCACACGTGACTTTGGCCAAACGATTTGGCAAGCCACGCTTCCCCTTTGGGAGGTCTGACCGTGTGGGGCCCACGTTGGGCTGATGGTGAACATATGTGCACCTTCCTGATGGTCCTAAGTTCGATCTAAGACATCCTAATAGGCTGGCTAAGTTGGATGGTTGTGATCAATTTAAGACACTAGTGAAATTCCGTGACCCTTAGAAGCATCACGCCCGCCATGGTTTGAGAAAACGCTTTTACTGCTCCATAGCCCCGCCGTGAGAAACCGATCGGGTATGGGGAGAGTGGGCCCGCCAACGTGTGTGTTAGCGCTTCCCTAATCAATCATGGAATGATCTAATCCGTCCAACCAGGCTGGAGAAGTTGGACGGTCGTGATGACTTTAAGACTGCCCTAAACAGTCTTGCTCGTTCGAGCTTCTTCCAAAGCAGCGCGGCCACCTTATTTTAGGGCTGGCGTTTGGTGAGCTTGGAAGTATGGCGTGGTGTTCGACCGGCTGGGGCATAAGCTGGCCCGCCGGTGGTCATCACGGTGATCGCGTGCTCCTGCTATGGTTTGGCTGGGCTGGTTAAATCATGCGTCCAACTTGCGCGGCCGTGATCGCTTCTGAGACTGATGCGTGTCGTAATCACAACAAATTAATTAATATTTTTCCACCTAATTAACAAGTAATATAGTGGTAGTTAAGTTCGTTCCCACGAGGAGCAAGAGATTCTAGTTGTAAAAATTGTCACAAAAGGGGGGATGTATAAAGCAAAAGAAAATAAACAAAGCAATTAAAAGATAAAGTTGAAATCAATAAGAGAGACAAGATCAAGGAATCCTTCTTCGTTGCAAAACAATGATTCAAGTTATGTTTTTCATCCACATGTTATTAGTCACAGTTATCACCAACCGTAGGATAGCAGAGTTCGCTTAGCTAGCCCCAAAATCCCTTATTTCACCGAGTAACAAGTCCGCTTAGTTATCGATTCTATTCAAAAGAACCACCCCGAGGTTCGCTTACAAGATGTAATTCCCGAATGCATTAAGATCTATGAATTTAGGTTTAGTACTAGTAGTTAAACTCGGTTCGCTTGGTCCACTTTCTAGCGTTGTTTTTACACACAATCGCTCCACGGAATCCCTCCGCAAGGTCTCGTGTTTGCTACTCATGTAAGAGTCAAGAAACGATTACTTATCCCCTAACTTTCACTAGCTTTAGATCAATTAACAAATCAATTTAGTTGGCCACCCAAACAATCTATCAATCAATCATGAATGTATAAACATTCCTATTAGTAAAAACAAACGATAATCATGTGAAAAAACATCAAAGTAGATTTAAAACAAAACTCAAAACATGTTAAGAACTAGGAATTCATCCTCAATCAATAATAAAATTAGCTACTCATGTTAAGGAGTTCACACAAAGAATAAAGAAGAAAGAATTGTTGTGTGTGTAAAAAGGTGTGTAAAAGATATAAAAAGATGTGTAGAGAACTTCTCTACTTATAGGCTTCAATGTTCTCCATATCTTCCAAGGAATAGAACCCCTTTCCTTTAGCAATTCAATTTCCAAATTCAAGTCTTCCTCATCTTCCATCTTCTCTTTCCAAATTTGAGCCAAATTCTCCATCCAATTCCAAGTCCAAGTCTTCACACCCATGAGAAGAATCTAACACAAAAATCTGTAATTTTGGTCCGCCGAAAGGCGATATTATGGCCGGAAGTTGACCGAATCCGGCAAGAATAGTCACACAATTCTTCGCCGTCATCGTATATTCGACGGAATATTCCGTCCGATCCACCGTTAGGACTAACGGTCAAAGGAAGGGTCAAACCGTCACCAACGGTCAAGGCGAAGAGGGAGTCACCGAGTCGGTCACTCGGTCCACCACAAACTCCGTCTTCTTGGCCGACTCTACCGAGTTGCGGAGCCGGGATCGGTCATCGGACTCACCGAGTCGACTCATGTAATTGGGAAACCAAAGGAGTTCGGCTATTTACAGGGACTTTCTCGTGCCAATTTCGGGCATTTCTTTCTTCACCTGTTAAGAGCCTAACATACATCTATTTAATCATACAATTGTTTCACTCCTGCAGCATCAAACTCTTCTCCCCAGTACCACTTGCATCTTCCCTGTATCAATCACCACCAGAACTCATTCCAATCTCAGCTTTCATACACAGCTCATTCTCAAATTAGCAGCAACACCTTGTCCTTCAGCTCTGCCTCATATTCTTCCTAGTCATGTCTCAGCTGCATCATCTTCATTTTCACTTCCTTGGAATAGAATCTCCACCTGCTTTTGTTGCTATTATTCACAGCCATAAACCCATGAAAATCATCTCCTCACCTGCAATCTCCAGCTTTTCCCTGTACCAACAGCATCAACATTGCAGACCCCACCCATGAACCCATTTTCCTAAACTCGGCAAAACAGCATCAACTCTTCCAAAACAGAACCCCTGCATCTTGGTTCACTGCAACGAATCTTCTCAATTTCTCGATCTGGTCAAGGTAGAGACCCATCTTCCTGGAATCATAGCAGCTCATTCTTCTTCTCTTTTCACAAACCCCATCTCCCTGAGCTTCAATTCCAACATCAGGTTCATCTTCGTCAACACAGAACCACCACCTCCACAATTTCATCACAACCCAAAGACCCATCTCAATTTCAACTTCATAGCCACAAACCCATTTCTAGCAACATTTCCACATTCTCGACATCACAGAATCGAGAGATGAACCCTAATTTCCTTCCTCCAAACAATAACGAGAACCACCTTCATCTCCATTGAATCTCTCATCTCTCGATTCGATCGAAATTGCTCATTAATTCTCTCAACCTCTCTATCTGTTTCTCGATCTGTTCTTCAATTTCTCTCGCATCTCGATCTCTCGCCATGACAGCAGCGGCCATCGGATCCCCTTCTCGTCTCGGACTCATTTGTTTCATCAATTGCGGCTACCAACCATGATTTGCTTTGATTAATCATCTTTTCTACCATAATTTCTCGATCTCTCATCATACTTCCTTCTCTCGGTTTCAACAAAGCATCCACTTTGCTTTTTAGCTCTCGATTTCGGAGAAGTGAAAGAAATGAAGAATGAGAGACGAGTTTCTCTCAATTTAGGGTTGGGGCGATATGGATAGGTACACCCCACAGATAGGACCCGTTAAATACACCCAATGGTAGATGATAAGGGATACCCTGATAGCAACCCCCCTTAACCTTGACTGGGCCTGGCTTTAGTACTCCTCCAAAAGAGAGTTGCCCCTTAACCTTGACTGGGCTCCAGATAGTGTTCGCCCCTGAAATGACAATTTTGCCCTTTTGGCTCAAATAGAGTAATTTCTTCTTCTTTTCCTCCGTGTGACTCCAAAGTAGCTATAAAACTCAAAACAAGCGTAAAATACATAATTTACAAGAAAAATAGCAAAGAAAGCATAAACAATAGATAGTAAATATGATGTATTCTACACCCTATCAAATTCCCCCACACTTAGACTTTGCTAGTCCTCGAGCAAATCAAACTAAAAACTCACAACTTCAAAGTGTTCAAGCGTCCCAAGCATCCAAAGAGTTATGAGGACATAGAGTTTCTGCATTCTAGTAATAAGAAGTTAGAAATACCAAAGAACATATTCTCATTATTAAGTGTTGAGTGAGAAATAATCACACCATAATGAGAGAACGCGTGTTTGAGAAACGATCAATAAGCATTTCGCCTCGACTTCTGCCTTACCAAAAAGGATTTTATGATAATTGCACTCAAAAAGACGGCTTTTTATGGGTCACACATGTGTGCAGGTAGGAATGAAAAGAGAATTCCCGCAACACGTTGAATGGTGGGAAGGACAACTTCCGAAATATTTTAAAAACCCACATCTTTTAATATTTTGAAAAACCATTTTTCTGACGATCTCTAAGAAAGGAAATCAACCACTATTATCGAGGATGAGTTACTTACTCACCTTCACATCCGATCGCCAATTATGATAACACCACTCTCACGGCATCCAATAGAAACGTCTTCCGCTCCTCGTCTTTATCTTCTTGGTCTTCGGCTTCAACTATTGGTGATAAACTCTCGAATTTCATAAATCCTTAACAATTTGTAACCTTTTTACCTTAAATCCTTGTCGCTTGAAACTTCCTTATAGATTTTCCTTCCCCACGGCTTCTTAAAATAAATAAAACAAATATTTATCTCGTTTTTTTTCTTTTTTTTTTTTTTTTTTTTTTTTTTTAAGAACTAGAGAAATAAAATACAAAAACAAACCGTGGCCGTGGGAGAAGTATTTTACCACTTGATTCTTCACAACTTGTATCGTCTCGAAATCATAAACTTCAACAATTCTCACCTTTTGATTTTCTTCGCTCTTGTGAATAAGTCTTTATACTTGGATATAGAATTACCTCATTTTATTGTAAGTCCTCAACTTATATGTAAAATCCGCTCATTTGTATGTTGCTTTACTTAAATATGAAATTTGCTCTTTTTTTTTTCTTTTTTCTTTTTCATTCCGTTGCTTGTAAACCTTGAACTTTTCCAACTTTCCTTGTAGATTTTGATGTCGCTCCTTGTTGATGATGATGGTGTTTCTATGGATCCGTTGTTGTCGCGAGAGAGAATGGTGCTAACTGCAAATCGAACTACAAGAAGGAAGCTTTCATCTATACACGTCACCCTCATGATTGACAAAATTAGCACTCAAGAGATCAAAGAGTAGTGCTGAAAATTGGTGTGAAGTTGGGTAGCTCACCATTCTACCCGGAATTAACGTATGGTGACACACACTCAAAAGCTCTTTAGTTAGATGGAAGAATTTCTGGTCGGTGCCTCACATGATATGAATATGGGTAGTCTCCACTAATGATCAGCAACTCTAATAATGCATTTCTCCCTGCACCAAATTTGCATCACCGGCATGATTAAATCCATTATTTAACACTCAAACAAGCAAGAAATCCGAATGTAGTTCCCTAACACTTCCAAGTTCAATTATGTCGGTCAGAATCTCTATGTAAACATAACTAAAAGTATGCTAGTGACTCTAAAATCTCTAAAAGTTGGAGGTTTTATGTAAAACTTTTTTTTTTTTTTTTTAAATAATTTTAATTTTAATTTTTTTTTAAAAATACATGTTTAACCACTCCCCCACACTTAAACCTTACATTGTCCTCAATGTAATTGAATCGTCCTAGTAAAGTCAAGGTGGGAAATTTTAACATGATAAAGAAATAACAAAAAGCAAAAAGCAAAAGGATAAGAAATACAAAACCTATGGGTTGCCTCCCATTAAGCGCTTGTTTTAAAGTCGACGGCCCGACTTAGCCCTTGCTAGATTCATTCCCCATATACTAACAATCTGAAAATTTGAGGATCCACCCATAATACCTGTTTTGAAAACAATAACTCCATACAAATATTAGCACAAGAAAACAATAGTGAAATTATCGCTCGATAGAAATTTCCCCCACACTTATTCTCGTCCACACTCGGAAGTGTATAAAGAACATATAATTTGGGAACTTCCATGTATTCTTTTGGCAAACTCCGCATAGTGTTAGCATCAAGTGTTTCCAATGGTGGATATTTAGAAACAAAATCATCAAAAAATACTTTCGAAGCACATACATTCAAACCAATAAGAGGTAAAGGAGAAGAATCAATAGGCAAAGGGTTAGACAAACCTTGCACAATCTCTTGTTTTGCGGAATCCTCTTCATCCTTAGAGAATTCATGTGAATTACTTACCTCTTGTATATCGTGGTCCTCTATCGAATCTTGCAACCAATCGTCGTTATTTTCTACCTTAACCAAAGTTTTGGCATCATTATAATCATTGGCAAGTTCAATTGGGTCTTCCACAAAATCAATCAATTTGGTTTCATCCTCTAGCATCATCTCTTCAACATTCTCATCATCGGAATCGGGCCATTCACTAAAATGATTTTCATCGGTATAGATTGTAAGATTTTCTTGTGCGGGTGTTACACCGTTTATAACAATAGGTAAGTCACACCCAATCTCCTCCTTTTGAATAGGTGAAGGATCGTTATTATGATCCGGAGTTGGAATAACTTCCTCATTGTTGCAACGCTCATACACTTCCGCGGACTCATATCTTTCCCTAAGGAATTTTTTTCAAGCACTAATTGCATCTTCCTCAAGCTCTACCTTTTGAATAGGTGTTTGATCATTATTAAGATCAAGGCTCGAGTAAGCTACACTAGCGTCTTCAAAAGTCTCCAAAGGTTGGTCTTTTCCAACATAATCATCGATCAAATATTCACTACACACCATAGGCACATTAGAATAGTTATTGCTTTGGTAGCAAAATTCTTCTTTATCCCTCTCCTCCTTGTATTGATCCATGTCTCTTCGTATTTTAGCAATGCCGTCTTGAAGTTGTTGGAGTTGCTCATCCCTATTTTTATCGAGTTGAGTAATTTGTTCGTATAATTTCTCCGAATTCCTTTGAATTTCTCGGATGTGGTTCCTCCCAAACATAGGGTTGCTTTGGTCTTGTAGTGATTCTTGCAACTTTTGTTGAAGATCCCCAATCATGGCGTACATCTTATCCGCAAAACTAGAGAATTTCGATGATAAACAAAACTATCCTCCCATCCTTGTGATTGTCCACTTACATACCCGTCATAAGGTTGTTGATATGTATGAGAATATCCATAAGGTTGTTGATCATAACCAAAAGATTGGTTTTGATTGTATCCTAAGGATGGTTGGAAGTTGCCATAATGTTGAGGTTGAAAACTGTATTGATTGTTGTAATATGCTTGCTCTTGTCCACCATACATGGAAAACCGATACCTGAAATAAGATTCTCAGAAACCAAGTTAGATACGATATAGAATCCAACAAAGCAAGAATAAACCAAAAAGAAAAATAAAAACAACTAAAATCATCCGCTGCTCCCCGGCAACGGCGCCAAAATTTGATGCGTGTCGTAATCACAACAAATTAATTAATATTTTTCCACCTAATTAACAAGTAATATAGTGGTAGTTAAGTTCGTTCCCACGAGGAGCAAGAGATTCTAGTTGTAAAAATTGTCACAAAAGGGGGGATGTATAAAGCAAAAGAAAATAAACAAAGCAATTAAAAGATAAAGTTGAAATCAATAAGAGAGACAACATCAAGGAATCCTTCTTCGTTGCAAAACAATGATTCAAGTTATGTTTTTCATCCACATGTTATTAGTCACAGATTATCACCAACCGTAGGATAGCAGGTTCGCTTAGCTAGCCCCAAAATCCCTTATTTCACTTTGAGTAACAAGTCCGCTTAGTTATCGATTCTATTCAAAAGAACCACCTTGAGGTTCGCTTACAAGATGTAATTCCCCGAATGCATTAAGATCTATGAATTTAGGTTTAGTACTAGTAGTTAAACTCGGTTCGCTTGGTCCACTTTCTAGCGTTGTTTTTACACACAATCGCTCCACGGAATCCCTCCGCAAGGTCTCGTGTTTGCTACTCATGTAAGAGTCAAGAAACGATTACTTATCCCTAACTTTCACTAGCTTTAGATCAATTAACAAATCAATTTAGTTGGCCACCCAAACAATCTATCAATCAATCATGAATGTATAAACATTCCTATTAGTAAAAACAAACGATAATCATGTGAAAAAACATCAAAGTAGATTTAAAACAAAACTCAAAACATGTTAAGAACTAGGAATTCATCCTCAATCAATAATAAAATTAGCTACTCATGTTAAGGAGTTCACACAAAGAATAAAGAAGAAAGAATTGTTGTGTGTGTAAAAGGTGTGTAAAAGATATAAAAAGATGTGTAGAGAACTTCTCTACTTATAGGCTTCAATGTTCTCCATATCTTCCAAGGAATAGAACCCCTTTCCTTTAGCAATTCAATTTCCAAATTCAAGTCTTCCTCATCTTCCATCTTCTCTTTCCAAATTTGAGCCAAATTCTCCATCCAATTCCAAGTCCAAGTCTTCACACCCATGAGAAGAATCCAACACAAAAATCTGTAATTTTGGTCCGCCGGAAAGCTGGTATATGGCCGGAAGTTGACCGGAATCCGGCAAGAATAGTCACCTGAATTCTTCACCGTCACTGGTATATTCGACGGAATATTCCGTCAGTCCACCGTTAGGACTAACGGTCAAAAGGATCAAACCGTCAGTCAACGGTCAAGGCAGAAGAGGGAGTCACCGAGTCGGTCCACTCGACCACGTCAAACTCCGTCTTACTGGGCTGACTCTACTGAGTTGCAGAGCTGGATCGGTCATCGGACTCACTGAGTCGACTCATGTAATTGGGAAACCAGCCGAGTTCTGGCTATTTACAGGACTTTCTCAGGCCAATTTCAGGCATTTCTTTCTTCACCTGTTAAGAGCCTAACATACATCTATTTAATCATACAATTGTTTCACTCCTGCAGCATCAAACTCTTCTCCCCAGTACCACTTGCATCTTCCCTGTATCAATCACCACCAAACTCATTCCAATCTCGGCTTTTCATACACAAAATTTCATTCTCAAATTAGCAGCAACACCTTGTCCTTCAGCTCTGCCTCATATTCTTCCTAGTCATGTCTCAGCTGCATCATCTTCATTTTCACTTCCTTGGAATAGAATCTCCACCTGCTTTTGTTGCTATTATTCACAGCCATAAACCCATGAAAATCATCTCCTCACCTGCAATCTCCAGCTCTTCCCTGTACCAACAGCATCAACATTGCAGACCACACCCATGAACCCATTTTCCTAAACTCGGCAGAACAACATCAACTCTTCCAAAACAGAACCCCTGCATCTTGGTTCACTGCAACGAATCTTCTCAATTTCTCGATCTGGTCAAGGTAGAGACCCATCTTCCTGGAATCATAGCAGCTCATTCTTCTTCTCTTTTCACAAACCCCATCTCCCTGAGCTTCAATTCCAACATCAGGTTCATCTTCGTCAACACAGAACCACCACCTCCACAATTTCATCACAACCCAAAGACCCATCTCAATTTCAACTTCATAGCCACAAACCCATTTCTAACAACATTTCCACCTTCTCGACGTCACATAATTACAGAGATGAACCCTAATTTCCTTCCTCCAAACAATAACAGAACCACCTTCATCTCCATTGAATCTCTCATCTCTCGATTCAGTCAGAACAGCTCATTAATTCTCTCAACCTCTCTATCTGTTTCTCGATCTGTTCTTCAATTTCTCTGCATCTCGAACTCTCGCCATGACAAAGCAAGTGACCATCGATCCCCTTCTCGTCTCGGACTCATTTGTTTCATCAATTGCAGCTACCAACCATGATTTGCTTTGATTAATCATCTTTTCTACCATAATTTCTCGATCTCTCATCATACTTCCTTCTCTCGGTTTCAACAGCAACATCCACTGCTTTTAGCTCTCGATTTCAGGCGAAGTGAAAGAAATGAAGAATGAGAGACGAGTTTATCTCAATTTAGGGTTGGGGCGATATGGATAGGTACACCCCACAGATAGGACCCGTTAAATACACCCAATGGTAGATGATAAGGGATACCCTGATAGCAACCCCCCTTAACCTTGACTGGGCCTGGCTTTAGTACTCCTCCAAAAGAAAGTTGCCCCTTAACCTTGACTGGGCTCCAGATAGTGTTTGCCCCTGAAATGATAATTTTGCCCTTTTGGCTCAAATAGAGTAATTTCTTCTTCTTTTCCTCCGTGTGACTCCAAAGTAGCTATAAAACTCAAAACAAGCGTAAAATACATAATTTACAAGAAAAATAGCAAAGAAAGCATAAACAATAGATAGTAAATATGATGTATTCTACACCCTATCAGAGACTGATACGGACAGTCCATATTTCCTTTAAGGAAATTAAGCATGCTCGATCGGCTAACCAAAGCGCGTCGATGCAATACTCTCTTTAGAGAGTGATGTAGCCTGTACGGGTATTTCATGCATGTCCCAAAATTGGCACTTGGAGATTCATGTTACTCTGCTGAGAGTGAACACTCAGTCGTCATGTCATGCTAATAATGAGAGTTCGTCTAGGAACAACACAGGAAATACTAGGAAAATCATGCATTAATAATGCTAAAATTCACAAAATAATTGGGATTGTTGTTGCATACACCATTCTGGGTGAATTTTATGTATGTATTGAATTGCTTCGAATAAATAAAGTGAAGAGGTACTCATCACTTATCTAACGGCTTTATCCTTTGCAGGATGTCAGCGCATTAAATTTGGTTTTACAATTTTAGCCCTGAACTAAAATCCACCATCAACAAAAGGAGAACTCTAGCAACTGGGAAACCTAATCCCCACACGTTCTGTGTGATACTAGTTGCGTACTAGAGTCGATTCTCCTTTAACCTTAGTTTTTTCACAAAAACTTGTAGGTTAACGACTTGAAGACTTCATTGGGATTGTGAAGCCAGACCCAACTATTTTCTCTGTAGTTGCGTGTTCTGATCTTACTTATTCTATCGTGATTGAGTATTATCTTTGCTAAGATTTGCTTGAGATTTATCTCTGATAGATAAGATTAAAAGTAGTCACAAACATCTTCGTCTCATCGTTTGTGATTCCACAATATCTTGTTTCGCTACCATACGATTAAGATTATTGTAAGGTGATTGATAATACTAGGATGTTCTTCGGGAATATAAGTCCGGTTTATCAATTGGTTCCTGTGCACCTTGATTTATCAAAAGACGGAACAAAACTCATAGGTATTTCTGTGGGAGACAGATTTATCTATTCCAATAGACTTTTTTGTGTAAGACAGATTTGTTTATCAACTCTTCGACTTTGGGTCGTAGCAACTCTTGGTTGTGGGTGAGATCAGCTAAGGGAATCAAGTGCGTAGAATCCTTTTGGGATTCAGAGACGTAAGGAGCACAACTGTACCTTGATCAGTTTGAGATTGATTAGGGCTCAACTACATTCCAGTTCGAAGTTCTTTGGTAGTAGGATAGTGTCTGTAGCGGCTTAATACAGTGTGGTGTTCAAAGCTGGACTAGGTCCCGGGTTTTTCTGCATTTGCGGTTTTTCTCGTTAACAAAATTTTGGTGTCTGTGTTATTTCTTTTCCGTATTATATTTTGTTATATAATATAAATATCACAGGTTGTGCGTTGAGATCAATCAATTAGATAATCCAACCTTTGGTTGTTGATATAAATTGATTGACACTTGAACATTGGTCTTTGGTACCGTTCAAGTTATTTTTGTTATTCAATCAGGCTCGCAAATTCCTATTTGCTGATTGCAGATTGAATTGAGAAATCAAGATATAAACTCTTTGATATACTTTTCTCTAGATTGAGTCTGACTGTCTAGTTGATTCTCTTGAAAGTATATTGGAGTTTGTCTATTCAGATTGCCGAAGGAAATATTGGGTGTGGTTGTTAGACCCCCGCTTTTTCAGGAAGATTATGTTTTGGGTTTTAAAGGAAAAGTAAAATTTTCAATTTGCGTATTTCTGGTTTGGTACAATGGTATAACCACTGATCTTCTATATTAAGATAAGGTATGGGTAATCAGAGATGAAAATCAAGATCTTCAATTTTTGTTTTTGGTTCCAAATTTGAATCCCAAATGATTATGATTTTGATGGACTTGTTCCTGATTTTAATTATTTTCAAATAAATAAATAATGATCAATAGTAAACAAATACAAAGATTAATCCTTTCGTACCATACTACCATGCCAAACACTAAAATCCTACTACATGTGATTCTGATGTTGTGTGATTGCAACTACGTCAACTACATGTATTACAAAATGTTGTGTGCCAAACGGCCCCTTATTGGATTGTGACTTTCTAAAAGTCTTTAGAATTTTCTATTATTGGAATCAGTGACTTATGGTTTTGAGAGCCTTTTAGAGACTTTTATTACAAAACATACCATAAAAGGCTAAAAAAAAATCTCTCCGAAATAGGTGATATTTTGAGAGGCTTTTTTTGTTTATTTTTCTTTAATTATTAAATATAAAAAATCAAAACAATAACCATATAAGCTTTAATTAACCTGGCGAGATTGGGGTATACCCAGATTAATTGGGGTATACCCAATTTTAAGTGGACTCTTTTTTAAGGGCAGGGGGGGCTATGGGTAAAGTTACAAAACTACCCTTTCCCATTATAACTCTAATTACTACCCTAAATCAGTTTTCATTCTCTTCATTTCATCTTCTTCTCTTCTTCTTCTCCTCCTCAAACACATTACCGGCTCCTCCATCCCCCACCACCGAAACTCGTCGATTAATTCGTTGTAATCGTCGATTCCAAAGTTCCGATTAATCTTCAAAAATGGATCCGCCACGACCTAGAGCAAGTCGTATGAAAGACGCTAATCGAAAACCCAATGAGTATAACCCTGGAATTGCAAGTTTGGTTCAAAAGAAAGTGAAGAAAAAAACGGTTGAAGAGGGAGAATTTGCAGACGCTGAAACACGAGAAATGGTGCGATTAAGAAAGTAAGGGCCTACTTAAACTCACTCCAGTACTTCAATTTCATGTTTGCATGTCAAATTAGGTTAGAAAAATCGAATGTTTGAATTTGCAGTTATTTGGCCGGCATTGTATAGTTCTATCGATCCCGCCGACATTTCATATTTAAGGTTGGCCGACAAGCTATTAGGTTGAAGAACTTGCCGGCTACTTAGTATCTGTAACTGCTACTTGCATGGCCGGCAAGGTATTAGGTTGAAGCACTTGCCGGCGTGTTTGTTTTTTGTTAGCCGGGTCGGTTGTGAACTTTAACCTTGCATTACTGTGTTCAATTTTTTTGTTGCGTCTCCGATGCCTTTAAGTATGAAAGTCGGAATGGTATTTTGTCAAAACCATTCCGGCTGTATGTTAGCCGGAATGTATGGGTAATAGACCTTGTCGACCTGTAATGTGGAAAATCCTTGTGTCATATTTGTTATAAGCCGGCAGGTTATTTGAGTGATACCCCGCCGGCATATATGTTTTAGTCGAACCTTCCGGCCGTTGTTCCGCCGGGTTGGCTGTATTTGACGACCCCGCCGACTTATATTTTTTCTCTTATTCGTTCTTGTTCAGGTTGCAAAAGGCAAAGAAGAAAGCAGCTCTGAAAGCTCTTAGTCCTCCTTCAAGACCTCCTCGTGTTGGTGAAAAACTCTTGACTTCAACACATCGATGGGCATACGTTGTGCCGGGAACGCTCAAGATCCGTGTACCGAATGATTCTGAACCACCATCGGAACCCAGTGATTCAGAAGACACTCCAGATGAAGACCAATCAATTCCATCTGGTAGAAGAGGTGATGATGATGATGTTGATGAAAGAACTCCGGCTTCTGGAGGAGGTAACAATGATGATGATGATGGTGATCAGGACATGCCTAATGTTGGAGGAGGTAATGATGATGATGATGATGGTAATGGAGATAAAGATAAGGATATCGAAGATGAAATTGTTGAAGAGGCAGTGGAACAAGAAGAAGAAGAAAAAGAAGGAGATGGAGATGGAGATGGAGAACAAACTCTAGCTATTGTTCAACAAACCGAAGCTTCAACTTCAACTGAAACCGGAAAGAAGAAGATGGTGATCACTAAACCATCTAATTCCCACATGCCTGCCCCTCACTTGATGGTTACACTGAAAAATAATGAGTCTCCAATGGGGACCCCAAGAGATGGTGGAAATGTTATTTTTAGATACAAAGACTCATGGGCATGTACGATCCATAATACTATCGTAAGTAATCTCAATCCATCTTTGTTTTTTATTCAAGTGTGTATCTATCTTAAATTTGCGTCAAGTGTTTGTATTTATTTTCATTTTGCTTTTTTGGTATTTAGGATCACAAGCATGCCGTCCGTCTCATGAGGCGCCAAGCTTCATGTTCAGTGACTAAGACTTGAGATCTTAAGGATGAATGTGAGGAGGTGCAAGTGATTGTCAAGAACTCCGGGTTGTGGCCTGCGGTGGAGAGTTCGAATATTGAGCATGATAGAGTTACCGTATCTGCATTCTATGAGAGGTTCTACGGAGAGACTGATACAATGTTATTCCCATTCGGTGAGATGACGATAACTCCCGATGATGCTCATCAAATTCTAGGCCTCGAGGTTGAGGGAAAAGCAACAAGGAGGGCTTCGATGATAATTTTGATTTCAAGGATATTTACAAATTGAGCCAGAAATTGTTCGGTTGGAATCAGATTGAGACGGAGGCTATACTTGAGAAGAAGGATGGTCGTCTAAGAAAGAAGTTTAATCTGAAGAAGTTGAGGGACACATTATGTGAGACCAAGAAAATCTTTGATAAGGAAGGAAGGGTGAACCCGGTGCGAATAAATGCTACCGCGTCAGCTTATTTGCTATATGTCCTGGGCAAATGTATCTTCCCGACAGTTCCGGAAGCTTGGTCGACGCCAGTTATATGCAACTATTGGATCCCTTAGATAAGATGCATGAGTATTCTTGGGGTACTGCGGTGGTCGCCTTCTTGAACAATGATTGACAAAGGGTTCTAGGGCACTCACTGTGCAAGTTAACGGAAACTTATGTCTCTTCCAGGTAATTTTATTGTCTAAATCATTTATATTTGCAAAATTCTCGTAAGATAAGATTCTTACTAAACTTTTTTTTTCATAGGTTTGGATATATTTGCACTTCCCTTCTTTGGTGAAAGCCAACTCCTACATCAAAGTGGATGCGAATGTTGCGGTTAATAAGCCAAGAGCGCAAAGGTACAGTTTTAAGGGTACTCAGGATAAGGAAATGCCACAAAATCTTATCAAACTCTGAATCACCATCGACAAATTGACTGCGGAGGAGGTGATATTTGATCCGTATCGAGATGCTAGAACTCAAGGTTTAATCCAAAGGAGATATGAAGTTGCATTATACTATGAACCCGTGTTGTTGTGCTCTGGTGGATATTCAATGTACGATCCACATCGGGTAATGCGACAATTGGGTTACGTCCAAGAAAAACCTCATTTCGATGAAGAAAAGTCGTTCTATACTGTGAACAAGGATGAATGCACCACTTCCCAAAAACCTATTAACGTCTCTTACACTCCAACACCAGTTCAAGAACATTGGAACGATAGACGTGGCCGTAAAATCGATGTGAGTCTTTTGGACGAGGTGACCACCGGTCATGAAGCTAGTGAGAAATACATGACGTGGTACTTGGGTTGGGCTCGTCCTACTGTGATTAGGGAACCGATTGCTGAAGAATTGGCTCGTAAGAAGAAGATGGCATCGAAAGACCCAAAGAACAAGTCTTAAGAGCATTGTAAGTATTTTTGACTTGCTCGCTCTTATTGTTTTAAGATTACATTATCGAATCATTCTATTAATTGTTTGTTGTTTAATAGAAAAAAGAAGGAGCATTTGAAGACCCTTGTGAAGGTGATGTGTTGCGTGAGAGAAAGAGGAGAGCCTTTGCCAATTGAAGAGAAAAGTAAGCAAATTGACTTTGCTAGCAATGTTGACAATGAGGATGCCACTGAATTGTTCAGGCAAGCTGAGGCTGAAGTAAAGAGGGAAGAAAAAGCTAGGAGGGAAGCACAAGCCAAGATGAATGCTGACAAAAAGAGGGCTCGTAGTGGTCGTGGTGGTGAAGGTAGTAGCAGTGGTGGTGTTCCTAAACGGGGTCGTGGTCGTGGACGTGGTCGTGGTCGTGAATGAATGCAGTCTCTAGTTTATTTCTTTAAATTGTGTTGGACAAATGTTAAGGTTAACGGTTGGACAAATGTTTTTTTTTTAAGGTTTATGGGACATGTTTTCGTATTTTGGACAACAAGTGTTGGATTTCTAGTTGTTGAATGAATGGTTTGTTTAGCTACGTAAAGTTTCAATACTTATGTCGGCATGCTTATTTTAGGTTACATTTCCGACCACATCAGGGCCGACAGGGTTTTGAACTGTCAGACTGCCGGCCCTGACACCATACATTATTTGCATACCAGGGTCGGCCGGGTAATCAGATCAGAACCTAGCCGACTGTTAATCAGGCGGCAGGGTATTATATTATAGACCTTGCCGGCTAACTGTTGCAGCAAACACCTTCTCCTGATGCCTAAAATCATCAAAGGTCGGCATGGTAACAAAATTCCGACCTTGCCGACAAATTCATAGGCGGCATGGTAATGACCAATACATTCCCGGCGGATACAAAAAAGAAAATGTTCTTCTGATGCCTAAAATCATATAAGGTCGGCATGGTAACAAAATCACGACCATGTCGTCCGGTACGTGGTCGGAATAGTTGACAAATAAAAACCTCGCCGGCAATTTTAAAATTCAAATTTTTTGAAAGTACAATTGCATTGATTGACTTGTACTTATGCACTATAACGGCCAAATTTGGGCACCATCCTATAAATACACTACTTATCTCTACAAAGCAACACACAACTATTTGCATATACTCTCCAAAGCTCATATCATCATACACTCCATCTAACTCACCCAATAGCTCTCTACATACAAGAAATGGCATCATTTGATTGAAACGAAGATTTGGCAATCACCAAAGCATGGTACGCGGAAACTCGAGTTAGACGTCAATCCTCCGTAAGGGTGGATTCCGTAACCTTTTGGCTAGGGTACACAACAAATTTAGCCAATAATTTGGAAATCCTAATGGAAGAAGTGTTCAACAAGTCCATGATAGGCACCTAGTCATCGAAAATGCGATACTTGCTTATTTAGCTATCCAAAAACCAATTTTCAACGCTCCCCACTTTAACTTGTCCATTGAACAATTTGTAAGTTTTTTTGTGGTTTATTTTACGTGATCAATGTTGTTTGATCTTCCTACTATACCACTAACAAAGTAAGTTTGTGTTATGTTTTTGTAGCATGAAGTCGCCAAAGCGCGCTACTTGGAGGAAAAGGGGGAAGCATTTTCATTCGATGCAAGCTATCAATTCATGGAATCCAAAATCCCGGAGTATGCCCTGGAGATGATGGAGGGTGTATCGTCCTCGGATGAAGACTGATGGCTTTAGAAGTTTTTGTATAGGTTTTGTGGGTAGACCTCTATGTAAACCCTCACGAGACTATAACTCGTCCACTAGGGTTGCCTAGGGGTTCAAAGGCTTGGTGCACATGCTAAGTGCATTCGTTTTTCCGTCGACAAGGAGTTAGTTTTATGTTTCAATCAATGTAGTAACCAAAATTGCATGAAAAAAGTGAATTACATCTTCCCATTTTTTGTTTTCTGTTTGGTATAAGTACATGCCGGCAAGGTTACAAATCCTTAGCATGCCGACTACAGGTCAGCCGGCAGTGTTAAAAATTATGTGCATGCCGACCATATGATAGCCGGCATTGTAGGAAATATTTACATGCCGACCGTAAAATTGCTGGCCCAAGATAGTCGGCGTAATCTTCATTCGAAGACCATTCCGGCCTAAAAAGGGTCGGCGTGTTATTCATCCGCGGACTATGCCGGCTAAACTTAGTCGGCATCCTATTCAAACGTCGGCCAAGCCGGCGGATCTTAGTCGGCACCTTATTCAAACCTGGACCCTGCCGACCTTTCATATTTTCAAAACTAAATTTTTTGATCGAAATCGAACTCATAAGACAGATAAAAGGTTTAATCTACTGAATTCATAATTTCAAAATTTTAATCTAAACTCAATTAATTAACCTAATCAGAATTTTTAGTGTTAATTAAACAAGGGCATTTTAGCCATTTAGAAAATACAAGGTTAAGGGGTGGCTTGGTTTTACTTCATAATAACCAGATTTTGTCTTATTGGGTATACCCTAATTAGTTTGGGTATACCCCAATCTCGCCAGGTTAATTAAACCCTTAAAAAAATGTTGCCTTCCAAAACCTAATAAGCTTACTAGATGTTCAAATCCCTTATGTTCGCCGTGTTTTTATTTTTTTTTATATTAGCCATTGATGGACTAATATATATATTCATTTCATTTCGTAAAAAAGTAAATATATTTCTTGTTTCATCTATGTAAGGTGAAATCCAGATATGTTTTTTTGTCTCTATGAATCACCATAATTCCTTGGATTATCATTCAGTGAGTCTTCCAAAATCTCTAAACTCAAAGAGAATCACCCAAAACCTCTTGCATCAAAAGTCTCCATATCTATCTACTATTCCCAATTGACTAACCCCATGTTAGTTTAGTGTACTCTGATGATCGTACCAAACATAAACACCAAGTGTGATGAAATAAGAACCATACGACTCGACAAAAATGTTAAAATATGGTCAAAGAAAACATGCAAGTCACTGAAGTGTGTGTAACATTATTCCATATTTTGAGGAATGTGCTCATGTTTTTAACCTGATCCAAAAGATGGATTGTTTAACTTGCAAAAGTTTATCAGTTGGATAGTATAGTCATTTTCTTTATCAAAATAGGCTAAAATGAAAAAGTGATAGTAACTCTTTTCCAGAAACGTAGGGAATAATTTGTTTCTTTTCTTCTTGTTTTTTTTTTTTTGTACAAGTTTGATTCTTGTGAAAAAACAATGTTGAATGATTTCTCTCGGTTCGTTTTGGGACCGCTTCGAATCAAAAGATAAAACCTTATAACTCCACTGGGATCCAAAAACTGAATAAAAACAAAACAAATTTGATACCTAGATTTTTTTTTTTAATCTCATTTATAATTATTCTTGTCTAGTCTAGGAATTATCAAAAAACATCATCCTATTTTAGGTGATAACAACGTTTTTTTCTGCTATGCTTTTAATTTTCTATTATATCCTGTAATTTCATCAAGTTCAGAGACACAACTACGCAGTGATTAAGAAAAAGATGATTAAATAAGAAAACAAATATGATTCAAAAATGGAGTTGGTTAACTAATCAAAGTTGCAAAGCCACAACTACACATCGATTAAGAAAAAGATGATTAAATAAGAAAACATATATGATTCAAAAATCGAGTTGGTTAACTAATCAATAACTGAACCAAATCAAAGAAACAAATAAAAGATGAAGAAAATATGTTATCATTCAAATATAGTAATAATCTTCATGATTTATTGACCTCAAAAAAGCAAACTCTCATAAATAAAATATCTTCTTCATCCATTTATCTGCTTCCACACAAAAAAAACCATTCACTCGAGGGTTCAATTATTTTTTAAAATCTCTCGTGTATGTATATTTGATACGGTTTTCCAATAACAATTGAATGAAGAGGAGTAAGTAAGACCATCAATGTCTGGAATCGTCTTCTTTTTACTTGGACAAAGCAACCATTCAAACTCATATGGATCGGTTAACTTCCTAACATTTCCTTCATAGCAAGGATCTGAAATTATTGTTTCATCCAACACAGTTCCTTCTCCATAACAACTTTTGCAGTAGCCTGACTATTTTTTGTCTCAATTACAAATTCCACTTTTTCCATATGAATCATTTTACAACATTAAAAAAAAAAAAAACATTAAACACAAAAACAGAACATAGATAAACAAAAAACATAACATGCAAACTCAAATGACATTAAAAATAACAATACATATACTAGAGATAACATGCACAATTCTACATATTTGAAGTTTAACCTTCATAAGATCTTCAGCGAGGTTGCTCACAACTCCAATTTCTGGTGCATCGAACACATCTTTATGAAACTTCACAGTTTGGTGCAGATTTGATTTAGGAAGTAAAAACAATTCTACTTCAACACCTAAAATTTGATTACATTTGATTTGATCTTTTCTTTTAATTTTTTATCGTGATAGACAATAACCATGTCTTCTTCGTTTAAACCATCCATTGAGAAAAATTGTTGGGATGCAAAAGATGAGAAAGAGAGTCTTTTCTTTGTTCCGATCTGTCTGAATTCAGAATGACGTATTTATAGAATTAAATGAAGGAAACCCTATTTTGTTGGAGGCTAAACTAACTTAATATTACCAAAACAACATTGTTTGTACCCTAATATTTTACACTAGAAATGGGCTTACTTGGGCTTAATATGCTCCTCTTATTAGCCAAGTATGGCTAACTAGGCCTCACAAGCACAATACATAGAAGCCCCATGTACAAAGATCCAAGTCAAGAAGGTGCCACATCATCGCCTTCCACGTCATCATTGCCACGTCGGGGAGGGGCCAATCGTAGGGCGCCACGTTGATGAAAAAGTACACGATCGGTGGTCTAGTATGTGGTGACATCAGCATGAGTCAGCACACTGTGATGACGTCAGCGTACTCTGTCAAGAAGAGAATATTCCGTCGGCATATACCGTTACCGTCTAACGACGTTTGCAAGCAGCGAATTAGGTTCATTCTACGTAACGACGTTATGACGCCGTTAGGATCACCGTCTATAGCGTCAGCAGGACATCGTCAGGTTGCGTCACCATGACATAGCAGTCACCTTCTCCGGCGACGGTTGCAGCAGCAGGTTGCTGGCGGACATGCCCGGTGGCCACCTCCGTCCGGCCGGTTGGCAGAGATCCAGTGCATCGCGATTTAGCATATCTACATAATCCCAGGATTTGTACACCCCATTCATTTGTTCTGCAGGATATTTTCACCCCAGCTGAGCCAAGCCAAGTCAGTTCGGCCAAGCCAACTCGCCAGCCAAGCCGAGCCAACACTGATGGATGTTTCAACCCTGATTATTTGGCCTGTGGATATTTCCGCCCCACTACGTGGGTTTAGCCAATTGTACCAACTCTTGGGCTTGGTCTTTAATATCCTTTTGCTTAGATAATTCCATAACCCCAGAGGAAGATTCTGGAAATGTCTAGAAGGTTTGTTGACCAATTCATTTCCAGGAGGCATGCAGGGAAAATTAATACAGGGAGGCATGCAGGGCAAATTAATACAGGGAGGCATGCAGGGCAGATTAATGCCAGGAGGCATGCAAGGCTGATTAATGCCAGAAGGCATGCAGGGCAAGTGAAGACGCTTCATACTTACCTCGAAATTAGAGTATGACCCTAATTCGTAACTTATAAATACAGAGGTTCACAACCCTAAAAGGTATGCAATCTTCCCTACTAAAACTCTAGCTAACTTAAGCATCGGAGGGTTTTTTGCAGGTACCCCCCCATTCACTTCTCACGTGGAGAGAAAGGCAGAGGTTCGATCAACAAATAATCACCATCAGATTCGTGTTTGAGGTAGAAATATTTTACCTTACAAACATTGGCGCCAACTAAGGGGATTCGAGAAAAGAGATCATGTTTTTCCCGAATCGAGATTATGGCAAAAGTAAAACAGACTGCACGAAAGATCGTTTCTGCTAGCAATCCTCGAGATTCAGTTCAATCAGCACCCGCAGTTCCTACTGGAAACAGATAGGGTCGAGATCGTGTTCGTGAGAGAACCCCAGATCTTAATAATCGTGTTCGAGAAAAACGACCGATGATCGAAGATGAAGGAATGGATGTTGATTCCATACCTGATGGAGAAGACCCACGAGTTTGAGTAAACAGATGGCGTGTATTCGGCAGCCCGTCAAGGAGGAATAACGATCGACATGGCCTGCGAGATGGACGAACCACGACTCCTAGTACGGAGGAAGAACTGTTGCGCCATCAGCTGAACGAGGTGGAGAAATAGAACGCTCTCCTGAGATTAGAACGAGAGAACCAGTCTCGACCAAGGACTACCAATCTGAACAACTATAAGGGTCGGTCTGTATGTAAGCGCATTGGAAGTCGAGTTAGCCCGCAAGGTGCAAACCAAAACAGAGAAGCGATCGATCTTGATAGACCAGAGAAAAATATGTTGGTCACTGGAGATCTACCTATACGAAGGCGTGTACGAGCCCGGCGAGCCGGAACCCGAGCACGGCCAACTACAACTCAGCAGAGTACGGCCAGAACCACCACTCGCTCAAATGCCTCAAGAATGACGAAGATAAGGTTCGAGATCAGCACGATGAGAGAGAATTTTCGCATCTTTACTATGCTCGTTCGGAGCAAGGCAAAGTTGGAAGAGAGTCCACTGGACCCCAAAGGAAAAGAATAAGATCTAAAGTTGATATTTCGTAGGATCAGGACTATGAGCAGGAGGACAGTTCCTCTGATGGCGATGTAAACGCAATAACGGATGCTCACCTTTGCAAGATGATCGAGAAAGTAATGTCGAAAAAGCGTTCCAGAGAGGAAAGGATAGATAGATTACATCGAGCCGCAGATCTCCTTTAAATTGAATATCGAGAGAATTCCACCGCCAATGAATTTTCAAGTTCCCAAGTCGCCGATTCGATGAGAAAACCGATGATCCATATCGGATGTTTTACACTATGAAACTGCCATGTCTTTGTGGCAGTACAATGATGAGTTGATGTGCAAGATGTTCCCACAGTCACTGAATGGTGGAGCAATAACGTGGTTCAATCAGTTTTGGGCACAATCGATCGGGACTTACACAAGCTGGTTGACGAATTCTGCACTCACTACAAATACAACAGACGTGATCGGAATGGATGCCACGCATTGTTCCTTATGGAAATTCGGAAGGAGGAAAGCATCAGACAGTTCACTCGACGCTTCAAGCAAGAGTTGGCCGATGTGGATGGTGCCAGCGATAAGTCGCCATCACGGCTTTCAAACAGGCATACCAGTATGATCAAAGAGGTGTGTACGGTTCCTTGGTCAAGAGACCACCAAAGACTCTGGAAGAACTGTATGATAGAGCAGAAGAATACTCTCGAGTTGAGGATGATTCAAAAGCTCGAGAAACAAGAGAAGTTAACAGATCATCCAATTGTCCAAATGATGGGAAGAAAGACAAGTCGGAGAACCATTCGAGTGGACATCATAACGATCGAGATGAAGTTCGAGAGAAAAACCATGGGGAACGAATGGAAACTGGATACCAGAAACATCATGAAATGAAGCTGATACCATTGAACATACGGCTTACAGAGTTGTATGAAAAAATAGGCAAGGATTTGAGCCCCCATCGTCCTTTTGCCAGGCGAGACACGTGATAAACGTGACAAAAACAAATACCGCAATTATCATAAAGACATTGGTCACAAGATCGAGAATTTTCGCTCCTTACAGATCGAAGTCCAGCGAATGATAGACGCTGGAAAGATGTAATAGTACGTGAAAAGGGATTTTGGGAAAGGCTCGGGACGATTTGGCACAACACATGTGATTAATGTCAGTCACTCCAGGATCCATTCAATGACCAGACGGGCATCAGAATATGGGACCAGAAGAAAGCTCGAGCAGCCACGATGGAACCAAACTGTGGAAAGCTCAGAGCAAATTGGGAGGGTCCATACATAGTAGACAGGCCCGCGTCTCGTGGCTCATACTACCTAAGGAACCTCGATGAAACTCAAAATTCAAAACCATGGAAGCCATGAAATTCGTTTCACTTGAAGAAGTTTTATCATTAGCTAAATTCGCATTGGATTAGTTTCGTTCAAATCCTGTTGTGTTGCACTCTTTTTCCTTTATGATGGTTTTATCCCACTGAGTTTTCTACGCAAAGGTTTTAACGAGGAAGCTGTTGTCGGACAGTAGGTACTTATCTTGTTATTTTTTAGTCAGAAATTTAACTCAATATTATTTTAGTACTCCACACTCTATCAAAATTGTTCGTGTTTAATTATAAGCTACTGCGGATGGTTATAATCCGCAGTCAGTCCAAAATGGCTAAGCAGCGCAGTTCGAACCTGCTGTCAACAACATCTCCAACACCTTGCAAATAGGGTAAATGCATAGTTCGAGCATTTTTACCCTATCCCAAACGTACCCCCATCATACGGGACATCAACAAATGTGGCGAACATTTTCTCCTGTCCAGGCATGGGAAAATGTACACATCTCAACTCTGCGCGCATCTTGAATAGTAGGATTGGCCTCCTGCGCGAATTCAAGATAGCAGAAAAACACAAAATTCTCACTCCATGCGCGAGCAAAATGCAGCAAGGAAGAGCACCCTTGCGCGAGCAATGAGCAGCATGACATAATTACTTACTGGGGGGAGGTATATATCACCTCAATCACTTGGGGGCGAGATATATAGCACCCTCGGTTCACAAACATAACAATGCCTGGGGGCGAGTTGCATAACACTCCATAACGCGCTTGGGGGCCAGTTATGCAACACTCCAGAACAATGCGAAGTTCAGTCGCCGACATAATTGGGAAACCCGAACTTCTTAACCCATAACAAGTTATGGATTAAGAGGGGGCGATGTTTGTACCCTAATATTTTACACTAGAAATGGGCTTACTTGGGCCTAATATGCTCCTCTTATTAGCCAAGTATGGCTAACTAGGCCTCACAAGCATAATACATAGAAGCCCATGTACAAAGATCCAAGTCAATAAGGTGCCACGTCATCGCTTCCACGTAATCATTGCCACGTCATCGGAGTGGGCCAATCAGATGGCGCCACGTTGATAGAAAAGTACAGTCAGCGGTCCAATATGTGGTGATGTCAGCATGAGTCAGCACACTATGATGACGTCAGCGTACTCTGTCAAGAAGAGAATATTCCGTCGGCATATACCGTTACCGTCTAACGCCATTTGCAAGCAGCGAATCAGGTTCATTCTACGCAACGACGTTATGACGCCGTTAGGATCACCGTCTATAACGTCAGCATGACATCGTCAGGTTGCGTCACCATGACGTAGCAATCACCTTCTCCGACGAAGGTTGCAGCAACAGGTTGCCGGCGGCCACCTCCGTCCGCTACCTCCGTCTGGCCACCTCCTTCCGACCGGTTGGCAGAGATCCAGTGCATCGCGATTAAGCATATTTACATAATCCCAGGATTTGTACACCCCATTCATTTGTTCTGCGGGATATTTTCACCCCAGCTGAGCCAACTCGCCAGCCGAGCCGAGCCAACGCTGATGGATGTTTCAGCCCTGATTATTTGGCATGTGGATATTTCCGCCCCACTGCGTGGGTTTAGCCAATTGTACCAACTCTTGGGCTTGGTCTTTAATATCCTTTTGCTTAGCTAATTCCATAACCCCATAGGAAGATTCTGGAAATGTCTAGAAGGTTGGTTGACCAATTCATTTCCAGGAGGCATGCAGGGCAAATTAATACAGGGAGGCATGCAGGGCAGATTAATGCCAGGAGGCATGCAAGGCAGATTAATGCAACGAGGCATGCAATGCAAGTGAATACGACTCATACTTACCTCGAAATTAGAGTAAGACCCTAATTCGCAACTTATAAATACAGGGGTTCATAACCCTAAAAGGTATGCAATCTTCCCTACTAAAACTCCTGTGAAAAACTCTAGCTAACTTAAGCATCGGAGGGTTTTTTGCAGGTACCCCCATTTATTGTTCACGTGGAGAGAAAGACAACGGTTCGATCAACAAATAATCACCATCAGATTCGTGTTTGAGGTAGAAATATTTTACCTTACAAACAAACATGTATTAGAGTCCGGGGAGAAACTTTCTCGTTTAAAGGTCAATATAGTAAAGGCACTACTTGGGTTCCTAGATACACCTTGGATTAGCGGAATTCTCGATATCTTGGTATATAAGTTATTATTTTGAGTACGTGTAAGAGGTAATTAACGCAATTGATGGGTTTTGTAAACTCCATATTAAATAAAAATGGGCCATCAATTAGGGACCGACTTAACCAGAGAAGATTGCTCTATAACATTTCTAAGTACACCGGGGTTCCCATTTTTAACCTTGAGGATAATATGATCGAATTTCTAAGACATAACCCCTTTAATTTTCAACATTATCAAAATCTCAATCGTTGTAGTTTTTTTTTTTTTTTTTTTTTTTTTTTAATTTATGAAAGAAAAATTTTATTAGGAGGAGAAGAAAAGGACAACCAATCACTTTTACAAGAAGTAAAAGAGATGTCGAACAAAGAAAATGAAAACTACAAGCACATTACAAGAACACAAGATCCCACTCATGAATAGACTGGAGTACTAGTAAGTCTCTAGTCATTGGTTTCATCATAGAATAGATTGGAGTATTTACTAAATATTGTCTGTTTTTATTATGGGTCCCAGAAAGTTCTGAAATATTCTAGACTAGAGAGATTTTCTTATTGGCTAAATTTAGGGTTTCAATATATATCTGAATACTTGGAGGCTAAGTTACTTGGGGGCTAAGTTTACTTAAAGGTTAAGTTTAGTTGGATGTTAAGTTCGTGACCTATATAAATAGGCGTAGAAGCCACACACACAAAAAATAAAAATAAAAAATTCTTACGAGTAATAAAGAATGTCTGTAGAATATAACTGTACATTGTTTCAATAACAAGTACTTCCCCCGTCCTATTTTATTAATCCGTTTTGTCTAAGTCAAAATATTAAGGAGGCTGGAAGAAATATCATGATTACCTTTATTAAATGCCAAACTATTACTAAAATTAAAACTAACGTGTAGTATATGAAAAAAAAAACATATACCTTGTAATTTTATTATTTTTGGAAATGTTTATTTAGGTGAAGGACATATACCGTGTAATTTTATTATTTTTGGAAATTTTTATTTTTGGAAACATATACCGTGAAGGACATGACTTCTTATTTAGGTGATTACCAATTCGGAGTTGGTGTGCCTGCTGGTGGAGAAAGCATTTTACATGTTGTAAATCGCTTATTGGAGATGAAAGGTCACTCAGACAAAATGTCAATGTTGCTCATTGACTTTTCTAATGCGTTCAACATGGTGAGCAGATCTCAGCTCATCAAGGAAGTTCGTCTTCATTATCCAGGTATTTCTCGCTGGGTAGAATTTTGCTACTTACGTCCGGCTAAACTTTATCATGACCAATATATATTGTCTTCTGCACTCGGTGTCCAACAAGGTGACCCTCTCGGTCCCTTGTTGTTTGCGTTGACACTTCATCCCTTGATGAAGATTATTGTTTCTCGTTGCAAACTCGATTTGCATGCCTGGTACCTTAATGATGGTACAATTGTTGGCGATACACTAGAGGTAGCTAAGGCCTTTAGCATAATAGAAAATGAAGGACCAAGCAGGGGTTTACATCTCAACATAAACAAAACGGAAGTCTTTTGGCCTTTTATTGATCCCAAAAGTACAGTAGATGGTGTTTTCCCCTCGGACATTGGTAGACCTTCTAATGGTGTTAAACTTTTTGGTGGACATGCGAGTTTGGATTTGGACTTTATTAGTGATATGATGTTGAGTAGGGTGCACAAGACTGTTCACCTAATGAATGCAATCAAAAAACTCAAGGATCCCCAAAGCGAGATGATATTACTTCGCAATTGCACTGGTGTGTCTAGATTATATTTTGGAATGCGTACTGCCAATCATGCGGCCTTGCAATCAACCACCGATCTTTTTGATGACCAGATGCATAAGTATTTGAGACTCCTAATTACTGGTGATGGTGCGGGCTTTGGTCCTTTACAGCAGAGATTAGCTACCTTGCCTATCAAAGATGGTGGACTTGGCATTTATACCATGGCGGATACCCGTAGCTACTGTTATGTCGCCTCTCAGAGCCAGACTGCTTCGACGCAAAAGGTGATCCTTGGTGATTTATTCTCAACGGACAAAGGCTCTGCTTACCAGTTGGCTCTTCAGACTTGTATCCAGGTATGCGGACTACCTTCCAATTACTTTATTGATGATCTGACCCCCCCCCCCCCACCCCCACCCCCGTGCACTCCTTGGCGCTCACTTATTTTGATGCAATTAAGAAATAAATCTTAGAACAATTTTCTATGTCGGTAAGAGATTGCATTCAATACTTATTAGTGGGCTTAATCAGTGCCTCAAACCAAGACAATCCAGAGTTGTACTTTGCTATCACATTGGTATCCCTCATTTGTTTGTTGAGAATAGTTTATGCCAAGTTGTAGCAAATCTATGGATATCTTTGGTGATCATGCGCTTCACTGTGCTAAAGATGTTGGTTATAAGTTTCGACATGATCTTGTTCGGGATGTTATTGTTGACATTTGTTACAAAGCTGGTGTGCCTGCGCGCAAGGAAGTTTCTCTTGGTTTTCTGACAGATGATGACATAGATCTAAAGCCTGCCGATATCCTTGTTCTTAACTGGGATAATGGACAAGATGTTTGTATGGATGTCACAGGTGTCTCGCCATTCACTGGTGAAGGTGTTCGCTCTTTTGTCCCAGAAAAAGCTATTTCTAGTGCGGTTTCACGAAAACGTACTAAATATTTGGACAAATGTGTTTCGCATGGTTATGGTTTGGGTAACCTAGCTTTCTCCACTTTAGGGGAACTCGGCGATGATACTTTGGGTTTCTTCAAGCGTCTGAAGAATTGTCTTGTCAGCAATGATGCCAGTAGCGGTTTGGGTAGTTTTATTTTTTATAGATTAGGCATTGATATTCAAAGGGGAGTTGGAGCCCAGCTTGTTGCTAGGTTACCAACCAAAAGCTTTGTATGTACTATATTTCGTAACCTTTTACCTCAAATAATTACTCCTAGATATTATAAAATAGGAGGGATCAAATATTTTAAAAGAAGATAAAAGCAAATATCTCCCTACTAATTTTGGTTATATTATCGATCTTATATTTGTTTCTTTTAAGTGGAATGAAGATAAAATATAATAGATATTAACATGATTTATTTCTTATTGATGAAGATATCATTTAAGAATTTAGATTGGTTATATCAAAAATAATTTTATAGTTATAAAAATTTAAAGGTTATATTTAAGAGTTCGACTACAAAATATGACCATAAACAGAAGCTGACCAGTATTTTAGGAAAGACGAAAATAGAATATAGGACGAAAATAATAAGACAGCGGGTGGGAGTAATAAACACTGAAAACTCAAGTGCGATTCTTAGTGTTTCACCAACGGAAGTATTAGGGCTTCTTGATCTCAAAGAAGACTTCAAACTAGTTAACTGTGTTTTTCTCCAAAACGAACCAGAATTAATTTTTTACTTTGTTTGATTTAACTACCACACGACCCTGGTGTGTTCTGTGATGAGTTTGTAACCATACAAGCTCCACTATTTATAGTGTTATGACTAAAGCTTTGATTGGAAAACAAGAAAACCTATTTTAAAAATTCTCATAAATATTCAATTAATATCATTTTCGAAATTAAGATATTCTTGATATTCTTTGTATTTTACTAACCCACAATGATGTGGCAAATATTAGTAGAATATATTTCAATATCCTAATAGTATGACAAGAAATCCATGTACTTTGATAAATTAGAAAAACTAGTTATGTGCAATCTCCTGGGAAAGGAAAACACATCAATATCGACTCCAAGAATGGTTCCCAAAATGTATCTCGAGTATTAAAGGATGGTAAATATACCGAAAGAAAATAAGGAGTCCAAATAGATTCCAAAGAGATAGAACATAAAAACAAGAGCTAAGTACAACTCAAGATCGATAATAACAAATTTTGAAAATATAAACAAGTTAGCTCATTCGAAATGTTGGTCGAAAAAGAAATAGGGAAGAAATAAATTCTGCAACCATCAAGGAATATGGAGTTTTATGATTCTCAATTTATGATCATGGATGGATTTTTGTGTGGAAGCGTAGTGACTGTCCACCCTCCCCCACTCACTCCCTTTCCATGTAGTTCGAAATTGACATATGCACTCTCACACGATATATAAGATTTATATTATTTATTGAAAGTAAAACCTATTTATTAAGCAAACGAACTGTTACATACCGAAAATGGATACTTCTGATATAACTTCAGAAGGAAACATATCCCAATTCTTGGTTACATGACTTTTTCTGGCTAGTTTAGCTAACGCATCAGCTTGCTGATTACACTTCCTATATGCATATAGACATCTAGATTGTTTAAAAGCGGACATTATGATTTTACAGTCATTACGATTTTACGGTTATGCACAAGAGAAAATTTTATGTGATACATATATAACTTTCTTTAGCTTCATTTGTATAGTCCATTGAACAGCTGAATGCAGTGCTTGAGTTTATGCATGTGTGGTCTTGGCTCCTGGAAAGACTCGGGTGACTTTGTACCAGATGGTTCTGCAGCCTGCAAAATTCGAGTCTAGCAAGTGAGGGCCATCTTAAAGTCCTTTCCACCGCCTGGAGCCTAGAAGGTCCCTTTTATATCCTAGACAACACAACGATAAGTCGTGCAACCAAAAACTAAAACAAAAACAAACAAACAACCCCTCCCCCCTGAAAGTAATAATAAAAACAAAAAACAGACCCTTAATTCTTTCGTTCGTCCCCTTCTTGATAGAAAGACGATCAAAAAGAAGGGTTTTCGTCTTCAAAATACGAGCGAACAATCGATCGACATAGATCTGATATTCAAGGTAAATTATATCTCTTATTCTTTTAACGATTAAAGGTTTCTTTGTACAATTTCATTAATCCATCTCCACAAACGCGTTTCTGTTCTTCCTATTCTTCTGATTATTATCGGTGTCGGTGTATATGCTGTTAAGGAAATAGACGGGACTTTTGTCATCGTTTATTGGACATTCTTAGAGTTTCATGAGCTTTCTGGGGGTTTTATCAATGATTTTAGCTATTACTGTGTATGTTGTGTTATTTTCTGTTTTGTTCTTTAGTTTCCGTCGCTATTTTGTTCTTCTTGAATTAGGTTAAAAACTCAATGGTTTGTTTATGTCTTGAGGCAACAAACCACCTAAAAGAACAATGATATTATCACGATTATAGTCGGTGGTTATCTGTTGTTTTCCAATTGATTACGAGTTATTACGAACATTAGCATGGAAAAATATCCCAAAATAAAGAAATTACTGTCTAGCTAAGAAAAACACGATAAATTTAAGTTGTGAAAGAATTGCCTGATCAGGATCAGAGTTTGTGCTTGGTACGGTAGCTAACTGATTTGGAAAATTATCTTCGTGATCTAATACCAACACCTTTTGTTTTTCCAAAAAAAAAAAAAAAAAATCTAGTACCAGCAAGATAATTTTTATTGGAAGTTCCTTTGGTTATACAATTCACTATAATATTCTAATTCTTGTTTATATAGTTCACCTATATATTTTTTATGTCTTCACTTTGTTTCTATTCTTGTGCTGAAATCATAGTCTTATGCATTCTTGGATGATTACTGATTCCTGCATTTCTGCTGCAGATTTGATCCCCTTGTCGTGTATCTAGACTGTCTGCGTTGAAGCTAAACTGCTTGTCCTAGGTTTTGATGGATGATGACTGTACCGATGGATAATACGTGTGCTTCCTCATCAAGGGAGCTTGTCCAAAATCTTTTCAGCAAGGTGTCTCTTTTCTCTAGTTTCCTGTTTAGTGGATCTTTCTGTTTTCTTTGTAATCGTGTATGTGTATTTATTTACTCGAAAAAGTCGCTATTACTACATTTAAGTAAGGAACCGTTAAGTCAAGTTCTTCCTCTGAAATGAAATTAATTCAAACCCCATGTTTATATAGTGCTAAACAATAATTGCGTAATTTTGTTGTAGAATGTGCCTTCAACTACTTTAGCATTTATCTCGTTGTTGCATCCTGGTTCTGTAGGAATTCATGCTGTGATATTTGAGCCAGTATATTAGTACTTCAAATTTTTTGTACGATTCCTTCTAACTCGAGGACATCTCTATTTCTCATCTCCTAGAGGTTGCTCTTCTTCTTTGTTTTTTAAACACTGGACACATACTATATCTTAGATAATCATATTCTAATATGTGAAACTTGATTCAATCATTGACATTCACTTGGTGTTAATATTCAAAATCTTAAGTAAGCTGATTTATGTTGCAGTTTGTGCTTTTATATTGGCTCTTCATTTTTACTGTTGAATTTGAATGTTTATATATTGGATATGACACCAAAGGGTAGTTTAGGAGAAGAACAATCTATGTTATCTGAAATGTCAAAACCGTGTCTTTGATTTGTTAAGTACTGGATTGTCAATTGTGCATGTGGCTTGCATGTATTATTTACACCTGATGGGTTCATTGTTAATATGAGAACCCTAGTAAGATGCTCTGACCATGTTTTGTTAAAAGAACTTGTTTGATGGGACAAGTTTTATGCCTAAATGTCCTAATTGTGCATGTGGCTTTTATGTATTCCTTACACTTGATGTGTTCAATGTCAAGATAAGAAGTGGAAACTCATTTAGTAAGATAGCCTGAGCATGTTTTAATAGGATATGGCTTCTCAGAATCCATAATATATTGATTTTGGAGATTGCCATTTTCTCATCTTCTCTAACTACAGCATCTAATGAATGTTTGACGACTTCCCTTGTTACAGAATGCTGAGTTGGAGAACAAGCGCCGCAAGTCCGCTCAAGCGAGACTCCTTCGGATCCTAGTGCATGGCAACAGATGCGTGAGAATTATGAAACTATAATCCTTGAAGACCATGTGTTCTCTGAAAAACATGAGATAGAGTTTTTACTATGGCAGTTGCACTATCGACGGATCGAGGAGTTGAGGGTGCATTTAAATGCTGCTCTAGCATCTACAGGATCAACGGCGTCTTCAGGTGGTAAAGGTATCGCCCACCCTGACCGGATTAAGAAAGTACGTACCCATTTGAAAACGTTTCTTTCCAGAAGCAACCGATTCTATCATGACATAATATTGAAAACCGAGCAAAGTATGGACTACCCTGGATCATTTCTCTGAGGACTCAGAAAATCATATTGTTCTGGCAAAGAATGAGAAGAGATCTTCTGAGATGAACAAAGGAATGCTTTCCTGCCACCGCTGTTTCATATACCTGGGGACCTTTGTGCTGTACAAAGGACTATATGGAGAGGGTGACTCCAAGACACGTGATTTTGGAGCCGCTTCAAGTTACTATTTACAAGCTGCTTCGCTTTGGCCTTCAAGTGGCAACCCACACCATCAGGTTTTCTTTCTTTTTTTCTTCTCGTTTATATTTTTGTTGTATTTCTTGTGTTGTTTTTTGTGATTCATTTATTTTGCTTGCGATGTGATGCTGCAAGTTTGTATTATCTTTGTTTTCATACATACACTTTTGGTTTATATTTTTTTTTAAACCCCATTATTCAGAGATGACTAATATCTCTCATTTTACAGCTTGCGATATTGGCATCCTATGTGGGAGACGATTTTCTGTCTATTTATCGGTACTTTAGGAGTTTGGGTAAACAGCCCATTTTCAACAGCAAGGGATAACCTTATAATCGCATTTGAAAAGGTACTGTTCTGGCATACAGCTAGTTCGCGTGTTTGTGTCACCATTTAGTTTTCATTGGGAGTTCTATTAATGACCGCGGAAGTCATCCTACAAATCATGTTTCAATGTTGAAAAATGGAAACTTTATTCTGCAGTTTTTTAATCCTTCATGATTACAGCATTCAACTCTCAGTCCAGGTGTACACATTAATGTATTTATAAAACCAGAATACATCACATCACATCTGCAGTCTCTCGTCTGTGTGCCCCTTACTAGGTCCATTATAGAGGAACCCATTAAGTTGGCAGTCATTTCTTGCTGGCTTTGAAGTAACAGTTGCATTCTTTTGTTAGAATTGATGAATTAGTCTATCAAATCTTAGAGAACAAGTCAAAATTCAAATTTAAACCGCTTGACACCTTACTGTGCTTAAAGCTTCAATGCAACAGTCACATTGTGGGCTTTGATTAATGGTATATGCAAGTCTACCAAAACTGGTCGGAAATTTGAAAGGCACTGTGACAGCTAGAACTTCAGTATCGTAAGCCTACGGGTGGGTGTTCCAGACTGAATTATTTGGAACAGGCTCTTAGGAAAGCTTTAAAAAAAAATGCCTTATATTCTTCCAACTAAAAGTGAGTTGGACGAAAGAAGATAACCTTTTGTTTACTTGTAAGTCAGGATTATCTTTTAGGCTTTAACATACCTTACTCACCTACATCATCTTGTATTTGAAAAACTGATTTTCTGTTTATATTAGTAACGTTGACATATTTCTGTGCTGATTGTATGATTAAATACAAACAAACTTGGTTAATGAGAATTGTGTTTATTTGGCCTTTCTCGTGCAGAATCGTCAGAGTTACTTGCAGCTGCCTGGGGATGCCAAAGCCTCATCGGTGAGGAACATACCTGTTAGGAAGACAAGAAAAGGAAGAGGGAAAGCAGAGACAGTGATGCAGCTTGAAGATAGTAAAGTTGATCCCCATTCCATGAAGGAAAGAAGATGCAGCATTGCAGAGACGTTCAAAAACTTCTGTGTTCGATTTGTACGGTTAAATGGCATTCTTTTCACTCGAACAAGGTATTGTTTCATTTGCAGAGTTGAAATTCATTACTCCATCTCTTATTTGATGTACTTATACATTTTTAATATCTGATTTTGTCCAGCCTGGAAACGTTTGAGGAGGTCTTCTCTATGGTTGGCAGCGATCTCCTTGTTCTTCTTTCATCAGGGCCAAAAGATGAGCTGAATTTTGGGTCAGATGCTGCTGGCAATGAAATTTTCATTGTTAGACTTGTTGTGGTTCTCATATTCACAGTTCATAATGTGAAGAGGAGAGTGAAGGACAGTCGTATGCTGAGATTTTACAGCGTTCGGTTCTTCTCCAGAATGCATTTACTGCTGCCTTTGATTTTGTCGCACACATACTCCAGAGATGTACACAGTTGACTGATCCTTGTACGAGCTATCTTTTACCTGGTATTCTGGTTTTTGTTGAATGGCTAGCATGTAACCAGGATATTGCTGTTGGTAGTGATTTGGAGGAGAAGCAAGCGTCAGCTAGATCGTTATTTTGGAGCCACTGTATTACTTTCATGAACAAGCTAATCTCAAGTGGGTCAATCTCTACGGATGAGGATGGAGATGAGAGCTGTTTTTTCAATATGAGCACGTATAATGAAGGAGAATCTGGGAACAGGCTTGCTTTGTGGGAGGATTTTGAGCTGAGAGGATTCTTACCTCTTCTTCCAGCTCAACTTATTCTTGATTTCTCGAAGAAGATCTCTGCTGGTTGTGATGGTGGCAAGGAGAAGAGAGCTCGTGTTCAGCGGATTCTTGCCGCAGGAAGAGTTCTTCTGAATATAGTCAAGATTGACCAAGAAGGAGTATATTTTGATCAGAAGTCGAAAAAATTTCTTATCGGTGTTGAACCTCGGATATCTGAAGATTTCATGTGCACTAATTTGATCGACATGACTGAATATAATTGTACGAGGCAAGAAGATCAAGTGGAGAACATAGTGAAACAACCAAATGGGCAAGCTTATTCAGAAGGTGAAGATGATGATGAAGTGATTGTTTTCAAGCCAGCTATTGTTGAGAAACTTGTCGATGTGGTATCTCCCAAGTTAATCTCCGATCAGGTACTTGGGCCCAGTGAGAATGGTGTAAGCGCTGAATGGCCAGATTCTGCAGTACCCTTTTCTGCTCCTCCGAGTAATGTCCACCTGCAGAGTTCTTTGGATGTCAGTAACCAGACACTTCCTTCTTTTTCTGAGACTGTTGCTCCCCAGCATCTCCCACCGACCAGTTTGGGCGCTGTGATTTGGCCTGTGGAACATCACAGTTATCTTTCCAATGGAATGAATAATTTGAGCATTGCTGGCAGTGGGGCGGTAGCGAAAGAAGATGTACAACAAGGATTTACTTCTTTTTACGGCCAGTTTTCGGGCGATATTCCCCAATCTGTGAAGCTTGCGATTGGCAGCCCTTGCAATGGTGACTCTGAAGCTGTTGAAGCTGTTATTCCATCTAAGTATGATTCAATAGTGTCTTCAGGAGAAATTACTGCAAATGTGTCGCAGAACTCATCACTTCCCGTTCCAGTCGGTTCAAAAAAGAATCCAGTGAGTCGACCTGTTAGACATCTTGGTCCGCCACCTGGATTCAGTCCGGTTCGTCCTAAGTCTACAACAGACAATATGAAGGTAGGGTCTGAGCTGAAGAATGAAATTTCCCCACCTGATGATTACACCTGGCTTGATGGTTATCAACTACCTTCCCCAATCAAAGGCACTCTACCCAACTCAACCAATAACATGGGGAATTTGTTCCCCAGTGTTATCAGTGCCAGCAATGGCTTGAGTAATGCAGTTAGCTATCCTTTTCCTGGGAAGCTGGATCCAACTATGCTGGTCCAAACTGAAAATTGGAATGCCAAGCAGGATTACTACCTGCAAGGACTGAATCTGTACCAAGAACAGCATCAGCAGCTCCAGCAAGCAAGTCATCTGTATGCTCCGCAGCAGAATTACCAAGGACAGTCCATGTGGTCAGGCAATTTCTTTGTGTGAGATATGTAGGAACAGATGTTTGATGGTAAGCTTATTTTGCCTCCTGCTTAATAATTCTAACCTTTTTCCGTTGGTACAGTACATGCTTGGTGTACTATAATTATGCAAATTTTTCAGATCGTTGACCTGTAGAACAGTAGAAGCATCCAATAATATCTTTAGTTAACAACATAGTACTTTGTTGTTTCAAATAATTTGTTTCTATGGTTTCAGTTCATCCGGATTGTAGTTTCCTGATTTGGGTTTATATAGCTTACGTCCTGTTATTATTATGTATACCTCTCACTATGGTCACTAATATTATTTTTCTTTCCATTGAAGAAGTGAAGAGCCTCTGTTGGAGACCAGAACCACAGCCTGGTGCCTACTGAGTTCACTCTGCATTCAATGTCATTACATTTCAGATCCCAGCATTGGATGATCATGAAGCAGTGATGCACCTCCCGAGAAGCAGGTAATATTTTAGTTTTTACTGAGATGCTATCAAAGGCCCTCCTGTGCTCATGAATTTATTATTTTTAATATTTTTATGTTCACTCGTCTATGAACTTGGAATTTTATCAAGGAACATCTCGGGCAGTAAATGCAGAAGGTAGTACTTTGAATTTGAAATTTTTATCTCCACACCTCGTCATACTCCTTCAGTCGGGAGATTTATCTTTGTTAGAATCCAAGTACCTACAAAACTATGATTTAGATGTATGGTATCTTCAAGCAACACAGTAGAACATATCTGGTAATCACGACAATTGGATCAGAGTATTGTCTTCCAGTTATTTCTCGAGACGTTGGATAGTAAAATGCAATATGCTGAGCTTATGACTCCTTGCATTCAAATGTTATGGAAAGAAAGATTACAATAGTTTGTTCTTTGATTTACATGAGTATTCGAAATAATGTGGTAGTTTTATCCGATTCTCTTGAACTCTTTCAAATTTATAGGCTATTCTGGTGGAGAAGGTAGCATCTATTATTAAGTTTCAGTATTTCTATTTACAGTGGTGTGATTATCTCCCTAATTATTGTTTTGCAGCATTTGTAGACCTTTTCCTGACTGAGGATCAAAAATTATGTATGGGTGGGGAAGTTCTACAAGGGTTACACCTTTATTTGGTTGTACAATCAAAGGTCTTAAGGTGGTGTGATATTGAGAGTGGTCGATTTCTAGGCCACTCTTCAAGAACTTGAGCAAAGGCAACTAGCTATTCTACCAAGTCTGGTTAATAGTCACTTATCTGTTTGAAAGAAGTTCTATTAGTCATTTTCTGTCTTTGGCCGCCGTTATTATCAATAATAGGAAGATATGTTTGTGCACTCGTCTGAAGTTTTCAGAGCGTGTCTGGAGTTGAGGGCGGTTGCTTGATTGTGTTTGAGTACAATGTGTTACTCACATTCCAGATGATATAGTAAAACAGTTATGAAGTTCCTAGAATGTGCTTCAGTTTGTTGCTTTTGTTGGAATAAGAATACCCCTGGCATGGTTACATAAGTGATCTTGAAACTGGTTTGTGCTTGTTTTTTAATTTTTGTTTATGTTGACAAAATTATTATAACAATATCACGTAGAATTTCAATACAGTGTTTGATTTTGTTGATGTCTTGTTTGATACATGCTATTATAACGTTAAGTGTAGAACGTCAATATGGTATCTGATTTTGCTGGTGACTACATGTTTGATACATCTACTTCGTTGTTGCCTACTACCAGACAACAACACCATATTCTTCTGAAATGTTTGCTGGTTTCTGCGTCCCATTGTCAGTTCTTTTGGAGCCTACTGCTACTAGGATGTGCAGTGGGGGTCTGACGCTACGAGAAGGCAATGTTCATCTAAATATTAACACATGAACCCCAAACCCAGTACTCTTGACCCTTGAACATTAACACCTCATAATATAGATCCCCAAACCCAGTACTCATAACCCTTATAGTTATGGTTAGCCAGCCGGATTTATTCTGAATCCCACACGTGGTCTTTTATATTACTTTTAAGGTGTAAACTGATAAATATGCAGGCCAATGATTTGTGAAGTCCCTCTATTGATAAGGTTTCATGTTACGACCACACGATTCAATGAAGAGACTTACTACTATCTTTGCCTTTGGGTTATCTTATTAGCTTTGATTATTAATATGTAAGGATGATTTGAAGATGACGGTTAAGTGGTAGGGGAAGGACGAGGAGCAGATAGATTAATGTAATATAACTCCAGATACCAAAGGTCCAAAGACTCCAAACCAAAACAAAAGCTAAGAAAGAGACCCGCAGTAGGACCATGTGTATACAAATTAGAGTTCTCTTTGGCCTTTTACAAGTCACAAAAGTCGGGTTTCAAGTTGCTGCGATTGCCCATACATAATCAAGGCATGTTTGGTTACAAGGATATATAACAAGTGTACAGAGTAGTATATATGAATCTTACAGAATTCCATTGTCTCTTAAACCTAACCGTCATATACGGACATCCACGTCCAAACCCCAACACCACTCCACCAATATATACATGTCATCTTACATGAGTTTCATTGGCATTGGCGTGTATGGACCATATTCCTATCTCTGTCAACTGTATTTTCATGAGTAGAAAATGAAGATGTCCAAATTATACTATCATTTTGGTAGTCTATTACTCTAATGTCCATTGTCATTAACACCATTGCGCCAACCTCTCCCACTAACTCCAATTATAGAAATTAAATCACTAGTTAATTTAAGAAGATTCTCAGCTGAACTAAATACCAGACATATACAAATGATCTGATCTTAGCTACAACTGGAGGAATATATTAAAATACAATAAATGTCAAATGAAGCCGATGAAAAAAAAATACAATAAATGTCAAATGAAGCAAAGTGCCCAGTGATGTGATAGAAACATAACCGTAATTCCCACATTCGTGTCGCCACATCTTTCAAGTTTTATGTCAATCTCCTCTTTCTTGCGGAATGGATGGCGCACACATTTCCTTGTTACCATGGAGATGATAACATTAAACCGTCTTTGAATGCATACAGAAACGTGTTTCTGTCTACTGATGAAAATGGCTCAGGGCCTACAAACCAGAAGGTATGATTAGATATCATAGGTCTCACGAAGATTTTACCTATTCAAATCTAGTTACTCAGGAATCAGATTGGAGAAGTGTTAAATTGCAGTTCTTAACTTACTTGTTCCTAACAGAAATAAGATAACACAAAAAATCCTTTAACTGCTCGTAATTCATAAACCCAACTGTGTGGCATTCCCAACCACCAGACCAGATTTTAAAAAACTATTCTGAGGGTGCCTTTACAAGATCTGGAAGGGCATACAGTTTGTGATTTTTGTCATGTACTAAAATATCACAATATTTATATATTGTAGCTGGGCAGCTGCACCTATGCGTCATCATTTAGATTTTAGCTCGTCATGTCCATCAAGTCTTACTCTTTTCTTAACGAGGCTTTGAATAAGTAAAAATATAGAATGATGTTAAAATTCGAGTTGTGTCTCAATACAAACAGTGAGTGATACTCCCAAACACATTTATTTATGGAATGTCAACGCGAATGATGTGGAGAAATTGTAATGAATATTTCTTTTGATCGATTGTCAAGATTCTATGAATAATCATCTGAGGACTCAGGTAAGACCTTGCAAATAATGAATCGACTAGCAAACCAATGAGACTAATCGGTCGTGAAGACATAGTACATTACTGCTACCAAATGATTGTTAATTATGTGACAAGAAAGTCTACCAGACTACCATTGAAAATTAGGTAGTGCATTATAAAGTAAATCATCGATAAATAAACTAGATGACCGTGTGCGTTGGGGGCTGACTGAATTCGTTCGATTTCTATCCAATTACATTTTAACCAAAATTCTATTATTTTTGTTGTGTTTATTATCTAGGAACGGTTATGAACGTTCCTAAATGATTTTTTATACACCACGGTTTTGTATTTTCGTTCTATATCACTTTTTTTTTTTTTTATCATGGGTTTGAGGAGTGGGTATTATTTTACTTGACCGGAATCTTCATCTTTTCTATCCGAGAGTTTTGGTTTTCAAAGGAAACAAAAGATTTATTCGGAATGCGGATCTTAGATTGATGTGATGAGATTTTAAAGAAGTTTGAAATTCAAATATATCATATGCTTCATCAATTTAATCAATCTGGTCGATTTTTTTCTCAAATTCAAGAAATTGTAAATCCTTGTACAAACATTGTGACTGACTTTTTTTTTTTGAAAAACGAGATAAAACACCTCATTGTATATATTTATAGAGTTGAATCTCATAACTTTGAGAGTCATTTATGGTTACAAGATTTATGCAGTTCTTAATCCTCTTATTTCCTATATGTTTGATTGCATTTCTATTGCAAAAAGTTGGGTGTTTGATGCCTTGATGATATTAAATCTTGAAGTTAACAGAAAATCAGACCTTGAAATTCATACAAGTATTTGGACCAATTTCCAAGTCTACACTAATATTTTATCTATTTTGTCTTGCTTTTGCATCTTCCCATCAACAAAATTGGAGAGTCGGACTCGAATCACTTTGGAAAATAACGTTATACCCACTTCATTCGTTTTCCATTTTAAGGTGCTACATTAGCTCCTTTCTCTTCTAGTTCTTCTCTTGTGGTACAACATAGGAACATCTTGCTTCGATAATTGTACCTCGCATAACCAATCAAAGTTAGTCCAATTCAGAAGTGTTTAGAGAAAAGTTCATTGATAAGGCTATGGATATTCTTAAGCTCATATATGTTATTTCTATGTATGGTTCCATTTCTAAGATTTCTAAAGCTTCATCTATCGAAGGATTATAATACAACGAATCCATTTTGTTATAATCGGGATTGTTTACATGCATAATATTGTTTATGAATATTTCGATGGTATTTGCGTAGCTTCACTACTCATTGTTTATGTTGAAATGCATTTCCGGATGTGCCAAGTGATTATACAATAGAATTATGGCCCTTTGTATTATACAAATATTGTAGATCACATAAATTTAGTTTTCACATATAAGAACTCCCCTTCGACAAATCAAACAAATAAAATTAATTAAAAGTTATTTTATTCAAGAATTGGGTTTAAAATGCTATATGAAAATAAGCGCCTTTATGCTATTATCGAGACTTCTATCAATTTAGTATGGGCTATTTAATGTTTGTACTGGCAAATGTCCAACGCATTATTTTGGTACCCAACATTTTGAATATTAAGGGATAGTACACAGAATTGACGTTGACTCCAAAGTCAAACCGTTGACCTAACTAAGTTATAATTCTGTTACGGAATATGTATAATTACCTTTTAGACTTATGAATACTAACAAAGACTATAGTTATCCTAACGTCAACATAACACGTGTCCGAATCTCTATGATTACTCAAATGAATGGTCAAAATGAGGTCTGTGCGGTAAACCCCACCTTCTCCACCAAGCCGTATATCCCCTACCTCCTCCTTCCCTACAAGATTAGCAGATCCACCACCACATTTCTTGACCTAGTTTGGTATTGTTTGTGAGTTTTGCAAAAGTGTTTTTAAATAGGTCTTGTGTTGTGCGTTGTTGTGTTGTGCTTTAAAAGTAAAGTAGTCAGACGTTTGGTAAACTATAATATGTAAAGTGTTGTAGAACCAACAAGCTGCAAATTTTGTTTGGTAAATTATCATGTTGAAGTGCTTATGATGTGGCTAATGATTTAAAATAAACATGGTTTAAAAATTATTTTTAAATTACATCTATTAATTATAAAATATTTTTTTTATTTTGAATAATATTTATAGATTAGACATGGTGAAGGAATTCACTCTTTTGCGTCCCGGGAAAAGCCTTAGCTACGTTGTCTCTTGGAAACACGCTAAGTACTTGGACAAGTGTGTTTCACACGGCCATGGTTTGAGTGTCCTTGCTTTCACTACTTTAGGAGAATTGGGTGAGGATACTTTATGTTTTTTTAAGCGTTTGAAAAATTGTTTAGTTAGTAATGACGCTTAGTAGTGGTATTGGTAGTTTTATTTTTCATAGGATTAGGCATTGCTATCCAAAAGGGGTGTTGGAACCCACTTTGTTCTAGGTTACCAACCAAAAGCTTTGATAACAAAATTTATAGTATGTAAAATATTTAAATAAAGATAAAAATAATAATAATTCTATTCATTTTTTTTCGATGTTGGTATCAAGTTCGAGGCATGACTCAATTCGAGATGTATCGGGTCGATATTTGTTTCAAATCGGGAGTAGCGAACTCGTAAAGAAGTTTCCTTGGGGTTCCAAAAATATCCAATGACTCTAACTTGAGGCCTAAGATATCCTAGATATAATTGGGAGAATGGTCGAGACACGTGCTTTGACATTACAGATTTTAGCCGTTCTCGTGGTGGTGCACATAATTTTACACTGTGCCAAAGCCATTTCTAGAGCAATTACTCGTAAATGTAAGAAGTACTTGGATAGATGCACGCCTCTTGGTTATGGATTATGTGTGTTTGCTTTTACCACTTTAAAGTAACTTAGTATGAGGCTGTGATTTTTATGAAGAGACTTAGGAATTGTTTTTCAACCATGCATAAATGACAAGGTAGGGAGGCTCTTTTTCAATATTTAGGTATTGTTATTCAAAAAGGTGTGGGAGCTCGAATGAATCATGAGACTCTAACCAACTTCTTGTAAAACTTTTTTACTTTTATTATTAACATGGATGATTTCATTTTAAAAAAAATAACATATTTTAATCATTTAACTTTTATTTTTATTTTTTATTTTATTTTTAATTTTAATTTTTTACCTTTAAATACTATTATTATTATTATTATTGTTGTTGTAATTATTATTTATAACAAAAATTAATAAAATTTGATTAGCTTAAATAATCGTATATAAATAAATATTTAAGGGTAGATTTTGTCGCTTTTAATATAATAACAAGGTTAAAATAGAGAATCAATTAATTAAAATTGAGTG